>VYXB01002190.1:144970-284216 GCA_013397135.1 Pachyramphus minor | reverse complement strand
TAGTAGGTATATTTAAATAAAAGTTTTTTTTTTTTTTTTTTTTTTTTTTTTTAAATACGAACAGAAGCAGTTTATTATGTTTCTGGGGCAACCTACAAATTGATTCTTCCCTCAATCATAGGCAATACATAAAAAGATACTGTAGGTAGTGATAACTAACTGAGCAACATGCTGAGTGTGCCCTATGTAGTTGGGCTGTTGATACTAATCTAGGGTTTTTCTTCCCGTTGGAATGAGAGCATGGTAAACTTTAATTAAAATTTGCTGGTGCTTCTTTTTATTGAGAGTTTTGTAAGAATAATGGTAGTCACAGCTGACAGTCCCACAAACCAAGCTCTCCTTCTTGGTAAGGTTTATTTAGGGATTGAGTGGCAGCCGTGCCCATGGTAAGGGCATTGGTGCTATATGATCTTTAAAGCCTCTTCCGACCCAAACCATTCTGTGATTTGCGTATGTGTGTGTTCTTTGATGTTTTACCTATGTGCTGAGTGAAAATGACAGTTGGGAGACTGATTCCATATTGTTCTTTAACCCTTAGTGATTTTAAGTAATATTTTTCATGACAAAAAAATAATCTTTGGTGCTTAAAGTGAGATTTGTTTTCCTAACTAATATTGGAGAACTATTTGCAAAAGTACGGATACTTTTTAGAGCACACTTGATGATGATTGAGTTATGCTTTTTTTCTGACATTGTAAATGCCATCTTTTCAATCACAGCCTAGAGGTATGAAAATGAAAAAATAATATAATATGCATTTTTAGTATGTACATTATTCCTGTTACATAGAGATTCTGCAGTTAAATTTAAGAGCGCTTTCAATGATGCATTAGTCAGAAGAGAATCCATCACCTGTAAAATTCAGCAGGTGGTTCTACATTTTTACTAAGGAGAGTGAGACACAGGTTTGTCACAACGCAATGTTGGTACAAAACTTTGGAACCTACAGACCAAGCCTTCCTGAAGTGACAATACCTGCTGCTTACATACACATTGTGGTACCACTGTCAGTTGTGTGAGCAGAGCTGAAGTCTCCCAGAGAGCTTCTTTTTGATCTGCACTGGCCTCCCCGATTCTCATGTCCTTTGTGATATGTTTTCCCTTCGCCTCCTGTTTCTGTGCCATAGGGTTCCATGCATTGACTAAGGAAGGAACTCTTTGCAGAGTTGACTTTCTTCTTGTGGCTACTCCTCTTCTTATTAAAAAAATATAAATACTCCTCATTGCCCCATTTCCTTTGGTGAGCAGGTCCCAATGTCAGAATACCAATATTTCTATGTGTCAGAATACGAGTTGAGAAAGTCAATTGAATCAGACTGCAAATAGATGCTCTGGTTAGCCAGAGTATAGCAAACTCAAATCCATGTTTGTAAGTCAGGGTTTTTTGTGTGGGATTTGTGACTTTTTGACCAATTCTACTAACTTACAATTGGAACGCTTAGTACAATTGTCATCTTAGTTCGTGATGACATTATTCCATTAGAGCCAAGTTAGTAGTGCATCAGATTTCCTTTGCTGGAGGACAGTCCATACAAATCCATAACTGCGCTTATTATTAAATCATGTGAATATCTTTGTATGGGGTATGAAACACTGGTGATTCTCCACCAGCATCTCAGCATGTATTGAGATATCTTGGCAGAAGCAGGAAGTACTCAGTACAGCACTGGTGAGGCCACACCTGGAGTGTTGTGTCCAGTTCTAGACTCCCCAGTACGAGAGAGACACGGACATACTGGAGTGAACCCAGGAAAGGAACCATGAAGGTGACTCAGGGACTGGAGAATCTCTGACATGAGGACAGGCTGAGAAAGCTGAGACTGTTAAACCCATAGAAGAGAAGGCTCAGCGGGTATTTTGTCAGCATGTATAAATATCTCATAAAAGATGGGGGAATAAAGACAACAGTCAGTTTCTTGTGCCCACTGACAGGACAAGAGGCAGTGGGCAGAAACTGAAATAAAGAGGACTTTGTTTAAACATAAGAAGAAATTATTTTACTGGGAGGGCTGTCACACAATGACATAGTATGTTAATAGAGGTTGTAGAGTGTCCATCCTTGGAGATGCTCAACACCCAACTGAACACAGTCCTTGGCTTTAGCACTTTTTCAACCTGTGAGAATATAAAGATATAAATGGAACATAATACAAGATTAATGAAAATGTTAAAGAGATTAAGATGCAAAATTATGGCAGGACAGGTTTCTGCTTTAGGTTTAGTTGTTTAGTCATATTTATCAGTTCATGCTGTTGTGCAGGCTTTTCTGCAGTCACTTTATTTGGAGTGACAGGAGACTGGAGCACAGGCTACTTTTGGTTTTGTCTTTTCTCCTGTTTGACCTCCTTGTATCTTCCACTGCAGTCTCCCTTAGCCGATCTTCCCCTTGCTACTGGACTGAAGTGACAGATTGGTGTCGTTGGGGCTGTTACAATCAATGTGCAAGCAAACTGGCGTCACTGGGTGAGTGTCAGAAGCTGTGTACTTTCAGAGTAGACAGGGAGAGATCTGTGCAGCCACTGCACCCATCTGACAAGCCACGGTCTGGATACCCGGCTGCTTGTGTTCTCTAAAGCATGTGCTTGCAGTTCTCAGATAATTTCTTCTTCCTTCCTCCCAGTACTCCAATGCTGAAAATATTGTGCCTATGAAGATGCACTACCAGTGAAAGACTGTAAAAGTGTGATGTGTGAAGAAATTCATAATACCATGATGAACATGAGCAATTGGTTGAAAAATCATTAAAATAAGCATTTTGGCAGCCAAATGTTTTATGCAGGCCTCTGAAATGCTCATGAGTAGGAGTCATAACTGAATTAGGGAAATGAAAAAGGGTACACAGAGGTATAGGACCACTTCTTTCCTTCTGCAGTTAAGGAGGGGAAAAATGGCAAAACCAAGATACCTGTGTGAAGAAGGTAGATCAAAACCAATCTACAGATAAGAGTTGGAAAAAAGGCTTCCTCAAAACCAGCCTTTGAGTTTCTAATGGAGGTCTTTGCCTCTTGCATTCTGCTTCAAGCAATAATTCCTGTCATAATCTGAGAAGACACACGAAACTGAAAAAAACCACAAAAAGAATCACAGAAGGAAGAAATTTTCCAGGAAATAATGAAAACTAAATTGCAACTCTCACTGGTTGCTCATATTTGGTTGCCTATACCTTCTATGCCGCATTACTGTTATCTTTATGTTGAAGTATGTCAGGAAATCAGTGCTAGTGAAAGATGCCACATGACTACAATACATACTACAAAAAGATAGATATTGACATTGCTGTCTTTAAGCCAGTTCTAGCTACTAGACATAAGCAGTGGTGAGATAGACCCCAGTTCTCCAGTGCTGGCCTCTCATTTCTTCTGATATGTTTGATAAGGTGCAGTGTGAAGAGATGTATGTAACAGCAAGAACAGTTAGGATACTTCACTGTATAGGGGAATAATCACTCCCTTGATTCCCTACCCCACTCAGACTTATGCAAATACTTAGCGAGGTATTTACTTATTTGCTCAAAAATTTGCCTTTTCTCAGTTATTTCAGTTATCTGAGGCCTGTTTTCCTCCTGACATACACTGTTATGCTTCTGCGAAACCTCTTACTGCTATGCAGATTGTCGCTTCCCGTATTATTTTGAGACATAGACCTATTATTCTGCATTAAAAAGTATCAGTTGCTGAAGCTGATGGGCACAAAGGTAAATCCATTATTATCTTTTAATGTAACTAAGTACTGCATGAAATCAAGATATGCTGACTGGAAGTTTTAGTCCCCATTTTCATGGCTGTTGATTTCATCTTCCATATGTTAGGCATTAATCTAAACTTTGGCCACCTACTTCAAGTGTTTGAGAAGTTCGTCCTTTATTTATCTTAAGTAACCTAATTGCAGACTCTGCACTGGCTTGTTATTAGGCATAAACTTCTTAGATTTCTTTACCATGTAAGCACTCGACTTTCACTGCTTTTCTTCTCTCCACTTACTTACTGCCTACCTCAAATGTGTGAAGTCTCAGTAAGTCTGCATCCTGTGTTTTGTTAACTCTTCAGAATAAATGCCTTGGCTTTAGCGGTAATTGGGGTAGAGGCCCACCACATTGCTATGTCATCTTGCAGTGAGGCTGCAGTAGCAGGTAAACTTGAAATTTTATAAAATGGGATGTTAACAAAAGCCAAAATGTGTATTGTAATCACGGAAACAGCATTTTTTTGCGTGTGCTGAAATGACATTTAAACAATCTTAGTTTTCTAAGTAGCATTGTTCAGTACTTATCCTGAAGTTGGAATTCCTTATTTTATATTCTCTTTGAGCCAAGTCCCTGATAATGGATCAAACTGTCATTCTTAATGGAGTCAAGAGCAATAAAATAAGGACAAAGTGTGATGTGTTGTAACTGTGTGAAACTGGAATCATATCTGTTTCTCTGAGAGACATAATGGCACATAGCTCATTCCTGCACACAGGCTGCATCATCTCAGGGTAATGATCTCTGTGATGAGACAAAGTGTTTCTGAGGGAGACTGCCAAAAATGAAGACTATGAGTAAGACAGTGGGGTGTTTTTCCCTTGCAGAAAAGCACTGTGTTCCATAGCCCCAAATGTCAAATTAAACAGTAACTTCCAAGTATAAATAAATTTTGGAATAGGCAGTATCAACTGTGGAAAGCTGGAAACATTGTAATGCATGTTGGAAAAAAAAAGATGAGATTTCTACTCCCCATTTTGTTGGCTTCAACAATGATTTGGAAGAGCAGGTGAACAGTGAGGTAATAAAGTATTAATTTATTCAGGGTAGTTAAGGGCCAGCTCTAAAGAATTGCACAATTCTCTTACAATCCTGCTTAACTAAGCCACAAAATCGTAATTGAAGTCCGATGTAGAGAAATGTGAGTGCACCCATGGGAATGGAAAACATGAGAAAATTACCATTCTACCATGCTCGGTTCTGACCTGGCTCTTGTCCTTTGCTTGTAGCTTGAGTATCATCTTCCCATGGGTAACTCTGTGAGGGCAGGAGCTTGATGCTCAGTAGGCCTAAGTAGTGCACAGTAAATCGAATGGCAAGTGTCAGTACGGGAAAGGCAAAGAACTTGTTGTGAGATGTGATTGTACAGTGGTGTGCCTACATCTGGAATGTTCAGAGCAGCTCTGGACTACCACACAGCCTAATTAAGCTATAGGACTGTTCTGAATGCGCTGGTAAGCCATGGTGAAAGTTTTCAAGAATTCAAAAAGTGAATCTGGAAGAAGTTCATTGATAGCAAGTACAAAAAACATACTTGTCTTAGAAAGTGCCCCAATTCCAGGTGTTTCTATTCTTCTATTTTTTTAAGTGAGAGTTAACCCTAATCTAACAAGAAGCTTGTCTGTGTTATAATGAGGATTCTTGCTTATATGAACATAGTGAGACATTAGATACCTGTTCTGGNCCCCCCCAAAAAAAAAAGAAGCCAGAAACCCCTCACCAAACCCCAGCTATTCTCATACCATGAGAACTATAAAGCCCTGCAGGGTGACATGCAATATTACAAATACTTGTTCCTGAGAAGAAATATTCTAATTAAAAATCCTAATACGAGGGGCAGGAAATAGTTAACAGTTTTCTTGGTAGAGTCTGAGGGTGATTGTTGCCTGACTTCTGTGGCAAACCTTGGAGGGCTGAGCTAATGCAAGCTACCAGGTATTCAGGGGTTATTTGCAACATATGTTTATATGAGTATATATATTTTCCTTTTTGGTATTTTCCCTGTGTCAAAACTTTTTTAATAAATACATCTTCAGCATGCTTCTGTGTTGTGTTTTGCTGGAAAACATATGAAGTTAGTTCAGCTGAGCAAACTGTTAGTGTTTTATGCAGTGCAGCTCTCCCACATGCTATGAAAAGCAATGCATTATTACTCATATATGGACCTGATTCCTTGCAATGGGAAGCAGCCCCTTCTGCTCCTGTGCTGAAACATCTATTTGTAACCCAGTCAATTACATCTAACTAATTTTGAAGTTGCTTTATGTGAACATTTCTGGGGTTATGATTTCACTGTGTTCATCTCATTATTGAGTCCAAAATTCCAAAGAGAACAGCAAATTTGGATGTAGTCCAGTGTGCATCCCAAAAATGTCAGGGTGAAGACTGAGGAAAGAGGGACTGCTGTGGAAACTAGATCAGTTCTGTTTTGCAGGATCTCTGCCAAGGCCCATCATTTGTAAAGGAAGGCATAATATGTTTTATCTACGTTGTGGCATTATAAAATAAATCGCAGTCCCTCATATGGAAAAAATGGATATGTAATATTTTCTTTCCATTCTCTGGGACTCTGTGAACATCAGAAAACCTATTCATTTTGCATTTGTTGCGAGAAACAACATTTTCTTCCTACTTGCTGGATTAGACCAAACAATCTTTACTCCTTTTTTCCTCTTGAAAACACAGCTTCATACATAGCTTCTAGCCAGGAAATGTTCTGGGATTCCATTTGGAAGGTTTTAAACTTGGGGTGGATGGGGAATAGACAAACAACTTAACATGCCTGACATCTGCAGCTAGAGTTGATGTGCGTAAATGTGGCAGATTATTTTGGCTGCCTGCAGAAGAGGGAAATACTAAAACCATAAATTCCGTAGTGTTTTGTTTGTCCTGTCAGCCAAGGTTGCTGATGCAAGTGAAGATTGCTGGTTAAGACTTTGTGATTTTGAATTAATGGATCTCCTGTGTATCTGCCCCTGACTATAATATAAGCAGGGTAGATTCTGACAGTGATATTGCCAACGTATGAAGTATTAAGTGTAGGACTTGAGTAATTTAGAAAGAGGGGGTTTTGTGAGACTGAGAATTTTGTAAGAAGATGGGTTTTTACCCCCCCCAAAGGAATTAAATCAGAAGCAATTAAGTTTGATTGTAAAGATTTAAATGTAGAATTTATCCTTTCAAGTTTGCCATTAAGTATGCATTTGAATATTTAAATACCTTTACATTATTAGGGCAGTGGCACAGGTTTTAAAATCTTCATGTACTGAAAAAAGACTGGATATCCCAATACTGTGTTTCTTTAATATATCCCACAGAACACAACTGTTAAACAGGCTTCAGTTTGAACTCAGTGGCCTTCAAAATGTAGTGTCTGCCTTCATGCAGCTAAGTCTCTTGATTTTCAGGTTTTCTGTACAGGCTTTCAATAAGGTTAGACCTGTAAAAGGTAACTTCAGGGCATGGGTTTAAAAGAGCCTGGTGATGATGCAGGTTGTGCCAAAGAGCATGTTGACAGTTCATCAGGTAGAAAATGGTAGCAATGCAAGAGCTAAAAATTAATATTACTAAAAATTTATGTCATTATTTAACTTTTAAGGTTTAATTATGACATGCTATCCTGAACTAGTATGAGGAAGACTGGAAACTAAAATATTATTTGCATCTAGGGGAGCATGGGATAGTTGTGTACAAATCTTTTAGACCCACATTTCTGTTTTATGGATGATGTTGCAATTAGCACAGCAATCTTTGAGGTTATTGTTAGTCTAATCTTTAAACAAAGAAAAATGTGAAAGTCATTCTGTGACAACATGGTGGACAATGATAAAACTTGAGAAACTGGAGTTTGAGTTGCTAACTTGCTTGCATCTGGATAAGGGGTGGATTCTTTGCTGCTTTGGGAAATTCCCAGTGGCGGTCTTGGACTTTGTTAATACATGTTCAAGAAATTAAGCACAAAGGATTTTGTTTCTTGTGTGCTAAATCCTACTTAGTAAACATTAGTATCTTTATGTTCTTAATGTTAAGATAATATTAATCTTAGAAAAGCCTTTGTGTCATATGAATAAAATATATAATACATTTGTACTTGCTTTTCACTTACATGACAGAAGGGCAGGATTTTCTAGTCTTTATCAAGTTGCAGAGCAATTTGAGACTGCTTGATTCTGCAGAAAATGATTCAGTTGAAGTGCACTTAATTTAATCTCCTGTTTCAGTGAGTATTTGATAAAAGGTAATTGAAAATGCCTCAACTTGTGCTCAGAAAGTTGTAGTTAAATCAGACTTTGGTTTGCTCTTTTTTTTTTTTTTGGACCCTTTTAAAGGTCAGTGGATCTTACTTTCCAGCATAATTCACATCACAAATAAGCCATTTATGGACTCAGTTCAGAGCTGATGGAGCACTCAGTTAAATGTGCACCTAAAATGTAGTTGTTGCATTATTCTCTTACAGTGGAAATGCTGAATTGGTAATGCAAGCAAGGTATTGCTGGCTGCAGCATGACCAATAATTGATTCAGTATCTGATGAATGCTAGATTTTCCTAATAGGTCTGTTTTAGTTCATTTGTGAAAGTAACTCGGAAGAAGTGAGAGGAACACCCAGAGGTTGAGATGGGTTTTGCAGCTTATTTCACAGACAGTAGTTTGCTAGAAGGCAGACTGGTGCTGGTTTTGACTTACCAGTTATTCATCCCAATCACTTCAATCATCTTTCACAAGAGTGAAAAGGTAACTGTCTCACTTGCATTGATGAGCTTCTGTTGAGCCAGGAAATTGCCACAGCTCTTGGTAGGTCTCTGACAAAGCAAACCAAGTAATGATTGTGAGTCTCAATAGGGCTGAAATTATTCCAACAGTAGCTGTGCTTCACCTGATCTATCATGTAAGGAGATGATGTAGCACAAGCAGGGTTTTTCATGAGGGTGGTGAGGCAAGTACATTGGAAAATGAACACACATAGTTATGTTGAATGAAGACTGATGGACAAGCTTTTACTGCAAAGTACCAAATTATCTTCTTTTTTACGTGCCTCTCCTAGCAGGGAGATAATATAAACAGAAGCTCTGTGTGTGTGATATGAGGAGTACATGGTTAAACTTTGAGCTGAAGTATGCTGTGCTGTGCTTTCTTTGCTTTGATGAAAACCTCCTTGCTGGTTCTGCAGTTTGTGAAAGAAGGATATTGGCCATGCTGAAATGAAGGCCAAAACCCAAACTCACTGGACCCTGAATACACATTGAACCAAATTGCAGTACATGTGTATTCAAAGATGGATTAATTTTTGGTATGCTTCTCCAAGGGTTTTTAAAACCCCAACCAACCCAACCCCTCCCTCCACCACTACCTTTTTTTTCCTAGACTCCAATAGTTTAGGTGGTCACCATTGGGTAGCAGGCAGAATGCAGAGAACTACTTCCACTTGGAGTGGTAGCTGTATTTTGGAGAGTAATAGCTACACACACTCCCACCCACCCACACACCCAGGCCACAGTAGTTTATTGCATTGCAATAAAAACACATTAATTAGACTTCAGTGTTCAGAAGATACACAGTGACAGGTTTTCAAAAACAAATTAGATGAAAATCACATGGTCCTTTGCAGCTCCCATTGAGATTTTGCATGTTGGAGTGTAGGAATCAGTCCTGTTAAGGAAGTCTTACAAAAGACAGTATAAGCATTGTGGGAAATAACAGCTTTCTTTTATGGTAAATGTGATGTTTAATTATATTTTTAGTATGTTTTAGTATGTGAGAAAGAGGGGGAAAAGCAAAGTAAGAGAGAGAGATTCTCCAGTCTTTTTAAAAGACATATACTACTGGCAAAGTGTGAGGTGAATGGCAAAAGGTATGCTTTCCTCCATGTTAGAAATGGAACCTGACTAATGGACTTGGAAGCGTTTTGATTTCAAATAGTCTTTTTCTATTCTGATAGTGGCTGCAGAGTCTACAAGGAGCTAGTTTTAACAAGTATAGGAAAATGATTTTGTGTATCTAGTCATAATAGGCTTTAGGGGAAAAAAGTTATTTTCAATGTGAAGATGATTATTGATCTCTGTTGACTATTTATAAGTTTATTTATCTTTAAGCTACTTTCTTTTTATGCTGGAGTGTTTTATCTTTTTGGTTATGTTCATACAATGTTTTAATAATGCAACTCTCATCTGCGTTTACAAGGAAGTACTGTAGGCTGTTCTGGAAAGCTGTAGTTAAGTTGGAAAAGCAGACATTTCACTCTGCTTAGTATCTGTTGTGTCACAAATATGAAAAAAAAAACATAAAAGAAGTGTGGAAGCAAGTTTAAATATTGTTTTAGCTCTTCAGTGGTATTCCTGAGGAACAACTTGCAGAATGGGAGGGCTGGGAACTGCTATCACCTTGATATTTTGCTCTGTACTGGAAAAGTTATTAAAAAACTAGGTTATTAAGTTGGAAACAAAGGTATTCTGTGCCTTTTTGATTGTGTTTTGGAGACCTTCATAACAGGGCAAGTGTTTTATACCTAATAAAAAATTAGTCCTTAGGGTAAGGAGGAGACAAGCATCTGTCCCTCAGTGAGCCCTTATCTGCAATGTCTGCCTGCGTTTAATTTGTTTGTACATGAATTTTTTTGTCGAACAGGGAGAGCTTTTGAAAGGCTCATCTTCTCCCTCGAGTTTTCTGGTGATAAAAGAGTATTTCAGTACTTCAAATCTGGAGCTGCCCACTAGCAGCCCACAGAACATAAGAGACTTCTGGGTTCTCCTCTCAGAGCAATATTGACAAAAGATAATGGCTTTGCTGAAGATACTCTTTGAAAAAGGCAAGGTTGCTGTAGTGATTTGAGTCAAAATGAATGTAGCCTATACTGAGGAGTTTCTTTTGGTACGCACTTTCAGTATAATACACTATTTTGTAAGGTTCTGAGGATCCAAATTGCCTGGGGTACAGCCCCAAAATGCATTTCTTTTTACCCATTCCCTCAAAAACTAGTTCAAATGGAATAGGTATTTCTGGTTGTTATGTGCTTTTGGGCGTTTGTGCTTGAATTTGTATTGATTGAGAGTTAGTATAGTTGAGAAGCCTTGCAGCAATTCAGTGTGTTTGCTAGGTATGATCCTTGAAACTTCTGGGAGCATGTGTATTAGTATCCATTGTGTTTCAAATTCAGATGGAATCTCTTGTGTGAGGTGGTAAGACTTTTAAGACATATAGTTCCCCAAACTTTAACAAAATTACTTTAATTTCTTTCGGCAGCACTGTCAGAAGTGACCAATTGTTCACATCAATATAATGTAGTTTTACCTGTCTGCAAACCAGGAGAAGCATTTTTAATTTCTCATCTGTATGTGATATGAGGGTTTTTTTGTGTGAAAAGGGAGTAGAAGTCAGTACAGCCTTTGGTACTTCTTTCTAGTTCTGTATAGCTTTAATAGATAAAATCCATACTGTGTAAAGTTTTCACTTGTGTACATGCAAACACAGGCAGGTGAGTATTTAAGTTCATTTCAATTTCTGTAATCATAATTCACTCCTTTATTATTAAACATCTAAGTCTAACAAGGGCGTCAGCAGTATGTCTTGATACCACTGTGGTGTATGTTATTTCCTCAGTAGATTGTCTGTTAAATACAAGACATATCAGAGAGTTTTGTTTAGAATGATTGTGCATAGATAGGTATTATAAATACTTCATGTCTGTGTGCAGGCTGTCTACCTTACAAGTACTTCTGCTTTCCCTGCATGTGGTGCAGGGTACAAAGTTAAAAATCACTTCCAGAAGTATAATCAGTGTAATTTTTGCAATTACTTTTAATGGTGCAAAGCTGAATGTATTGAACAAAACAACCACAAACCCACAAAACCTCTTGATCTTGGAGGTTTGCAGGGCAAATTGCTCAGTTTGGGATATCTGTACGTTTTAAAGGTGCTTCCTTTTGTTATGCTGGTCCCCAGAGTAACTGTTGCCTTGGTCACAGCATTTGCAGAAGTGGTGATGAGGTACTGGCTGTGCAAATCTACACATACCTTTAATGTCACTAAGGCATATATTTTGACTCTACTTTCTAGATAATTGTATTATGTACCCTTCTTTAATGTCATTTTTGCATATGGTCAAAACTAGGTGAGCTTTGCTCTTTCTCAGAACAACAAACCATTTTCCAAAGGTGTTCACCATCCTACCAAGGAGAGAACCACAGCAAGCCTTGATGGAGATTGTTGAAAGAATTCATTTTGTGGGTAAAAATCAGGCACCTGCAGGATCTCCACTTCAGGCTCAGCTGAGAGATGTAGCACATATTTTGCTTTTTGTGTGATGTTCTCACCCAGCTTAGTCAGGGTTTCATCAGGGCATTAGCATGCAGCATCACCTCAGCGATTTTGCTGCATGTGTATTATCAAATCACAGGTGAGGCTGTGCCAGGGCCTTTCAATGTGTGCTGCATCAGAAGGTTGCCTTTAAAATGGCATGAAAGAAGAGACAATTCTAAACCCCTAAATTTTGGATGCCTTGGGAATTACCAGGTTTTATGTTGGTATTTTTACTCCATTTGGTTTCAGAGACCAGCTATACACCAGAGGTCTTGGAGATGGTTTTGTGTAGAAGAAAAGAAGTCTGTGACAAGTAATTTTATTGATTGTTGTTTTGTTAGGTTTTATTCAAAACTGCACTAGTATATACAAATGTAGAAGAACTGAACAAACAGGAGAAGATCCTCTGTGTGTGATTACGTATCTGTTTCAGGTAGTGTTGAGCACTCAAAATCTTTTCGCTATTATTTTTTTTTTCCTCCTTGTTTATGCTATAAAGTGTTCATTTCCCCTGAGCTTCTGTGACCCTCCTGGAGCATCTCATGCAATAGTGTGGTGATCTGCATGAAGCAAGAACTAGTGAATTCTCTGTCCTCATGCTGCCTTGTGCCCTATGGTTTGAGTTGAGAAATATGCCTTTAATCTGCGGGTCTTTATTAGGTGCTTAATGAAAACCCATTGCTCAGTGTGAGAAGTAACTGTGCTCTTGGAAAAATGCTTCTTTGATTTGCAAGTAGCAGGAACTAGTCCCTTGATATTTGAATGGAAGCACTAACAGCCCCGTGTTCCACTTAAGTCAGAATTGTTTTCCTTGAGTTAAGATGATGCACAGAAATTAAGCAATTCATCTAACAAAAATCAACAGCGCGGGACTCTGAGAGAGAAAGGCCAAGAGGCATTTTATGGATTGTATATGCTGGATGGCTCTTTGGTGTGCTAGATTGTGATTATGGCATGCTTCTTTAGGTCCTGCTTTGCTTCATTATGGTAATAATGTAGTAGGCCAGCTATATTCTTAGATCAGTAATGTCAGTAAAGCGAGATTTCAAATAGGTAAATTCCTGTTTCTTTCTAAGTTCATTTAATCAAAAAATTCTGATGAAGCTTACAGGTAAGCTCATCCCTTGGTAGTACAGCGAGTGAATGGTCTTGAGAGATTAAGGACCATGAAAATGTGTAGGGTATGTCTAATAATTTGCAGTCCTTTGATGAATGGATCTGGTTTTGCGTTTCCATGATAAATAGCATCTGGGGGTCCTCCTCTGGCTAGCGGTTCTTACTTTCAGGTTTCTTAGATTTCTGCTTATGTGTGAGTTGTGAGGTGGTTGTTAAAGCACCTGAGTCTTGTTTTCCCCTTCTGTTTTTTACGGTTTCTTATGTAAAAAAAAATCCTCATTTTATTTGTCCAAACATTCATTATTTATACCAACTTCCGTAAATGTATGCATATTACAATCCTGCCATGCTGCAGCAGTAACTTCATTCATCCATTCCTTCATCCTAGGCTAATTAAAACTTTTGAGTGCAAAAGTTTTGCACTTTTGAAGAGGAGTAAAATTTCTTACCTTCTGGGAAGGTGCACTAATAGTCTATTACTTCTACCTGGAGGAAAAGACATTTTCCTCAGATTGTCTTGAAAACTTGACTGCTTAGCATAAAAAAGAAAGAAATTAGGCTCTTGGGACCAGAGAAAAGTTAGTCATGCAGGAGTGGAACGCTGCCATCAAAATTCCTGACCCTGGGACAGATGAGGCCATTTTTTATGTCCAGGGACCACTCAATTTCATATGTGGAAGAGGCCTTTGGAGCAGAAGGCGTGAGTTTCCCTGGTGCCTGCATCGGCCTAGGTTGCAGCATCACATTTCCCCTCCTCCTGTCTGATCCAGGGCTTTGGAGTCATCTTGGGAAAAGTGTTTTGGGCTTGGTTAGGGTGGGGACCTCTAAACCTCAGTTTGAATAGCTCTGTAGCCAAGATGTGCATCAAGAGAAGAGAAGATGATGGTATTGAGCTAAGGCACATCTCTCAGCCACAGCACTTCACTGGTTAGGGTGAATTCTGGCTCACTGAAATCTCCTTTGGTCTTGGTTTGAAACAATAGTGACCCGTTCTGCACGAGAGCTGAGATGTGACTACAAGTGCTTGACTCCACCTCACTATTAGCAAATGAGAGAGTCCTGACTTTTTGGTGTCTCTCTGGAAACTGTGCTCATTCACAGGCTTTTTTTGGAAAGTGTGCTGGGAGTCCTGTTGTGCTGTGCTGGT
This sequence comes from Pachyramphus minor, assembly GCA_013397135.1. Taxonomy (NCBI): domain Eukaryota; kingdom Metazoa; phylum Chordata; class Aves; order Passeriformes; family Tyrannidae; genus Pachyramphus; species Pachyramphus minor. The sequence continues at coordinate 269,917 of VYXB01002190.1, read as the reverse complement.
CTTAACAAAGGCATGACACAGAGTCACCATGACCAACACATGATAGTGCCTGACAGAACTGAGCACCCCAGTGCTGAGGTCTCTCTGTATGTTTAGTCATTGGCAAGTGAAGATTAAATTTCTTGCACACAACAGATCTGGAATAAAGCACAGGTGTCCGATTCTTTCGCTGCCTCATTAAGCTGTTTTTTTAAACTCCAGTGTTCTGGTTAAGAACAGAATGTTTCAGAGAGTATGAGCAAAGTGGTAAGGTTAGACAGATTTATTTTTATCTGAGACATTTATTAAGCAGCAGTTGAGACTTGAGGGAAGATACAGTTTACGAAAAACATAAAAGCATCTTTAAAAGGTAAAGGGAGAATTTGGGTTAAATATCTTTTTAAGAGCAGGAGCAGAAGACTCTACTGAGGGCTTTAAAATTCTATTGCTGCCACATATACCCAGAAAAAAAATTAGAACAACGGTTAAAAAAAATAAAGTGCCTATTAAAGTACATACTGGTCCAGTCAATAAAAACGTGGCTTTTAAAATTTTTCTTTTTTTTTCCATACAAATCCTGCATGTGTTATTTTTAAAATAAAAACAGCTTTTTACAGAAGTTCAGGTTAGTTGGTGGAAATAAATACACTTTGGAGATGAGTCCAGGGCAGAATTTCCGTGTGTGTGCTCTGTGGTATAAGGGCTGGTAGAGGCAACCCATGAAATCCAAACAAAAATATGAGGGCTGATTCACAGCCATGTTACTTGACATTAATACCAGTGTCACTGGGTTTGGTTTGGTAAATTTTATTTAGACATGAAGAGCAGACTGAACCCAGTTTCAAAGCTCAGTGTGATCCGTTAATGCTGGATTAGAAAGAACATTGGTTTAATGGCATTACAGCAGCATAGCACAGTGGTGAATGTGGTCCATAATCTTCAGTATTGATCTATGTGAACTGTAATAACACCACAAGAAAATTAGTTCTTTGAGCGTGTTGGAAGAAGAACAAGTCCTGTATGAAACTACTTACAAAAATGTTCTGGAAGAGTTTTAATTCTTCTCATCAGGAGAGAAAGGCACCATCACCTACAGGGCCCGTGGAGGGCTTACTCTGCCTTCTGCTCATGCCCTTTCTGTAAATAAAGGGCTGAATTTCCCTCTTAAATGTTCTAGTTTGAACTGGGGCATTAGTTTGAACTGGCAAGCAGTATTTCCAATATCAGACAAGATGAAACAAATTGTACTGAGCTTGAGCTGAATTCATTTGAGTTCCAGGAGAAAGCCAGTCATTTCAACTGTCTTTGGGTGTTTAGTAAAGACTTTATGGCATTTTTGTTTGTTTAAAATATGCCTCTGTGTAACATGAAGTGTACATCCCTAAATCCTAGTCTAGACAAAGCCAAACCATGCTGTGAGGATTGGTGGTATCTAGGTGTTAAACTGCATAGGAAAAAAAAAACACCAAAATACTTACCTTTTTATGTTGCTGTTTTTCCAGCTGTGTGACCTGACCCCTGAATAAGAAAGGGCTGTTACTGAATCAGTAATAGGTGTAACCTGACACAAATTAGTTTATTATATAATTGTGTGCATTTTTTATGCCTATCCTGTGTTTCCTATTATGTCTGAACAAGCAGAATTTAGTTTTAGTGGAAATTTGAAATTATGTTTTTCACTCTAGTATGTGTAGAGCTTGGCCAGTTCCTCATACAGAATAAACTAGTATGAGTCAGTATAGATTCACTTGTGCAGAATTATGCTGATTTAAAATTTCTGTTAAAGGCAAAAATGCTACTAAAACAAGCAAGTCTCTTTGGGATTAAAAAAAAAATAAATCAGAAAGTCCAAACAAAATCCCCACCCATCAACTGCTGTTTCCAATTACTTTTTAAGGTTAATTTGACTCCTGCTACACTTAGTCCTTACACATACTTATATTTGTAAGGTTGTACTCTTTATACTTGTCCAGCTGATTTATGAAGTACTGGTGTAGATCTGCTACTTACTGCATGTCTCATGATCAGCAGAATAATAAACCAGGTTAAAATTTACGCATCAGCATGATTTTTTTATTTAGTTAAGACATAAATGTTTAAATGTTCTTCACATCCTGGTATTTATTGACTTCAGTAAGGTGTTTGAGTTTTTTGTTTGTTTGTTTTCCCCAAGGTTTGCTTTTAAAAAAAAATTGAATAAAATGAAACTTACATGATTTAAAGATGCTACTTTTCAAGGCCTTTGGCCAATGTTCAACAGCTTAGAGCTTGGAAGATACAGACAGTAAAGTACTGGGCTCTGTTAGCATCCCTGCACCCTTGTCTTTGCCCTGTAGGTTGCAGGCTCTTTGGGAAAGGTATCAGTTGCTGGATGCCAAATTGCCCTAGATTTGGAATTTCAGATATATATTTTTTAAAGGATTACTTTGTAATGCTAGCAGGAATTTCCATTTCCTCTGCCCAGTGATCTTTCTTGTAGCAGCAAGAGGTGTGCTGGTGTTGTTCCAGGAAGCAACTTCTGCAGGCTGACATTTAGGCAGAGCAATTTCTGTAATGTGGCATTTAAGCAGTGTTAGGAAACAGAATATCTGCAAATAAAGGCTGCTTTACTTATACTGCCTCATCTCTCCTTCTAGGACAAGTGTTCAAGGCCAAGTTGGATCAGATTTGATCAACCTGGTGTAGTGGAAGGTGTCCCTGCCTATGGCAGGGGGGTTGGAACTAGATGGTCTTTAAGATCCTGTCCAACCCAAACCATTCAATGATTCTGTGACTTGTTTTAACAAATTTTTCTGACTAGTGCCAAACTTTGCACAGTGGTCAATTTTTGGAACCTAAATCTTGATTGTATTTAAACCTTGCCCTGATGGAACAGCTTTGGAAAGGAAATGATATTTGCTTTTCTGCTGTTTTGCATGTTGCTGGAAACTGTGAGGTAGGCCTGAAAGCTGAGCAACTTGGTAAGGGTACCCCATTATGCTCAGAAGATCAGAGAGGGAATTGAGTTTTTAGGTGAGGAATTGTTTGCAGTGCCTTTTTTTGCTACCTTTGCCTTGTAAAAGACTAAAATTTGGTAGTGTCAACTGACTGACCAGAAAGTCAGAAGAAAATGATGCCATAAATCTTTCTTGATACCTGAAGGTTTTTCAGGTCCTACAATCGATTATTTGGGTTTTTTTCTCAGTAGATTGAAATAATTTCACATGCAATCATTTCCTAATTGCTTCCAATTAGGAACAATAATGAAGCTTTACCCTAGAAAAGAAATTATCCATCACTCAAGTATTTTGGGGGATGGAGGAGTGCGTGTAATTCCTTATCTAAGTCTTGGAAGACCTTTGGTATTTTCCATTGTTACAGGGTTATTTTTCCCTGACTTTGTTTTCTCCAAATGAATTGTTCCTATAAAGGAATTTAAACTCTGGATAATTATTGTTCTCTGTTCCAAAAGCTAATAAAAGCAAAGCTCAACAGTATTCAGTTGGAGGCCTATGGAAAAACTTGGGTGTAACACACAAAGTAGAAAAACAAACTTTTCTGATGAGGCCAGGAAGCTACGATCACATTTTCCAGTTTTTACTGTATGTGTTGGTCCTAATTGGGAATGTTTCCTGTTAAACTGAATTTTCCCTTTCTATTTTATTTTGTAGTTGTTTTTTTGTCCATGAACTGTGGACTGGAGTGGATCATAAATGTCAACGATACTTGCATATGATCTCGAACATTGGGAAAATATACATTTTTGTAATATTTTATAGGGACGTGTGTTGTTTTGTGCTCTATGAGACTGGTAGGATTTGTTTGTTTATTCCAGTAGTTGACCAAAAGATACCTTGGGTGTGCTGCCGATAAATAACCACATACCCTACAATATGATATTTCAAACAGACCTATTTCTTTGAATTATGAGGCTTTTCTTTAACGTGATTCTTTTAAAGTGTACCTCCTTCCCTTCCTCTTTCCAACCTGTACCTCTTCCTGGGTTCTCAGGGTTCCTGTGCTTTCTGATGTGTTTGTTTCCTGTAAATGATGTTCTGGAAAAGTTTTTATGTCTTTTTTTTCAGACTATTTTTGCAAAACTGAAAAACGTTTTTATTGCTAATTGTTTGTTAATGATTGAAAATTACATGTGGCTTGTTACAGCAATACATATGTATCTGTGTTATTGATATCAATGCTTCAATTTATTATGAAAGCATTTAGTGCAGTTGAGGTGGGGTGCATCTTAATGAATTCATCAGTCGAAAGTCAAACCACCAAGGGAATCTTGTGTGTTTATCCAGGCCTTTGTGGTTTTTATTACTACTCTTCATTTGAGCCCAGAGTAAGAATAATGTGTCACTGCTCTAACACCTGTGAAGAACTCCTTCGTGTAAATTCTTAAAGATTTTTAAGGTTTCCTGTGGTGATAAAGAAAATCAAATCCTATAGCAGTGGGTGTTGTTTTTAATGGAAAATTTTTTTAAGGTGAGCCAAGGTGACATAGCTGCTTACATTTGTTCTTTCCAAGTATCATTTGACCTGAGTTTACGAGGAGATCATTTATGCACTTTTAAATAGTTGGAGAAAAGTGTTGCTATATAGGTACTGTATGTTCTGGAAAAGGCCAGTATTGCCATAGAAGACCATAATAATTCCTGAAGTTATGGGAAGTTGTAGTACTGTAGCCTGTCATCCTCTGAGAACAGGTGCCTGGCATCCAGCCAGGGTCAACCCATAACACCTCCGCTTGGTAATTAGACAGAAATGACGGGATTTCATACCTGTTCTGTAGTTCCAAGTTAATGGTGACTTCCATTTCCCTTCCTCTCTGTTGTGCCACTCATCTGCTTGCAAAAAGATCACTATATATTCATTAAAATGGCAGAAGTAGTTTAGATGAGATCATCCTGTCAAAAACCTATCTGTATGGTTGAGAGGTCACGAAATAGCTCCTGGCACAATGTGCAGTCCCAGCTTCACAGCTGGTCAATAGGCAACCTTCTACTGGGAAGTAACGAGGTGTACAGGGGTGACTTCATCGTTTCCTTGCAAGTTTGAGGCTCAAATCCTGCAAAGGTATTTTATGTAAAGAATTTGCTTCCCTTAGGTGTTGCAGAGTTATGCTGTGTGAGGACTGCTTGCAGTGTGCTGGAATGGGTTGGCTTGCAGTGGCAATTTTCACTGGAGTGAAGGGGTGAAGCCTACTGATTACAAGGCCACAGCAAGTGCCTTAGTGTGTGGGAGCAAACTGGCAATATGTTGGGACCGCTACATGGTTGACGTAGCCCTTCCTTTTACAAACACCTTCCCAGCATAGTTTCTGTACAAAGTTAGGCAAGCTCCTCTGAACAATTCTGTTATATTCTTCAGTTGTGATTGAAGTGTCAGAAGATATTAAAGGTAGTCATCAGAACTGGGGTATTTGATGAAGTGCCTTTTGTTACTTTTTTTTTGAGCTTTTCGTACATCAAAAAATAATGGTAGCAAGGCTCGTCGCAGTCTTGTGTGAAGCAGTTTCCTTGCCAACCTGTAGTACCTTCTGTTATTTCTGGGCCACAGGTGTTATTGCCTCTTCTGAAGTGGCCTGTTTTCCACGTTGTCAGCTGAGATATCTGTGTAAGGAGGTCCATTCTGTTTACTCTCTAAATTTGGTATATGTGGGCTTTGTTGAGGAATGACCCTCTTGTCTGCTCCCAGTTCGGTTTACAGGTGCTGTTAGTCTTACAGTGTGTTCATGAAACATTCTTTTTGATGGACTCTTTCTTTATGCAGTATTGACTAGCTTGCCCAGTGAAAACCCCAGCTTTCTGTGAAGCAAAGTACCTTGCTCATGAGTGATGTTGATTTAATTGTGTCTTTAAACAAATAGGGCTCTGAGCACTTCTGATAACACTGCAAGAACTTGTTGGCAATGGGGAAGAATTCATGCTGAATTTCTATAGGAATCCTTTTAGCTTCTTTTTATTTTATATTGTAGATTTATTTTCCAGATTCTATTTTCCAACACTTTCACCATCTGGTGAGCAGATCTAGTGAAAACAGTCCTCAAATATGTCATGTCTTAAAATAACAGGTGAAAGCTTGATCTTTTAGAAGAGGGTTGCCAATTCCAGTGCCTACTCTAATGACAGTAGCTAATGTAAAATGAAACCTGATAGTTTTTGTTAGAAAACATCAGAACACGTGTTCCACTTTTAGCTCCACTGAGAAGATTTAGGTTTGGCTCTTAGGCTGTTATAAATAGTTGGATTTTTTTTAACCAGATAGAGACATATTTTCTTGTCTAAAATTCAAGTAGACAAAAAACTAGTAAAAACTTGCATATTACAAATGCTGTAGAAAAAGATTTCATATTGAAAAGAAATTTTGTCTTCTAAATAACTCTATATGCTACTCTAAAAATACCTGCTGAGGACATAATGTGTAAGTTAAAAGAGGGATCCTAGTGATTCAGTGTGTTTGAATGGTGTCTGTCTCCAGAGAACTTGTGCATGGAGATGAAAGCATGTGATGCCTGAGGAAATCTGTGGAGGGAGGATGTTTGTCACATGAAAACTCCGTGTCCTGCTTGGCTGAGCATCTTTGGCAGTGCCCTTTCATTTCCCACCACTTTGTGAGCCCTGCACTGCCTTGGGGGGTTTTACTCTGTTCCCCTTAGCAGCTGTGGATGGCAGTGACTCATACTCTTGTTCCTGTCTGTCACCTGAAGTAAGTAGTGTTCTTGGAAAAAACCCAACTCATCGTTCATTTGCTTTTGGTTCACAGAAACCCTGTAAGCCAGAAGTTCATAGGCAACTGTACAGAAATTAGGTAGTGTTAAACTATTGTCTTTAGGTCAAAAAGTTGATCTTTGACTGCTTCTTTATGTATTGTTATGTAATCAGACCTGGCATGGTACAGAAATGCAGAACTGATTAAATAGTAAAAACTCCAGTATGGATGTTGTTATTGTTCAGCAGGAATGCTCAAGATTATGCTGTGTGTTCAACCACATTATAAAGTGGGGGTCAATTTTCAAAGTAAGTCTGCAGAAAGAAGTCTGAAGGTTATGAAAAAGTAGATGCAAAGAAAGCAAAGCTGAGTGACTTTTTTTTTCACCTCTAAAATAAGTGTCAACCTGTTTAATAACTTGTACTCTAGTCATTGCTATAGTACAAGTGTTTCTCAAAATGAAGAATTTAAAGTTGCCATCAGACAAATGCAATGCACTGGGTTATTGAGGTGTTGGCAATTATTGGTGTGTTTTCCCTACAAATGAAGAGGAAAGCATTTATTTTTCATAAAAGTATGGTGTGCTATAAGCATAGTTACATACAGACATACAACCTAAGTTACATAAAATTATAGGACAGGCATTACAGAGGGAGATAATTTGCAGGGAACTTGAATACTGATGAAAGAGAGTTTTTCTTATGGGCAGCCTCCTCTGAGAGTATTAATTTAATGTACAGCTTCATTTTAAAATAAATAATATATAAAAAAACCAGTGCTTGCTTTGCCACATGCTTGTGTTTTATTTATGGGTGCACACGTGGTCCACTCTAATTAAGCACAGCTCTTTATGATTTATTTATTTGTTCCAGAGAGGCTGCTTAATATGTGAGAGAAACAGTAACGATGTGTCTGACCTTTGCAGTGGCTGTGTTAATGGTAAGATGGGTTTTGCAGGAGCCTGCAAGAACAGTAAAATAGCAGGTTGATCTTTTCCTCCATTTGCTGGAACATGCTCAAGAGACCTGAAAGTACAAGTGAAAAAAACCAAAACAACCCAACCAAAACAAAAAAACCTCTCACGAGTAAGTGGTTAAAGAGTATTTTCTTGTGCTTTCAGATCTCAGGAGGATGCTATTGACAGGTTGAAGTAAAGGGTTAAAAACTTTTTTTCTTTGCCTTTGGTTGTGGTCCACCTTTTACTAGCAAACCACCCAGATAGTATTTGACATGGTGAATAATTGTTTGTCTGGTTTTTGTATGCCAATATAAAAGAAATAGATGTAAACAGGGCGGAGACCACTCCAGATTTTAAGTTTTACAGAGTATGATCAAGGGTGCATGGCTCTTGTGTGGTGGTCTTGTAGTAAGATTTGTCACTAAACTTCTAAAAATACATATGGTATATAGATGCAAATTTTATTGCTCCTCCCATTTTTATAGTCTTTATTTGATACAGATTCCCAGCTCTTTTTACGAAAACATCCCCTGAGCCTGTGCCGTGGCGAGGAGCTCCGTGCTGGCAGTTCAACTCCCCAGTCCTTCCTTCCTCCTGCCTCTCTCCCTGGTGGCCTCCTCTCCCAGCTCCGTGCTCTTCCTCCTTGCGTGTGCTGTGTGCACAGTTGGTGTCTGATGAGACTCTCGGGTTCATTCTTGATAACAGTAAAGCCACTGGGAGAGAGTTATTATTGCAAGTGCTAATAGCATAGGTTTGAAAAAACAATAAAAGCAAAAAACAATAAAAGATGGATACCTGTGTATTCAGATGGTAACATTGCTATATGTAAAGCAATGGTAATTAAATGTTTGTTGTATTTATAAAAGGATTTTGCTTGATCCAGGCCTTTTTGGCTATGGCCAGTAAAGAATGATGTTTAACTGACTTCTACAAGAACATGACCATTTCTTACGTTGTTCCTTCTGTGGAAGCTCTGTGTATATGTACATTCAAAATTAATATTCTCATAGTGGAAGATGCAATTTGTGGTCTATTCAGTTGCTTCTGTTTTTGCTAATTAATCATGAATCATCTGCTATCTGAACAGTATCTTTTTTTCTTCAATTAGCCACTGGTACATCTTTGTTAGAGCTCTGCCTGCAGAACTGTTACAGTGCTGCAGTGTATGCCATATTTTTTTCTAAATCAGCAGGTTCTGTGTCATAGCTTTCATTTCCTTGATTGTTTCTCTGTTTTGCTCTGTGTTTGTAAATGTAAAAATCTCCTTTCAGCATATGTAGTAGTTAACTTGAAGTAACAGTACTCAGCATAGGTTTTTACCTTATGATACCTTTGGGGAGAAACAGTGGTGGTTGTCTTGCTAAGGAATGCAAGCTAATGGTACATGCTTCTTTCAGCCAGAGTGATTGCAGATAAGTACCAACTTTTCCCTCTCCTCCTTCCTCCAGTGCAGGATCATTGGGACTAGCTTGCCTTCCTGGTTTTTGTTTTTATAAAAGGAAGATAGAGGCTTGGAGAACTGTTAAGTTCTCATTCACCTTCCTTTTTCTTTTTTTTTTTTTAATTATTGTTCTTCTTCTGTATTGCATAATGAATTGTTTATAGCTCTTATATCTGCATGGGGTTGGATGAGGAGTCAAAGGAGAGCTTATGGGTCAGGATTAAAGGGAGGGCAGGGACAGGTGCCATTATAATGTGAATCTACTACAGGCCACTTGACCAGGAAGACTGAGTGGATGAGGCTGTCCATAGACAGGTAGGAGCAGCCTTATGTTCACAAGCCCTGGGCCTCATGGGGGTCTTCAACCAGCCTGATACCTGTTGGAGGGACAACAGAGCAGAGCATAAACAATCCAGAGGGTTCCTGGGATGCATTGATGATAACTCTCTTCTCCAAGTGATAGAGCCAATGAATAGAGGTACTGTGCTGGACCTTGCTCTTGCCAAAAGGGAGGTGCTGGTGGGAACTGTGAAGCTCAAGGACAGCCTGGGCTGCAGTGACCATGAAATGGTGGAGTTTGGGATCCTTAGGGCAGTGAGGATGGTGCACTGCAAGTTCACTACCCTCCACTTTGGAAGAGCAGGGTTTGGCCTCTTTAGGGATCTTGGTAGAGTTTATGGGATAAAACCCTGGAGGGAAGAAGGGCCCAAGGAAGCTGATTGATATTCAGGGATCAACTCTTTCAAGCTGAGAAGTGATGTGTCTCAACAAAGTCAGGCAAAAATGCCAGGATGCCTGCATGGATGAATGATTTGCTCCTGGACAAACTCAAACAGGAAGCCTACAGAGGATGGAAGCAGACTGGTAGCCTGGGATGAACAGCTGTGATGAGAAGGAGTTGGGGATTTTGGAGAAGAAAAAGCTCAACATGTCTCAGCTCTATGTACTTGCAGCCCAGAAAGCCAGTTGTATCCTGGGTTGCATCAAAAGCAGTGTGGCCAGCAGGTCGAGGGAGGTGATTCTGCCCCTTTACTCCTCTCTAGTGAGACTTCACCTGCTGGAGTACTGCATCCAGCTCTGGGGCTCATGGACCTGTTGGAGAGAGTCTGGAAGGAGGGCCATGAAGATGGTCAGAGGACTGGAACACCCCTCCTCTGTAGACAGGCTGAGAGAGTTGGTAGTGTTTAGCCTGGAGAAGAGAAGACTCCATGAAGGGCAAATTGCAGCCTTCCAGTAACTAAATGGGGTTTACAGGAAAGCTGAAGAGGGAGTTTTTACTGGGATGTGTAGTGATAGGACAAAGGGAAATGCCTTTAAATTGAAAGAGAGTAGGTTTAGATTAGGTATTAGGAAGAAATGTTGTACAGTGAGGATGGTGAGGCCCTGGCACAAGTTGCCCAGAGAAGCTGGGAGTGTTCAAGACCAGGTTCGATGGGGCTTTGAGCAACATGATGCAGTGGGATGTGGCCCGCCCGTGGCAGGAGTTTGGAACTAGATTATCTTTAACGTAGTACCTTCTACCCTGGAACATTCTACGATATGACTGTCTTACTTTTGAGGGTCTGCTGCAGATACTGTATTAAAGATCAACAAAAACTCATTTTCGCGAGCATCATGGAATAGGCTCAACTGCAGTAGCTGTGAAAAGGGTGATAAGGTTTTTCCTTTAACAGTCTGCCTCCTCTGGTAGAAGTACCATTCAAAACATAGGCTAATTTAAAGCAGTTTAGAAGAAAGATCATCATAGATCTGCTACTGGGCTTTCCAGAGCTGAGAGCTGTATTATAACTTCATTATTGGTTGTGATGTAATTTCTTCAGGAGAATCCCAGTCCTGTCAGGGATGTCATAAATTTTCACCTTTTCCCCTTTTTGTCCCTTAAGTCTGAGAGCAGCCAGGCTTCAGTATATTGAAGAGATCCACATTCGTTAGTCCCTAGGAGACTATTTCAGTGAATTGACTGCTGGAGCTGGGGCAGCAAAAAGGAAAAAAAAAAATAATTGAGCCAGAAAAAACAAAAAAGGGAGGCATTTTCTGAAGCTGTTTGTGTTAAAAATATCAGTGAGAATTAACTGCACAAAGCAAATTTTTTTTTATTTTCTGCTCTGTTACTTCTGGTAGCATAAGTGAAGAGTGCTTGGCTTGAACTTTAAATAATGAGTGTGATTTATGGGCTGTTTTTGAGGTACACTGATGGTGAAATTAGAAGAAAATTGAAGCTAACAGATACATTGATCTTCTGCATTAGGGTTTCACGTCTCACAATGTGGCAAAGCTGCCAGTACAACACTACACAGGAGACAGGGCCTTTGGCAGGGATGGGTTTGCACTGCAGATGTGGCCGGATGAGACCAGCCCTGTGGCCAGCCACCTCCTCCCCCTGCTTGGAGCTGCTGAACAACCTGAGCCTCTCACAGCTGTGGCTAGGATCAGGATAAATATCCTATGGCTGGTGAGGCAGGCGCTCCCTAATGCCACTCCGATTGACTGCAAGGGAAAGGGGGTTAAGCTGGGATAATGCTCCAGCTTCATCCTGGCAGCTGACAGCATCACCTCCAAGCCTTCTCGCTCCAACTGGAGAGCAGGAACGTATAAGTTTGCCATATGCCTCAGACCTTACGTGACGGCAGTACGCAGCTCGCTATTCGCTGCCATGTTGCTAGGACAACCTTCCTATTTATCCGTCTATTTCCAACTTTGGTGTGATACATCCTCTGCCCTGCTTTTGCTGGAATGGTCTGTTTGACACTCAGGCACACTTTGATGGGCTTCAAATGTATCTTGTGTAACTTACACAGGGAAAACATCTTCTGTCCCCCCATCCAAAGTCATTAGAGAGAAGTCTGTCCAGGATTTTAGAATTTTCATTAGAGTGTCCGTGCACAGATATTAAATGTTGCAGTTGTTTGTGCATTTTATGCTGTTAATGGAAGTGTTCTATCAATGTTCTCTAGTGCTACTAGAGCAGTTTAAGCTCTGTTCCCTCCTTTCCCTGATATTCGCAGGCCTTTTGGGGTGCTTGTTTGAATATATCTACGTGTAAATATGGCCTGAATACTCCTCTCGAGTTTTTATAAGCATGAGTCAGTTGTTCTTGCGTGTGTGAATAATATGTGCTGCAGAATACATGTGTTTTAATAGTATCTCTGGTAATCTATGTACAATTTCAACCACACGTTTTAAGAGGCAGTAGAAAATCTCTGTTAATGTTGTTTTGCAGCAGACATGTTTTGAAACATGTCATTGTCAGTAATAGAAGCTTTACTATAAAAAGTGACCGCATATTTTTGTCTTTTTCCCACTTAGCTGTCCCGTTTCCTCCAAGTCACCGGCTCACAGCTAAAGAAGTGTTCGATAATGATGGAAAACCTCGTGTGGATATCTTAAAGGCACACCTTATGAAAGAAGGGAGACTGGAAGAGAGTGTTGCTTTGAGAATAATAACAGAGGGAGCTTCAATTCTCCGCCAGGAAAAAAATTTGCTGGACATCGATGCACCTGTCACAGGTTAGTATGGAGTTATGATGATGGAGGGGTATGGTTGCTGGCAGGGACGTGTTAAGTAATACCTTGGTGTATATAGCTTCCTGAGGTGCTGAAAAGCAGCTTGAAAATCATTTCTTCTCTCCAATACTTGATTCGCTCTTTGTCTGCTACCACTAGGATAATGGAGGCCATCAAGCAGCTTGTAATTTAGAGGAAGGGATCACATCTTCTGAGTCCTTTCTGTTTCTAAGGCAGAGAACACTGTTAGTCTTTAGGAAAAGAACTACCTTCTGAAACTTGAAAAGTTATCTGGGCTTTTGCTCCAGGTACTAATTCAGTACTTTTATAGATGTTGTGTACCATAGTAGCACTGTTTAGACGTACAGACAGCATTGGGCTTGGAACCTCATGAAGTTCAGCAAGGCCAAGTGTAAGGTCCTGTATGTGGCTTGGGGGCAATCCCAACCGCAAATCAAAACAGGGCAGAGAATGGATAGAGAGCAGCTGGGATAATGAGGAATTGGAGGTGTTGGTGGATGAGAAGTTCAACATGTCTTTGCAATGTGCACTTGCAGCCCAGAAAGCCAGCCATGTCCTGGGATGCGTCACAAGCAGTGTGACCAGCAGGTTGAGGGAGGTGATTCTGGCCCTCTGCTCTGCTCTTGTGAGACTCTGTTGGAGTACTGCATCCAGATCTGGGCCCTCCAACATAGAAGCACATGGACCAGTTGGATCGAGTCCAGAGGAGGCTACAAAGATGCTCAAGAGTACTGAACCACCTCTCCCCTGCAGAGGAGGCTGAGAGAGTTGGAGCTGTTCAGCCTTGAGAAGAAAAGGCTCTGGGGAGATCTTATAGCACTTTTCAGTACCTGAAGGGGGCCTACAGGAAAGCTGAAGGGGGACTTTTTCATACAGGCATGTAGTGATAGGAAAAGGGGGAATGGTCTCAAACTGATAGAGGATGGGTGTAGATTAGGTGTTATGAAGAAACTCTTTACTGTGAGGATAGTAAGGCATAGCACAGTTTGCTCAGAGCAGCTCTGGATGCTCCATCCGTGGGAGTGTAGAAGGCCAGGTTGGATGGAGCTTTGAGCAACATAATCCAATGGGACGTGTCCCTGCCCATGGCAGAGGGGTTTGAACTAAGATGGTTTTTAAGGTCCCTTCCAAACCATTATGTGATTCTGTGAAAGAATGATGGTGTCACAGTAAGTGGAAATTTAAATAAATGTTAAGGAAAATAATAAGGGCAGAAAAAAAATTAGCAGAATCCCAATTTGTGTTGCCTGGGGGATTAATGAATTCTGCCGGTTGCAAAACCCATCCTGCCCTTGACTATCAAACACTACCACCCACTCATTAATCCTCAGGAAATGCCTTATATTTGAATTTCCTTCCCTAATTGTCTCCTGCCTCTGCCTGCATTCTCAATGTATGAATGCATTTGCTTGCTCTAATGTGTCTCCTCCCATGTTCTGTTTTTGCTATGGGATATGAATGCATTTTTGGCAAGTAACTGATCTGTGGCATAGAAAGTTAGCTGGGGGGCAAAAGCTGTCTAATTCCAGTCACTTTAAACTATGAAGCAAAAGTATAAAACCTGGTTTAAGAAGGCATATCCTTTTATCACTTTTGTTTCTTAAGAACCCTGTCAAAAGTACAAGAAATAGGGTTGTCTGCCGCAGAGGAAAGGTTACCAGTCTTTATTGGCAATACTGATAGCAGTCACCAAAAACCACATAGAAATAACAAAACCTTCATTTTCAGGAAACATTCTCTGAAACTTAGGAGTGTAGCGGCTGGACTAGAATGATACTCAAGTTATTAAGTCTTGTAATTTAAAAATGACATCCAACTAGGGGATTGTAGCTTGACCCAAAGAGGTAATGTGTATCATCTTTTATGGAATAATTAGGCTGTCATGCTGCCATAGAGTTCTGATGGAAAAGGTGTCAATCATATTGCAGCTCATGGATGAATAAAGGAAATAGAATGAATAAAAGGATCCACTTAGTTGACTGAGAATGAAGTTCTGCAGATGCTTTCTTTGACACTTCAGAATAAGTGGAAGGGGTGCAATACCATTTTCCATAACCGAGTGGCAGAGACACAGAAAATTCTACTTATGGATTTTCTCTTTTTTTTTTTGAGAGTGATTTTTACTTTTTTTTTAATCCATTGAGAGATGTAAGCTGTAGGAGGATGGCTCTGGTGTGTTGTGTCCCAGCTGATTTCCACGAGCCCATGTTTCATGTTCTCTCTCTCTCTCTTTCTTTTTTATTTTTCTCTTTAAGATATTTTCTTAAATGCATTTGAAGGTATTGGAATTGTTCTGAATTATATGTTGGGGATTAATCTCCTGAAGTTTACCCCATTGTATAACACTGGTATAATTTCAGTCTTTGATTCGTTTTTTCAGTTGAGCCTACATCTTGCTTTGTTCCGGCTTTTGAAATCATTCTCATGCAGCGATTGTGATCCCGCAGCATTCTTCAGGGTGGCTGGTAGCTACTCTCTTTTAAGCTAGCATAGGAAAGCTGGGCTCCTAATGCTTGTTAGCAGGGTAGCTGAGAAGTGCTAATCTTCTGTATGAAAAAACATGAAAGCTGTAGTTATGAAAGTGATCATCAAAAGAAGGAAAAAAATTAAATTGTGAGGGGGAGGTTGAGAAAGCTTGTGAGACATGTTGTTGTGGGCCTCACAATTTTCTTTGTATGAGTAGTATGATAGCAGGTGACTGGATAAAGAGAATATCAATTGACTGATGATGTGGTGAAAGTGCCAGGTACACAAGCAGTCAAGAAAATAACTATGAGGTAGAGGAAAGCTTTTTTCCGAACATTTGGAAGAACAAAACCACTGCTAGAGTAGAGAAGAAAAGAAATTTTAGATTTTATACAAGAAAAGCAGTCATGTTAAATAACATAAAATGTTTTTTCTTAAAGCGTTGTGCAGCTGTCCATCCATCTGAAATTTCACTTTTGTTTAAGGGGTGATATGATTGTTCTCAGAACTAATATCAGAGTTCTGTTTATAAGTAAAATGATGTGAAAAAAGAAATCCTGAATTTGAGCAAGAAAATGATAAGTGGGGGCAATTCATGCAAAGAGCTTTAATGGGGAATGCACAGTCAATTCTTTATTTTGTATTTATGTATAAAACTTGCTCTGTATCTGTGGTTAGCTGGAAGCATCAACGTGATTGTCATTTTGAATTCACACATTTTATTTCCAAATTTGGCAAGGTTATCAGCCTTTTGAAGTATTTCTGATGAACTCATTGGTGACCTTAGCTCAAATTCTCATTATTTGCTACATATGTACATGCATGCATAGTTCACTACACTTCTGGCTTACAGCCAAGATGAACTGTGAACTGTTCCTGCAGTTGTTACACAAGGCTGCTGTTCACTGGGCAGGAATCTGAATAGAGTCTGAACTAAGAGACTCCCAAGAGCTCTGCTGTCAGGACTCATCTTGCTTTTGGGAAGCGTTGAGGCAACTTTGTCTTGACTTGTGAACACGAGTTGTGAAAGATGAAGTCAAAAAAGGTGAGCATGTTGAGGGGAAGGCTGAAAGTAGGGATAAAAAGTGGTGACAAGGGCTGCTCATCAGATTATATGGAGGTGGTTGAGACTTGCTTGAGGTGCAGAGTTTTGGAGAAAAGGAAATGTCCAGGAGACTGAGTCAGAGGTTGACAGAGGGTGACTGGGCAGGCAAAGTGGAAAGATGAGCAAGAGGCTGACAGGGTATTGGGACTAGCTAGGCAAGGCACCTAGTCTAGGATATAAAGGGGCACATGGTGGGGTGGGCCTGGCTGCAGAGGGACAGCTATGGTAGAAGCATTTTCCAGTACAGACCTGTCTCGTGACTGGCAGCAGTGAGGGGCTGGTACAAGGGTTGTGAAGTCGTCTGGGTTTCCAGGGTATGAAAGAAGCAAGTCAGGTGCCCTGGGCTAACAGGACAATTTGCTGCAGTTGTTTGCAGCACCATGGGGAATGTCCTTTCCAATCTTCATCCTGCCCAGGGAAAGGGCGGATGGCAAGGGGACAGGGATCTCTTCACTTGGAGACATGTGGCCTTCGTTTTAAGCTTGTGTGTTTAATGAGGTTGATCTGCCACTAGACTACAAATATTTAGTGTTCAGAGCAAAGATGCCTGTATGGCAGCCTTAGAATTTCCAGTCCTGTATTATGTTCATGACCGTATAATGGCACGTGGAGAAGTCGGCTCATTTTTACTTGGCTTTTTTTTTCTAGAATGCTGAGGAAGTATATCTCTGAACCTCCCTGATGGCAATATTTACTGAAGTCATACTCCAAAGTACAGTTTGCAATGACAGATTTATAATTACCTGGGTAGTTTTATGTAACTTTATTATAGGGGTTCATTACCATACAGAATGATTTTGGTCAAGTGATAAACGCTACCCTTTCTTTGCATGATGACTAATTACCTGAATGTTTTTATGGACCCTCCCTTTCAGATCTAGAATTTGCTGTTCATTAAGTACTGAACATTCTTAATTGCAAGCCAAGCATGTGTCCCTTTGACTTCAGTGCATGGGTAATTTTCTCTGTGAATGCATATATGTACATACCACTGCATGTTGTAGAATTATCTATACAATTTTGTGTTCTTGGGATTTTTAAATGTGTCAGGAAAACAAGTGTAGATAAAGTTTTTGATAGCAATGTTGTCTTGCTTGGCTCTTAGTCTGTAAAATGGACCTTTAGCTCACCTGTGTTTTGAAGACAGACTAATTCACACATCTTTGTGAGATATTGCTATACTGAGTTGTATTGAAAGTATGTGAACAAGGTAATCGTGCTGTCTGCAGAGTAAGGTTCATATCCATTTTGTAACTAGAGAAATTTCACACAAGTGAAGAGAATACAACTTGAATTGCTCACTGCATTAGGATGGTTTGTTCTGTTCCCACTGAATGGAAAAGAATTTGTAGTGTAGCGCCCAGGTAAGAGAGGTTGTACTTGAAGCCTTAATTCTGTCACATCCTAAATGTGAAGTGCTTTTTTCCCCCAACATTTGTGGTGTTCACTTTAATTACTAGGTGTATGATTTATTTACATTAATGGGCCTTATTTCACTGGTCCTTTTCATAGCAACCAAACCCGCACTTTTGGAATGGGATAAATTATTGTTTTCCAACATCTGCAAAAATTACCAGCCATGACAGGTTAAATACTAGTATTAATCTGGAAGGGCTGGGATTAATATATAAAACCTAAAAAAATCATATTGCAGAATTTGATTTCAATAGCAAAGTAGCTGATGGCAACAGCCAATTTTGGCTTTGAAGCTAGCAGGTTGTGCTATGTGACCTTCCCACCTTAACATTTCTGTGATTTTAATTTATACCTCCTTAAATGACATACTTAACTACAGGATATGCCTAGAACTATAAGTGGTATGTTTATCTACTATCTATCATTGTACATCTTTGCTTTTACCTTTTGGATTATTTTTCTTAAGGATATTGTTATATTTACAGATGCTGAATGAAAATAGCATGATATCCTTTGCAGATATGACTGCACAAGTGAATAAGCTTGTAAGATATGTGTATTGGTGCTTTTAAGATAAGGGTTTTTTCCCTGTCGATATCTGTTTTCAAAGTAATTAACATGTGCTCGGTTTCTTCTTGTCACATTTGACATCTCTCATTTTTTGTGCTCAGTGTGCAGTCCTTTTATTTAATCTCTGCGATTTTTACTAGAAAGTTTCCTCAGTCATGTACATCTTTTATAAAGCTGTGCTTTTTGGCATGTGGTACAAAGATGTAATGTATGAGCATAACTGAGGCAGCTGCCTCTGTACAGATGTTCTCGATTCTGTTTTGTGGGTGCCACCACCAGCAGTGGCCATGATGGTCATGGTCATATGCCCCCATAGGGGGCAGCATTTCTTACTCCTTCATTTAGAAAAAATGGAAAATAGGTAAAACAGCATATACTTCTGTTTTAAACCTTCACATGCTTCATTGAGAAAGTCCTGGCTCTGTGGTAGCCTGTGTTCAGAGCATTAGATGAAGACAGAATAAAAGCTTATTCTTGCAGCATAGAAGTTGTCTCAGTCTCTGCAGATCTTCTCCTTGGACATTCTCTTTTCCTCTACTAGTCCTGTTTTTTGCAGCTCCCATGTTTACAGCTGTGGTAGGTGCAAGGAAACCACTGTTGCTTGCAGAGCCTTCCTTGCTATTCCCTTTGCATCACATGAGGTAAGGTGTGTATGTATTTCCAGTAGGTATGTAAGTACTAACCTTGTGCATGCGAAGGGGAAATACACCCCTTTGCAGTTTTATTTTAGTGTCTTTGGGTAAAAAATTCTGTTGGCTTGGTTGAATGTTGCAGCGGTATAGAGATACAGCTTGAACACTGGAGTTGCTTGTAATGTTTTTATTTTAGTGAACACACATGGTTTTTGGAATTTGAACTCTAAGTTGATGGGAGGGGAAAGGTTCTAGGCATCCGGGGATAACCTGTGAGTGAACCACTGTGACAACTCCAGTGATCTTTGGAAATCTTTTGTGCATTATGGGTCCATAAAACCTACAGAGGGAAAGCTCTTTCCTGACAGCATGTGCTTTTATCATCTTTGAACCTTCTAGATGTTCTCTGGGGACATTATGCTATGGGATGGTAGGGTCTCCCCCTAATATTAGTAGGTTGCTAGTGCTGTGCAAGTTAAAACTTTGTAAACATAAAAATTTCTAGCTAAAGTGATCAGTGTTAAGATGAGCTAATAAAAGTACTTATACCCACATAAATACTTAAAGGGAACAGTATTTAAAATTACATTGAACTGTAGCACATATGTGAATGATCTGATTCAATTGGAGAGTCAGACAAAACCGGTTCTTTTAGATTTTTACCTTTGAAGCAGTTTAAGATAAAATTTCAGCATGAAAAATAAACAAGATGCTTATTAGAGGCCTACAACTGTTTAAGATCTGCCTGTATGAGCACAGCAAATTTTTTGTGAAATTACAGATCAATAAAAGCAAATTTAGTTAAAATTTCTTTATTTCACACTTATCTACATTTATGCTCTAAACCCTATGTACTGTGATTACTATTGAAGAAACTATTGAATTTCCAGGACATGTATAACTGAAATATTTACTTATGTGTCATGAAAAAAGCGTTTACATGATGAAACTGTAAAACCTCTTCCTCAGTGGCTGGTGTCTTCAGACTCACAAGTCTAAAAGCTTAGTTGCTGGCTTGAAGTCTAGATGAACTTCTGAGGGTAACAATTATTCTTTTCCCTTCTTTGCCATAATGCATTCAGTAAAGTGATCTTTAAAAGGGATCTTTAGTTTTAGTTTGTTTGTGTGATGTGGTCTGCCCTCCAAATAGAGGGCAGTTACAGAATCATAGAATCATAGAATCGATTGAGTTGGAAAAGACCTCAGAGATCATCAAGTCCAACCCTTGGTCCAACTCCAGTCCATTTACTAGATCATGGCACTAAGGGCCATGTCCAATCTCAGTTTAAAAACCTCCAGGGACGGTGAATCCACCACCTCCCTGGGCAGGCCATTCCAATGCCTGACCACTCTCTCTGTAAAGAATTTCTTTCTAATATCCAGCCTAAATTTCCCCTGGCAGAGCTTAAGCCTGTGCCCCCTTGTCCTATTGCTAACTGCCTGGGAGAAGAGACCAATCCCCACCTGGCTATAACTTCCCTTCAGGTAGTTATAGAGAGTGATGAGATTACCCCTGGAGCCTCCTCTTCTCCAGACTAAACAACCCCAGCTCCCTCAGCCTCTCCCCATAGGTCTTGTGTTCCAGTCTCTTCACCAGTCTTGTTGCCCTTCTCTGGACCCGCTCCAGCACTTCAATATCTTTCCTGAGGGGCCCAGAACTGAACACAATACTCCAGATGTGGCCTCACCAATGCAGAATACAGGGGAAGGATCACTTCCCTTGTCCTGCTGACCACGCTATTTTTGATACAGGCCAGGATACCATTGGCCTTCTTGGCCACCTGGGCACACTGTTGGCTCATGTTCAGCTTCCTGTCAATTAGTACCCCCAGGTCCCTTTCTGCCTGGCTGCTCTCCAGCCACTCTGTGCCCAGCCTGTAGCGCTGCAGGGGGTTGTTGTGGCCAAAGTGCAGGACCCGGCCCTTGACCTTGTTGAACTTCATCCCATTGGAATGACACTTTCTTCTGTGTCTTAGAGATGCATGAGGGTTGCAAATGTTCAGTTTGAGTTTCTGCCGGTAATACAACCCCTGTCTGGACCAGTAACACCTGAGAACTGGACACAGTTCAGCAAATATTCTCACTCTTGGAATAAATGGCCTGCAGTTAATTCTCCTTTATCATAAGAAGATTAACTTTACCTGCAGCGAGTTAAATGTTTGAAGTAAACTTTGACTTGTTTCTTAATATCAGTTCACAATCTTGTTTACATAAATGAGATTTCAGCAGAAGAGGTTGAAACCAGGAAGTGGGGGAAAGGGAAAGTATCAATAGCACCATCTACTCTTTCTACTCTTGAAAACAATGATAATGCAGTTGTTTTTACATGCCTCTATAAGGCAGATATGCTCTCTGACTTAAACTAATTAGACTTTGTGAATAAATGTTTACCATGATTTTTTAAAATATGTTAGATGCATTCTTTTCTTAATGTAGTATGAACACAGTTTGCTATTGCAATAATTATTTCCGATTACATATCACTGTTGAATATCATTAAACTACAAAAACCTGCATGTCAAACTTATGTTAAAAATAATTTATCATATAAACATACTGTTGAACAGCTAAAGTGAGCTTGATTGGATCCTTTATTTGGCTTGCTGATTAAAACTGACTATTTTGTCAGCTATTTTGTATGCTTTATTGAAAACTCATAATACATCAAACCACTTGTGGCTTAAAAACTGAGACTTGCAAAAGAAGGTGAAGATGTAAGGTGCTATATATTCCAGTTTTTTTTTATCTGTTCTTTCCCTAAATGCTTCTGTTGGTTCCAGATATAGATTGAAATATGCCTGCCTGCATCCCTGATAGAACAAAGCAATTGTGTCTTGTAGCTTAATTGAGCTGCTTGAGCCATTAGCATCTGACATTTTGGCAGAGCTGATGTTTTCTAGTAGCAGCTGCTTAAATCTATTATTATTGCCAAGACAGTGGATACTACTGACTGTATTCTTTACAACTACCTCACTTGTTCTTATAAGTAATCTATCTGTAGTGCACTTTCTTTGGTGCAGTAATCATAGTCAAATGAGCCAAACTGAAGTCGTGGAATCCGAGATGTCCTTCAGATATGGAGCTTGATTTGACGTGTGAAATGAAGGAACAAATGTATATATTGTGTGTATATCTTTAAACACAGAAATTGCATTGATTAAAAAATAACCACCAGCATAAATACAAACCCAATTGCTTGCAAATACCTAAGCCTTTAGGACTTTGTTCTTGCCATCTTGTATTTAGTGTGTGGGTGGTTCATCGTGTAAATACTGACAGCACAGTATAGCACGTTAGTATTTCATACACAGTATGTCATAGCCCTGCTGTTTATTACAGCTTTTCAAATATTTTTTTGAAACTTGTAAATCAGGTTTCTTACTTGCTTTGCAATTATGTAGTCAGTGGCACAACTTGAGATAGAACTGGGTCTTTGACACTTGGATTCCTTTTTGCAAATAACCATGGTGTTTCTACTGTGTATCCTCATTAGGAGGAGAGAACCTTTGTTCTTGCCTTTCATGTTCTCTTAGTTTTGCTTAGTTTATTCCTCCTTTAGATTCTCACCTCAGGTTATTTTAACTCTATCTTAGGTTATGGTCTGTATTGGCAAGGGATGTAGAAATGTAGTGGGATCACTGCTGAAATTGCAGCCCCTCACATGCCTTTACCCCCCATTTTGGATGGAGCAGCTCCTGAAATGAATAAGAAGTAGAAGGGGGCAGAGGGAATTTCCAGCATATGTTTGTCTCTCCTTCAGAAACCAAAAATCTACTAGTTGCACATGATCCAGTGTTCCCCACTTCGTGTGTCATGATTTATATGTGCGTGAGGCTGGAAAGGGTATTGATTTGGTCTTAATCACACTGTACCTGCAACAGCTGTAGAGTGGCTGTAGTGTAGAAATCAAGAAAAAGAACTAGAAGAGTGCGAGGGGGCAGACTAGAAGAAAGTCAGAGACAAACAGTGTTTTTTGTCAGCTGATCATTGCTGCTTGGAAGTGCCACTGTGGTCATCTGATTTGGGAATTGCTGTACAGGTGTGTGCCTCTGTTGTTTAGAGTCTGGTTGTGTTTTTGGAGCTAACACCAGCTGTCTCCTGGCCGTCATCTGTTTCTGTGTGTCTAACCTTTCACCAAAACCTGACTGAGAAGCAGTGGTAAGTGCAAAGGAGATAACTAGCAGGTTCATTCTTAAAGAGATACTATAAACATTGCCTGTTATCACTTAGAAAGAGCATAACTCACAGAGCGTTAGAAGTTGGAAACAATACTTACAGAAGGATGTTATTCTGAGATGAGTGGCTCTTCTACTTCTTCCTGCCTTTACATGCTTTTTCATTAGCATTTTAATTATTCAAAGAACTACTACCAGAGCTGAGGCAGATGCTTTCTCTATTTGGTTTTCTGCATTTATCTAGAGAAAACATTTATAGAATAATTTCCAAGTGCATATAATATCCTCTGTGAAGATACTGCCTTTTTAAATGAAAAATAAATCTGCTTTATTTAAAAATGTTTTAATTATTTTTAAAAAATTCTGTGCTTTCAAATCATCTTTACACTCTAAAAAATCCATGATCTCTAAATAAATGCACCAATTATGAATATTAATTGTGCTGAACAGGAGCACCTTTTCAATCTGCAGTTTTAGGTTTCAGAAAGTCTTGGTAAGTGTCACAGGGGATTCTGGCAATAATGGACATGATTTGTACTGGTAGTATGTCAAGCCATAACATTTTCTTTTGACAAAGAGGTTGTTATATGACTCTTTTAGGGCATCACATCATTAAATGGTGAGTTTGAAATTATTCCTTGGTGCTATCTCTGCAATGACAGTGGTTCCTCCTGCTTCTCTCTTCTTTCCGCGTTTGCTCTCTTCTCTCTTTAGCTTTGGGATCTAAATATAGTTAAAATTCATGTGTTGATACCACTTGGGATGATAATTATTTCCTGATAAAATGGTCTTGATAAGTGAGGAGGATCTTGCTCCGCATCCTCTGATGAAGATTCAGCAAGAATTAAATTTTCAAGAGCAATCTATGTCTTGTGCTATTTTGTCATAGTTGTGTTGAACCTTGTGGATTGTTTGGGTTCAGTCAGTGTTGTTTGTTTCTGTGAGATTTTTATAGATCAATATATGTGATCTTCTTTGAAGCAGGCAACCCAAGGGCACATTGGCAACGGATTAAGCTCCAGTTTCAGAGCCTATGTCTGGGTCAAATCCAGTCTTTTGGTGCTCAGCACAAGGGAAGGTGCTGCAGAGAATCCTTCTGGCTCATTAGGTGTACCAGCATTATTGCTTTCAGATGTTACTTCTGAAAATTGCCATGTTGAATATTCAACAGTCACTCTTACAGCTCTTCTTGGTCTAAATCTACCTCTGCAAGAAATTCTACCTTTACCAGTGGAAAACACCACGAAAGTATTGCTTCAATCAAAATAGGGTGAATTTAAGTATCAAAATGAATTTTTTGTGAGACTTCACTACAGGAGTTCATCCATCCAGACCAAAAAATTTTTTTTCTGAATAATCAAGTAGATAGAATTCAGTGAATTGTGTCAGATTTATTCGTTATTAACCTGTATTAATAGACATCACTTAAAATAATTTTTGATCTATAACCTTTAAAAATCCCATAGAAAACAACACACAACACAGATCAGCTCATTTTTCATTCATGTTCTCTTTTGTGTCCGTTGCCCTGTGCACATACAGCTGGAGAGCTGCACTGTGGCCGTGTGGGTTGGGGACATTGCTGGTGGCCGTAGAAATGAATCCTGTGACTTCAGCCGTTGACGAAGTGGCCCAGCACTTCCAGTTTCTTTCTGCTTGGCTTCCTTCCTGTCACAGGCAATAGTTGGAGTTGTCTAGAGCAATAGATGATGAAAGCTAATGTTGCTTCTTTGTTCCACTTCATTTCCTTTGGTTCTCATCAGACATTTAAGAGGTGGGAAAAGCTAGCCTCAGTGCAGGTATACAACTAAAAGTATAGAGAAGTAAACCTAAGAGGTGTTTGTGAGATCAGCCTATATAAGTAAAACTACGTTATATTTTTTCCCCATACAATCTAAAAAACTCCAATTGAAAGGAGTTCAAGTAAGGGTAAAATGCCTTTGAGGAAAAAGTCATCTTTAGATTCTAAACAAATAAGAAAATATGTGTCTCTAAAAGGCGGTTAATTATTGATGCTTATATCATGTGATAGCCATCACCAAAATTCTAATTGAAATGAAGTTAGCATTAGCAAGACAGCGTTGACTAGATTGCTCTTTGAGAACAATAAAGCAATCATTGTTATAGATTTGGGGGTGGTTTGTATGCTATATTTGTTATTGTACTGATTGATAGGAGCAGATTAAAAATAGGGTTGTAGTCGGTTTCTTTTAGAATTACTTGGAGTTTGAGGTGGTTTTTGTTTGCCTGTTTTGTTTATATTAAACTATCTGGAAAGGGAAATAGGCTTGATCATTACAGTGGAAAAACTTTAATTTCCAAACACACATAGAGGTATTTATGGCCAAACCCACCTCTTAATAGAGGACCACTATTGAATGTAATTAAATCCTATATAAATCAGTAGTCCGTCTTTGGAAATCCAATGGCATTGCACCTAGATTTTACTGTAAAATTAGAGACAAATCATTAAGCAGGTGTATGGTGAGAGGACACCTAAACATGGTGCAGAATACTTTTTTGGCTCCCTGAATCCTTGTTGAGCGAACAGATGTAAAATAATGATTTTAGCTACGCAAAATGACTTTCAGATCTTTGACACCAATCTAGGTCTTAAGAAGTGCTTCTGCTTTTTCTAATTTAGAAGCTTGAGGCTTCGGAATACAAAGGCTCTTATCAAATGCAAGATCTCCTCCTGAAGGCATGAACTTAAAATGTGACTGGTTGAAGATGCCACATGGTGGCATGTGTTCGGTATGTCTGGCTGCTTCCTGATGCACCTGCCATCAAGGCCATATATTCTTTAATGTGCGGGAGAGAAAGAGTAACCGTAGCGGCAAGGCCAGGTCTGCAGTGGTTGCTGTAAGCACAGGCTGGAAGACAACCACAAGTGTGGGAGAGAAGATAAGCATGAGCAATTAATGGAAGTCAGCATTTGACTTTGATGTCAGACTTCCTTTTCCTAAGTAAGCAATTGGGAAAGGTTTCAGTTTATGTTACTTGGGGAGGCAGTGAAAAATAAACTGAATTTCTGTTGGATTGAGGCAGCAATGAAATGATGAAGATTGACACCTTTTCTTGGTACAGATTTTTATGGTAGAAGGAAATGTTTCAATTGCATAAACAATTTTACATTAGTTGAGCAGACCTTGGTGTGTGTCTTCCAAAACCTCATGGAATGTATTATTTCTATTTATAAGAATATCAGGAATATAAATATCACCTTTCCTAGTTTGTATATAAAGCTTTTTTTCTTTGAGGAGAGCTTTTAAGGTCTAACATTAATTGAATTGGTAAAGGTTAAAACTTTGTAGCAGCTCTTTGTTCACTGTGCTGTTGAAGCTAAATTACTCACTTTAGCTAGTTTAAACAAAACCAAAGCCTTAGTCTGCCAAAAGGCATCTTATCTTCTCATAACGTTTTCAGGTTCTCTGGCTCTTATTTCATCACATTCTTTGCCTAGGCAGCACTGACCTATTCTCCAAATTAAAGCTTTTTTCAGCATAGGTTTCATTCAGTAGTGAAGATAATGTTATTTTTGTTTTGTTCTTTTCCTACGTTAAGCCCTTCCCTTAAAATCACAGAATAATTTTGAGTTGGCCAGTACCTTTGGAGTCACATGGTACTGCACCTTGTTCGAAGCAGGGACACGTTCAAAGGTAGACCAGGGTAAATTCTTCACTTCTTTTCTTAACTAATCCATCTTCTTCTTTCCAATTTGTACACATTCCTTCTTCCCTCTTAACATGGTGTTTCTGAACAGACCTCCTACAGTTCCAACTGTAGCATCAAGGCTATCCCTCATTGTCTGCTCCTGTTTTATCAATTATTCATATTGTCTGTTTTGCTCCAAGAACCCCAGTGACTCATCTGAGCTCAGATTGTTTCTTGCTAAGCCTCTGAAACATTTCTCTCACTCTTCATGGGAGACCCATATGCAGTTCCTTTTACCTCTTTGTTCTTTTCCCTTGGTGATTTTATACTTGAGAAGTCTGGCCTCAGAAGAGTTGTTCTCTGGGCACTGAGTTGTCTGCCTTTTCTCAAGATCAAGTCCTTTCACACCTGTTTCCTGGGACAGGCAGTGTTGACATTTCAGCTATTACTCTGCAGTGTGTGACTGATGATTCTTCCCCGTAAGCTTACCAGAGTGTATGACAAGAGTGGGGTGTTTGGGAGCTGTTTTGAGTGCCAGCAGCTGTTTCATCTGCACCCTCCTTGACCACCTACCCTCTCTGCCTCTGGACTCACAAAGCATTGCTTGTACAAGACTTAGAAGAAAGAGTAATAATGAAGAAGATATATTCACCTGATGTGTCACTTTCCCAACTGAAATCCTGGTCACCGGGACAGATAATGTTCAAAATATTAAGTTTGTGTCCTTGGGAGTACCCGGCACGGAATCTGACTTGGAAAAAATCTGTGCCTTAATTCCATTCTGAGGTGGCCCACATCTCTTCAGACTTTTAAAAGTGAACTAACAGGTTCAAGCCCTGTTAGTATTTTGAGGCATGGAGGTATAAAAAAGGAATTCCCCAAAGTATCTTACTTACAGGTAAGCATGGAGAAAGGTATTTCAGTAAGAAGGGTATGTTTCTAGTTGCAGCAAGTTAATTCATATTGACAAGAATTTTGCACGGAATCTGACTTGGAATGGTTAGAATTTTTTATTTGGTGTCTGTTTTGCTGCATATTACTTTTTTTCCTGTGAACTAGAAACCTTTTCCAGTAAACAAGTATTTATATCTAGAGTGTGTATCGTGTGTGATCTCAAACCACGATTGTTACAGCTGATAAATGTGCTGTGTGGGTGCTGTATCAGTTGTGAGGCTCTGGTGTATTTACATGCATATGGGGAATAGTGTAATTAACCACATTAAACTGAATAACACACAGCCTCCCCATTGTTTTTCTTTATGGATGTAATTAGATGCTGAGAGAACTATAGCAGGAAATGGGAACAGTTTCCTCCTGCCACCCCTCAAACAAGTTTTCAGTTCCAATTAAAATAAATTGCATTTTCAACCAGAAGAGATTACTCACATGATATCTGTGTCATTTAGAAACAGGCTCAGAAAGCCTGGTATAGATGTAAATGTTAGAAAGGAGAAAGCAGAAGAGAGTAATTTAGAAGACCTAATCAATAGGAATTCAAAAGCTGATTCTTAGAATTGCTCAGTCTTCAATGAGAAATTTCTACTAGAGGTTGAGTAACGGGGTGTGAAAACCTCCTCACAAGATTTTGGGTATCAGAGATTTCTTTAGTTAAACTATATGATGTACTTTGACACTGACTGAAGAGTAAAGTTTTATAGTTCTATATATTTTTCAAAAAAACCTCTTTGTCTTATGAGACTTCTTAAAGAAGTAACTTTTTGCCCAACAACTGTTCCCAGTGTGCATTCCTGCACTACTGTGACAACAGGACTTGTAAAGTAAACAGAGAAGAGAACCCTTCATTATGATGCACGTAGGTGGAAGGATAGGGTTTTTTAATTATTGTTTTTGCTGAAAAGCCATGTGTTTTATGTCACAAATACACCAGTTGTTTGGTTTTGAAAGTATCAATAAGAAACATGAAGAAAAAACACACAGTGAAAATCATGTGAAAAAGGAAAAGCCAAGTCTTTTCTGCTATGATGAAGTCTAAAACTAAGATTATATTTGCATTCCTAATAAACTAGACAAGGAAAACCAGCAATCTCTACCTAGTAAATGTTGTCCAGTATAAGAGCCTTTTATCCTCTTCCTGAATATAAAAGGATGATTAAGGTGGTACAAGAAGGATTATTTGAGAGATGATAAATTCCTGATTCTCTGTTATCATCATACAATTTGAGTGACTTTTAAATCTTTTGATAGACATTATGACAAATGATGGCTGTTCTTTTAGCTTAATCATGCAGAAAAGCTTCATAGAAACAGAGCAAAAAAGCTGGGTTTTGCCCTTTTATTAATTATTCTGACTGGTTAAAAAGGTTTAAACATCATTGTGAAGAAATAATTAGTATATTAATAGTACTGTTTTCTTACATGGAAAGTCTTCATATTCAATGGCTCCTTAATGCTGGGTCTCCGTGGTACCTTCTGTGTACATTATTTCAGTACACTAATCAAACTGAGTGTGATGTGGCATGGGGAAGATTCTTGGATCAAAAATGAAGGTAGCAAGTGTATTTTTAAAATACTGTGCAGATGTGTATTTTTTGGTAGTTTCTTACTCTGCAGATGCAGTCAAACTGTGCAGGTGTGTCTAGTGGAGGAGGATTTTGACAATGCTTGATGATCTTTTATGATTATCTCTCCATGTTTGCTTGTTCTCAATTGCATAAATACATTTTCGAAGCACTTTGTACAACACATATTTGAATCAAAATTCAGTAGTCTTTGATACTTCTTGCAGGAGGGAAAACTCCGTCCTCTCAAAAATAACGCATGATCTGCAGCCTGACAAATACAATATTTTGAAGGTTATGGTTGATAAACTGGGTATCTTGATGTTAGATATATAAAAGCAAAAAATGTTAATGTAACTCAGTTTTTTGATAGAAAAAGCAGAGAGTTGGAGAAACTAACTGATCAATCCTGCTTGTTACGCTGGCGTTTGGAGCAACTTCACCTTTCTGCGAGTTTTCGGAACGGCTTTTTCTGTGCTGTTTAATATGAAGTTTATAATGCAGTTCTGGACTGAAAATCTGAGCGGCGTTTGGAAGATGTGATAGCTGTTCGTGTCTCTTCAATTGTGTGGTAAACTTTGAAGTAAAAGCATTGAGATGACAATTCAATTGGAAAATTAACTACACAGTGTGGAAGACAGCTCATTCGCCTCCTACTTGTTCCCCATCCTTTCATCTACAAAAGTAGTGTAATTCCTGGCAATCTTCTTATTTTCTCTGCAATTTTCCAGTGTCCTTGATGGTATCAAAAAAAGTACAAGTCTTAGTTGCTTCCTTTTTTGAGATATATGAAGAGATTGCTCTTCATAATTTTTTTTTTCATATGTGCTATTGCTTTGTTGGGGTTTAAAGTTAAAATGCTGAGACAGTTTTGCAAAACTGTAATAGTAAATTCAGCTCATTACGTAAGGAATTTAGAGCATGTTCTTGTACTGTTGCTGCTATTAATTTGCCAGCCACATAACTGCAAATATCTTTTCTAGTCTGATATAATCACTGAGTTATTATAATACCATTGTATATATTGTCAGTTGAAGAGAGCAGAAAAAGTCCTGGAGAAGATATTGCCTCAGGTGAGCAGAGCTGGGCATCTAAGTCCTGCATTTTCCTTTTACCTCCTGAAATGCTGAGCCAGTATAAGTGACCCTTTCCTCCAGCGTGGCTGTTGACCTCTTGAGCAGCATTTGTGGCCAGCTTGGCTGGCTGAGGGCTGTTCTGTGGCAGCCTGAACTGCCTGCTGGCTGTCCTGTCCCTGTGGGCTTGGCAGCTCCCCTCTACCTGTTTGTGTTCAGGTGTTCCAGCTTGCTGAGCCCACTGAAATCTAAATTGGCAAAAATCATGTAATTAAATGTAGTGCTTGGCTTTTTGCTGGTTTAATGTGCTTAAGCAGTTCATTTTCCTCAAGGATGTCTGAGCTCAGGAGCTGGAGCAAGGGAGCGAGGGGGACTGCAATGGCCAGGAGCATGTAGCTGAGGCTGCCATGAACCCTCATGCTGAAATTACATTTGCTTATTAGAGAAGCTGAAGGTGCTTGTCATTTCTTTGAAATAAAGTATTTTTCTGAGTGCTCAAGAAAGAATAAATACCAGTACCTTGGTAAAGCCGAATGTGTAATCTGGGCATGTTTAATATGCTTTGACTGTGCATGTAATGCTTTTTAAATTTTCCTATGTTATGATATTTAAATTATAGGAGAAATGCAACATTTTTTGCAAAGAAATTTGCTATAATCCTTAAATTGCTAATATATGGAAAATCTGCTGGTATTTTTCTGAGCATTTGCAGAATAATACTAAACACAGTATTTGAGTCATCCTGTGTCAAATGAGCTGTGATGCTTTTGTCATCAAGAAATTCATTACAGCATGATGCTTCTTCATGATGATTTCTATCTGGTAAATATGCAAAATTATACTTGTGAAATGTGCTCAAAAGATGAGAAGATTGTATTTGCTTTCATTGCAGTGATTCTCTGTGCAACCAGTGTAAGGGTTCACTTCTAGTCTTAAGGAAGATCTGAAATCAGCACACACAAAGATACAAAGCTCACACTTACTTTGAGTTGGGTTTCAAGCACTCATGTTTGTATGTGCACACACACTGCACTCTATCCTGGTGAAGCATCAGATAGTGTATACATTTGACATTGAGTTTCAAGACATTTAAAATGGTCCTGTTACAGTGGGTCCAGAGAGGGCCACGACAACACTGAGAGGGCTGAAGAACCTCCCTTCTGCAGAGAAGCTGAGAGAGCTAGAGTTGTTCAGCACAGAGAAGACTTCAAGGAGACCTCATTGCAGTCTTCAGAACCTTAAGGGGGCTTATAAAAAGGAGGGAGAGGGACTTCTTACATGGGCATGTAGTGTCAGGAAAAGGGATAATGGTTTTAAACTAAAAGAGGACAGGTTTAGATTAGAAGTTAGGAAGATATCCTTTACTCAAAGGCTGGTGAGACCCTGCAACAGGTTGCCCAGAGAAGCTGTGGATGCCCCATTCCTGTTCAAGGGCAGGCTGGATGGGGCCCTGAGCAACCTGATCTGGTGGAAGGTGTCCCTGCCCACCACAAGGGAGTTGGAACTAGATGATCTTTAAGGGCCCTTACAACCCAAACCATTCGGTGAGTCTTTGATTCTCTGTTTGTGGTGTGTACAGTAAATAAGGTAACATTCTTCTTCAAGAGGAACAACATTGCGTGAGCCAGTGCTCAAAACTATGGCTTGGATTGCAATTGTGTTTGTTACTTGTATACTAAATCCTAGCTGATTATATATTAGATGTATCTGTTGATGAGGCATGTCCATATGCTGTTTTGCTGCAGCTTTACCAGGATTTTGAATTCCATCCTGGCAAATTTTGTGGCACTACCCTGGGTGGCCTGTTCCAATGATTGACTACCCCAGAGTAAGCTCAGTAGTCCAAAGCCAGGAACAAGGCAGTAACTTGTGCCCAGCCCTGGTAAGTCAGATCAGCCCTTGGAAGTCTGGGGAATGTCTTTGGAGGCAAGGTGGAAAACAGATGTCTGAGACACCCTTCCTCTAGATATAGGGAGGTGCCTTGGGAACCCTCAAGACATACGACACCTCTGACTGCTGGAGTGGAGTTCCTGCCACCACCTGTGGCTTGGACCTTTTTCAAGGCAGGTGGTTGTATCTGCAGCAATGCAAATTCAGTTTTTACTTTTTTACAGTCTGTTTTGCAAAGGCTCATTATAAGCAGAGTTGAAAGAACTTGCATTTTAAAAAGAAAGAAGAAATCTCTTTTTAGTTCTGCCTTTAATCCAGGTCACTTCAATAGGCTCACAGTGAATCGCATTGAGTTGCCTTGTAACTTGCTGAATATTCATCTGTGTGAAGGAAACACAAAGTTTCAGTTTAACAAGCTGTTTAAGTTGACTCCTGGGGTGTGAGGAAATGTGAAGATGCATTAATTAATCTCAACTATGTTTGTGAAAAGATTTTAATAAATTCTGGAGAAAGATGCAACATTAAAAAAAAAAAAAGCCAGCAAAATTTAATGTAGAGAAGAGTGCCTGTCTCTCTCTCCAGCAGAAGGGAAACTGCTTTAGATGTCTCTGAATTGGGGATTTTTGGGGCGTTTTGTGGGATTTGAGATTTTTTCTTTAATTCATTTTAAATACTTCTGTTCATGAAGTATTACATGAGCTTAAATTTGCTGCAGTTCTCACCTCAGATTTTTCTTACAAGTTGTGCAATTTTACAATTTAAACAGGTAAACTTAGTCCCTGGTAGGACTTGAAACCTTTAGGTATTTTTTTGCTTCTTGTATCCCAATGAAATACGATTTGACTCCATTTGGTAATGCTGGTAGTAATACTGCAGCAAGTGCTGGAATATTGCTATGCAGTGATTTTAGACACTACATCCAGGATAGACTTCAGTAACAGATGTGACACCACTGAAGTATCTAGTATAATATTTAGAGAGATATTAAATGTCTGTTTTTCCTCTGGGATTGGACATTAAAAGACCTTTTTTTTCCTCTGGAATTGGGTATGTGTGTTTTTCGTTCCCATCTTAGGAAGAATCAACTTCTAATTCACTTACTGAGGTTGACTTTTAAAATAAGAATGGCAACAAGTGCTGTTTGCTGCAGTTCTAAACGGAAATGCAAAGCTTGGCCCTCTGCTTAATGGATGTCTGATGTTAGTCCTCAGTGATGATTCTTGCTCTAGTTAATATTTCATGACTGGGCAGAGTGTTTGCTGAAGAGAGTTTTAATGTAGTGAGCTCTGGTCTTGGAAACAGCTGAAGGGCTCTTGTACTTGTGTGAACTGTGACAGAGGCAGCACAAATCTTCTCTGCTCTGTATTACAGCTCCTATTTGCAGAGCTTTCAACTATGCTTTTATTTGCTTATTAACATTTTGTTCCAAATACTGCTCTGTCAAACAGATTTTAGGTGTCTCCTAATTTTAGAATAGCATATATGCACATAAGGTTGAAGTAGATATTCTTTAGGTTACTTCTGTCCCAAGGTACAGTACATCCTGCCTGCTTGGTGTTTCTAGAAATCAGAGGAAGTTATACTGAGTTCCATTTAATCTTCCATTCCATGAGGTGGCTGCAGTATGTAGCAATAAATAATCACAACAGACCTTGGTGTTAACCCTATACTGGTTCCTACACTAGTAGCAACTTTCTCTGGAATCTAATGTGCCTTTTCCATTTCTTATTTTATTTGTTAGCTCATTATATACCACTTGGGCAGACCTATTGCTCTTGGCAGCTGTTTACTGTTCTTAGCGTAAGCCAGTCTTAGGCAGCCACTAATTTTTTTTTGCTTTGCCACAATATCATCTATGGAAGTGACCACTTGTATTGGTCCTTAGCACAATTCCACGTAGCTGTAGTACTGAGCATCTTGCTTATAATGATATTTTTGTCACTGGATTGTCTCCAGAAGGAGAAGAAAATAGTTATTTCCTCTACGAGTTAAGCCTGTGGTAGCTGTAAGCTGTAAGTTCCAGAGGTTGTAGGGGGACAGTGGCTGAACACTGTTGTGATTGTGTCAGCGACACTTCATGCAGCAGTTTCTGGGGAGGGGCAGAAGGATGGGTTCATAGTAATCACTGGCAAAATTTATGTTTTGGATAATGAACTAATTGGAAGTTCTTTAAGGAAAGCTTAAAAGAGCGAAACGTTATTTTATTTGCAAGTTGACCTGGGAAGAACACGGGTCACTCTGTTAATTCCTTAGTCTAAATGTGCCTGGTGGTATTGCTCTTTGACATGTTGCTATTCCCCTTCTTTGACATTGGAGTCAAAGCATAGCCAGATACTGCAAATGCTATTTTATCATGTTGGGTGTAGTTGCTTCTGAACAAGTGAGCCCTGAGTGGTATTTAACTACTATTTTTTATTGTGTTTCTTATAGTACATATGCATCTCTCTCCCCTCACATTAGTTCTGTTCATTTGGGCTGCTTTTTCTTAGCAATAAGAGCTAAAAGCTGACCAAATTCAGAAACTGTGATGGAAATTAAAAGAAACATGCACTTCTGGGAGTAGCAGGATGTGTTTGCTCTATAGTGTGGCTAGATGCATTGCTCCGGTCTTTGTGCTGAAGACTTAAAAAATCCTATATTTTAAAAAACATTGAAAATTGGGTGGTATGGCCTGTTGGAGCATGTGGAGGGTTGAGGCTTTATTCTTTGAAAAGGTATGTTAATTTGATGCTTGTCAGGAAGGTTGTGTCAGTATCTGGCTCACATGGAGTATTCTGTAAAGGCAATGGGACATCGATGAAATGTGTAGTTTGCTTATTTACTATTCAGAGGAGTACAGTGTCAAACAAGCAATACAAATAATAACAGTAGCATTCCAGAAAACAGAAGATTCCAGGGGTTAAAAAGGTAAATTGAGATGAATTATGAACTCCTACGAAACATCATCCAAGCAAATGGTAGGATTTGAAGACTGAGTTAATTTCCTTGTACCCTATTTTTTTATTCCACCCTGAGGATTTGTGTATAATGATGTGTGCAGTGGGCTGTCTGTAGCCAAAGGTTTTTAGAAAGTAGTCTGCATAGGTCATTCATCCTACTGAAATGGATAAGAATTTACAAGGGACAAAATCAGGCAGATGTTAAAAGGTTTTGAAAAGCTCCCTGTTCATACATGCTGACGAGATTAATGAGGCACTTCCAGCTCAGAGCCTAATTTTTATATGTAGTTTATGCTTCTCAACTGAAAAGTTATTTCCCTTTTTAATTTCTTCTCTTTAATTCAAATATTTTGTTTACCTCCTCAGACTTCATTATTGACTATTCCTACTTTAAATTAATTTAGAGCCTTCATATATAGATATTTTCTACCTGTCTGCTCCGATGAGAAGTCAGTGGTGCTGATGTGAAAAGATCCATCAAATTTCTGTTGAACTTAAGGCATTATAGAAAAATAAACTAAATTGAAACAAAACAAGAAAAAAATTAAAGAACTTGATTAATAACTCCTGTAGTAACTATAGAGTGTATATGTAATGTATTAAAAACACAGAGTATTTTTATTGTACAGGTACATCCTAAGTGAGTGGAAGTATTTTTTTTTTTTTTTTAAATTTTTTTTTTTGGTCCTAAATTTTTAATGAAGTTGCTTCCACCCAGGTGGTCAGCATCTAAAACCTGTAGACCAGATGGTTCTCTCCAGGAGAGTGAAATGCAGAATTGCAGAATGCAATCTAATGGTGCCAGACCATGCAGGACAATCTGCTGCCTGAGCTTGCCTTAAAAGCAGAACAGGAACAACCCAGAATTAATAGATGAAAAATATTCAGAGGCCAAACTGGGGCAGAACATAATTTACTGGATTATTTCTTGGGGAACACAAAGAAATACTTGAATAGCATCAGGCAGGAATAGGTTTTAAATATATAATCGTGCTTGAGGTTAATTCCCTGCTTTTACTCATGGAGTTGTTAAACAGTACAGTGAGAAAAGATGACCGTTTTTAAAATCCATGCCCCTTTTTCTATGATAAACCCATAAATATGTGTCTCGCTGAGCCACATAGATGTAGAAGGAATACTTTCCTTCCTGGCCTTACAGCAGGCCCTGTAAATCTTGTCTTCTTTACTTTCTTCCCTTCTGTGGAGGCATCATCCAGTCATTTTTGCAGTCACACGTTCATTTATTTGAAGGATTTCTTTCCTGCCCTTTCTGTTGTACTCTAAAGTGCTGAATTTCCTGCAGATAATGTAACTGTACCTTGCATCAAAATGATGATGGCTCCTTTCTCACTGGGGTATCATCATTTTCTTTAGCCTTGGAGGAAATTTCCTCTTTAGCAGACTTATAAGTACAACTTGAAAAGCCTTTGCATAACAAACTTGAACTTGCTTGCATAAGCTGATTCAGCACATCTGCATCTTGCTTTTCCTCAAGGGGCTTACAGTGTCCAGTCTGAGAGGAGAGATGGGTTTGCATCTCAGATAATGGGCTATAAATGCAGACAAGTGTTAATATCTCTGCAGCAAGTAGCTAAGTTTGATTAAAGTCTAGCAGCAGATGGAAACTCAACTAGGAGTGAAAGCAAGAAGGAATGTGTCTTGCAGCATCCCTGGATGGAGAGAATTTCTTGAAGGGGTGTGTTACATAAGTTCTTCACAAGATTAATGGCTGTTGTTCTATCCTAAAATTTGAGTGAGGTGGTTTTCCTTTTGAATTAACTCTGTTTGCAGCAATAAAAAAATCTGGTGTGTAATAACAGAGTGCTTTGATGTATGCAATTGTCCTTTTCAGGCCAGCTGATAGTTGAAAGAATATAATTAATCTATAAGCACATGTTGCCATCTGCTTGGGACATTTTTTCATATTTTGCTGTTCTGCATCCTTTTGCTATTCTATGTGTGAGACTGCCAAAAAGAAATCCAAGTTTTTATTATTTTGTTTAGAATAAGACTTTTTCCTTGCTCCCGTGCCAAAACATCCAGGAGAAAGCAGGTACCAATATATATTTTCTTCCAGGGCTGAACTCAGGGCCCACTGCTACCCATCAGTGTTACATGGGACTCTTTTCAAATCTTTGCTCATGGTGACGTGTTTATCTGACGGTAGATGACTTCGGCTAAAGTCAAATGGTTCTGGGGGTAAATGCAGTTTTGAAACACAGGCCTGTTCCTTGGGGCTTTCTCTGTGTGCAGTGGGATGATGGGTTTCTCCTTTTGAACAGACCTTTAACTTGAGCCCTGGAGACGGGTTGCACGTTGCCCAGCTTCTGGCTGCCTGTGAAGAAAAGGAGGGCTTGGGTTGATAAGTGGGCTTCATTTTATCTGTATGTCCCCTGCAGAGGAGAGTTCTTGCTAGATGTTTGGATGTACCACCATGTCAGTGAGATATCTGAAATGGAGATGAGGCTATAGGAGTTCCTGCCCATAGTGTGATGAGCACACGCTGCTGACATGGAGCAGTTAATTCAGAGAAAGAGAGTAGTGATGGTCAGTTAACATATCAGAGAAACTCTTCTAAGAATCAAATTTGGTCATGTACTTAGTATCACCTGAATTTACTGTAATATTGAATTATTTTAATCTCTGTCATCTGAGGGTTCATTATTGTAAATTATTATTTAATAAAAGAAGTAGTGAGCCATGCTAATCAAATTGCAGTACCATTATGCCAAGCTCTCTGCAGTCATCTATAAAAGAGTTTCTACTTCACAAATCAGTCTGTCTCACTAAGTCTTGTCCCCTCTGTTGTTTTAGGTTTCTGGTGGTGGTGGGCTTTTTTGATTACTAAGTAATCAGTGCTACGAATTTGAACTAAACAGCATTTGGGGCAAAATTCTTTGTACTACACTACCCATCAAATTTCAGTACAATTATCGGCATGATTCTCACACTGTTCAAATATAACACTGTACCAACGAAGAAAATTAAGTCTGTCCCAGCTGACACCAGGACAAATAGTTAAGCAATTTTTTTTCATCTGTGAGACAGGGTAATCTCTGGTGCTGCCCATCTCTCAGAAAAAGAAACTCTGCTTTTAGATCATTACATGGAAGAGAAGGATAAATATGCAGTAGATGAAGCCAGCAAAAAGACATGTGGCATATATGTAACAGCTTAATTTCATGTTTTCTGGAAAATCCATTTTAAACACCTTTGCCATGATTTTTGGAAATTTTTGATATACAAATCTTTCCACTGTCTCAATCAGATTTTAGATCTAGAGTTTTGGTATGGGCAGTGTCATGAAAATGATGTGACCTTATGACAAGTTTGGTTTTATGGATGTGTAAAGCAAATTTTGCAGGGTTGACTGGTACAGCTGGTAAAGCCAAGGAAGGTCAAAGAACTGTATATGGAAATTATAGAGATCTTACAAATGGAATTAAAAGGAGAAATCAGTTTCAACTCTTTATCCCCAGACACCTACCATAGTAGGAAGCAACTGGAATGACAGTGCATAATTGACTCTCCCAGTTTTAATGTGCATCTTCAAACAAACTTTTTTTTCCTAAGAGGCCATTACTGAAGATGGTGATTTTTATTTCCATCCAGATATGTTACATTTCTGTAGGGTAATTGAACATCTGCAAACAAGATTGAGAGAAACCAAGAAATTTAAAGAAAGGGGCTAGTGGGGAACCTGACAATGATCTGCCTCAACAAAATGCATGTATATAAAAGTGACCTCAGGGATATCTCAATGTGATGGGAAAAAAATTAACTTGCTCTTCTCAGAATATTGTTTTACATCACTCTCTCATCCTAATTGCTAGTGCACACTGTGTTATTGCGTTAGGATATGTACACCAAATATTTATGACTAGTCTCTTGAAACTGAAACAATTAAACTGTTCTTGGAAAAATATCTAAGAACTATACAAATGGTTCATTGGTCATTGGCAGCATATGCTTTGAAGAGCACAAAGTAGATCCTAAGCGTGTAGTTGAGGTTGGGGGGTGCCCCAGGATATCAGTAGTGTGTTGCTAGTACAGGATTCCCATTACCTGGTACAGATATAGGTGAGTGTTTTTTGAGACACAGGCATGATATTTAACTGAAAACAGTAACTGAAATCTCAGAGTCACAGAATGGTTTTGGTTGGAAGGGACCTTAAAGATCATCTAGTTCCATTACCCCTGCCATGGGCAGGGTCATCTTCCACCTTCCAGGTTGCTCAAATGCCAGTAGAAGAATCCCTTATCCATGACGTCACCTGTAGGCCCCTGGAAGGGCCAGCAAGTCTAAACAAGCAATGGGATTTAAAATAGCCTTGTGTTAGCTATGGGAAGTGTCTGGGGTTTTGAGAAGAATATTGCAATGTCTTTATACTAAATAGTGTGGAGGAAGTGCCTCTTGTGAGTTTTCTATTTCAGTGCAAGCTTCTTTCTAGAAGGGGTAAACTTTTGAGGTGTGAGCTCAGTAGTGTGGGTGAATGGCCGTGCTGCTTATCACTGCTGAGAGATCATCTGCGCTGTGGGGTGGCTTTTGCTGCAGAGTGGAGGTGAAGAGAGAGTCTATATAACTCCATGCCTGGGTGTTAATGTTAAGAAAAACAAACCAACCTGTAATTCCTCTCTGGAATCACCTGTGGAGGTGTCTGAGCCATAATATGTAGCTGGTGCTTTTGTCACATAGGTAATAGATCACCACTGGTGAACAGTCCTCTCCCTTGCCTGGCTCACCATGGGCGGAACTTGGCTGCTGTGCAGGCGTCTGCCCTGTTCATGTGTGGTGGCTGTGTCAATCCAGGCAGCTGATGTGCTGCTGGGGAACTTGACCTGCAACTTTGGCAGTAATGTAAGCAGCAGTTTCTCTTGTCTGAAGTTGCACCAGAAAGAAAATAAGGTTAAAAGGAGCAACCAGCTGTCTAGAGTAGTTCCTGGGCAAAGCCTCTCCCCTGTGGTAAGTGCTGACTGACAGGAGCAGAGCATATGTCAGAACCCAGATGATCTAGAGCATATGGGTTGCAAACATTTGGGATGACAATGGACTTTTCTCTGCAGATATTAAAAGAGCCTGCCCCAAGACATTGCAGCAGTGTGCAAATAGGAGACCACCTTGCAGGGTGTTCAGAAGAAGAATGTGGCTTCTGCCGTTCATCTGGATTTTTGCCAGCTGAACTCTGGTCATCCTAATGAACCATTAGCTGATGATCCATTAGCAACCAGCTGGATGAAGGTCTTTGAGTAGGAGCTTTGCCCTGCCTGCTAAGATGATGGTGTCAGTGCGCCTTTGAGACTTTGCTGGTCTTCAAGGTGCAATCAATAATTTTGCGTGAGGTTTCTGTCAGTAAGACTGAGGAAAAGCAAGCCGTTAATATTTTCTGGGGGTATGTATACATATAACTCATGGTAGGCAGATTAGAAGAAAGAGGAATTCCCTTTATTGTGCTTCATTGTAGCTGCTGTGGTTCACTGGCATTAATACATGCTGCTGAAGTTTTCTCATGGCTTGCTTTGGTTTTTCTTTTTCTGTTTTGCCCCTGCATGCATGAGGCTTACTCTGTAGTACCTTTGCTAGTAAAGCATGTTTTTGAGCCAAAGCTGTGATGCCAGTAGCATGCTGTTTCCAGAGACAAAGGGAACTGATGGTCAGTAATGAGAAGGCTTATGGCTGCCAGTTGTTATGCATCAGAGATATTACAGCTGTACAATGATTCTAGGGCAAATGGGAGGAGAGGTGCTTGAGAGGCAGAATTTTAGGGATTTGTAAGATGTTTAGAGCATCATGCTCTCATGATATCACAGAGTGTCTGAGGTTGGAAAGGACTTCTGAAGATTACCTGGGCCAGTGCCCCTGCTCAAGCAGGTCCACCTAGCGTAGGACCGTGTCAGGACAGCTTTTGAGTATCTCTGTAGTTGGAGACTCCACAACCTCCCTGGCAACCTGTGCCAGTGCTCTCTGTTGCAGGAAAAATATGTTCCCTGATGTTCACAAGGAACATCCTTTGTTTCAGTTCATGTCTGTTGACGTTTGTCCTGCCATTGGACACTGCTGAAGAGAGTCCTCTCTGCTCAAGGTTCAAGAGTCTCTCAGTGTTTCCTCATAGGAGAAATGCTCATCCCCTTAATGACCTCTGCATCCCTTTGTTGGACTGTCTCTGGTATGTCCATGTTCTTCTTGTACTGGGAAGCCCAGAACTAGACCCAGCACTGTAGTTGTGTCCTCATCAGTGCTGAGTAGAGAGGAAGGATCACCTCCCACAGGCAGGGAAGAACCTGTAGCCTTAGTTGCAGCAAGGGCACGTTGCTGGCTTATGGCAGCCTCTGGGGGGTTAATTTAATCCTCCAGCATTTTAGAAATTGTTTATTTGGAGTTTAGTGTCATAATGGGTGGTTGTTCTTTCTGATTCTATTCACATTAGTGGATCCAAGACTGTAACTTAAGGCATGGTGTTTGATTAGGAAATGTGTTGGCAGTTCAGCAGACAGTGCAATACTGACTCCTGCAGTCCTGACCTGCAGGTTCAAATGGCATGCATGGAGAAAGCTAAATTAATCCATGTTTTGCACAACCACATAACCATGGGCAGAGTCATCTCTGTGGTGTGACTGGGAGAGCTTTTGTACCTAAAAGGAATGAGGAAGAAAACAAACCTCTCACAATGCCCTGTAAGAACAATTTATGCATCTGCAATTCCATCTTCGGTTCCCTACAGTATGATTAAAGCTTGCTGTGCATAGATGTTTTTTAATGGTGACATCAGAAGGTTAACCACCTTTGTGTCTCATAAATAGCTGTGTGAATTCTTAGCTGTCTTACAGGCTTTGTCCTGATGGTAAGTCCTTGTTAAGATGTGTACTGAGGGGAGAACAACCCAGCAATTTTGCACTGACTACTTGATGGTATTGTCTGCTTTCAGTGAACACATTTGTGTGACCTGCTTTTTCTGTTGTTTGGATGCAGTTGGCATCTCAACCAAGGACAGGATGCTGAGGACAGTGTTGGTCACAGATTGCAGAGTTATGGAGGAAAGGTGTTGAAGTGTGAGTTTGGCCATCAGGCATTCCTGCTAA
This sequence comes from Pachyramphus minor, assembly GCA_013397135.1. NCBI lineage: Eukaryota > Metazoa > Chordata > Aves > Passeriformes > Tyrannidae > Pachyramphus > Pachyramphus minor. The sequence continues at coordinate 227,805 of VYXB01002190.1, read as the reverse complement.
TTATGAATGATTACCCTTTCAACATGTAACAGAAGATGCAAGGAGGTTGCTCAAAAATAAGAGGGGAGTCGGGCAAGAAAAGTGAGCAGGTATAGTGGCTGATAGATTACATTTTCCAAAATTGTCTGCTTCATTCTCTCCAGATGCAAGTGCAGCTGCAGATGCTGTGTGTGCAGATGTTGGAGATGAGAGACAGCTCTGAGGAAGTACAACAGCAACAGAAAAAGCTGCTAGGTCATGTCCTTCCAAGCTGGAACTTAATAGTGGATATAACAGTTAATTCCAGGAGAATATCACAGGATACCATAATTTAGGTTGAAAATACTATCTTTGTATTATTGCAATTTGTGCTAGGGTTGACTGGCTACATGAGGGCTTGGGTGTAGGCTGGGCATCTAGGTGATCTAGTCACCACTGAAGTCACCAGGCTGGCAGTTCTTACCAAAACTCTGTTAATCTTGCACTGAGTTGCTCCGAGCCCTCCTGAAGGAAATGCCACTTTCCAGAAGACTTAGAGGTTGATCAGGAGGCAAATTTTATAGAATATTTTTATTAATTATCTTGGCATAAGAGAGGGGGCATGTGCTAAAAAATTCTGCTGAGGACACTCTGTGGGAGGCACTGTCAAATAGAAAGGGACTGGAAATGAGAGAAGAACTGGAATGTGTTAAAGGTCTCAGTAGTAGAAATGGGGTGTAATCCCTAGTTTTGTACATGAAGCTGCGTGTTTCTGTTGTGAGCATCCTGCTTATCATTTCTAATAAACACAGGCAAGTGTTGAGCTAATTTTTAGCCATGTATGGTTAAAAGCCCTGGTGAAACTTGTCTGGAATAAGGCACATATTTTTGATTGATTGTATTCAAGATGAAATTAAATAGAAGTGAGTACAGACAAAATGCTCCAAGGATTGAGGATGCAGAGATGGTAGAACAGGGCAGACTGAAAATAAAAGGTTGAAGGGAAAAAGCTGGAGGGAAGATGGTGTATTTTCTTTAAAATCAGTGTAGGTGCAATGTTCTGATTCACAGGACATGGAGCAGAATTAAGAAGAAAAACAGAAGAGTCCAAGAACTATCTATTTTCTTAATAGTATTTGCTTTTCAAAACACTGCTGGCATACTTAGGAGTTTGAAATTTTATTGTACTGTAAATTGTAGTTTAAACCATTGTGGAGGTATTATGGTAGAAGTCCTAAAGGAATTTAGTCAGACTTTGCAGTGCAGAGGCTGTAAAGATCAGACCAAACATCTTTCAGTACACTTAATCTGTGCAGTACAGCTTTGATACAAGTGACAGGGACATTAACTTAGGGCATCTGAGATAACTTCGGCTGTAATGTCATATTTAGGCTTCATTATCTTATTCGAATTTCACTTGCGTAGTACAAGCCAGGGAACATCCACTAATGCCATTGAAGTTAGAGCATAGACAAGGTACACATCCATGCGTGAGCTTAAAATTGTAAGAACTGTTATTTAAGGTTGGATAGCCCCCAGAAAGGACACAAGAACATAAACTAGGCATGAATTTGTAGTTCTGCTGTTCCTGAAATCTTGATGCCTGTCCAGGCCTCTCCCCCTGGCAGAGCAAGCAGCATAGTCTGCTTGTCCGTGCAGCCTAGACATTTTACAGCTGGCTCTTCATTAGGTTTGTCTCATTATATGAGCTCCTGAATTGAAACCCTGGGTCGTGATTTTGCTGAATTGCTGATTCTGTAGTTAGGCACGTGAAGTGCTGCGGACTGTTCTTGGGTGGAGTTCATCACGTGTGGAATGTTTTGTTATTTGGTTAGGGTTTTTTTCCTGGGGAGTTTGTGTTAGCCTTGTGTAGCTCAAATTGATCTCCAGAGCTGATAGATATTTAACAGGAATCCAGCTCCTGTGAAAAGACTGTTACGATGTCCCACTTGAAGCCCCCCTGTGCCTAGTGCTGCATGCCTTGGAAGAACCTCCAGGGAAAGTAAGTGGCTCTGTGTTTGAATCCTGGTGTGAGAAAGAGTGCAAGGCTTCAGCATGGAGCCTTATATTGAAGCAGGAGAAAACCACAACTGCTCCTTGAAAATCTCTGCAGTCCATCTTTTGCCCTGCATGTGGCAAGATTACTGGGGAGAACGGAGATCTGTAGTTGAAGATGATGGTAACAGATATGGAAAGGTACCGAATACCAGACTTTGCAATCTTAAAGTGTTCTTTTAACTCTTTTGCCATGATTCTGTTAGGAATTATCAGGCAACATGCTGTCGTTTGTGACCTTTCTTTTTAGAATCTTCTAGCTTTTGTTTTGGAAAAGTCAGCGTAGCCTACTTAGCCCTCTTTATGAGTCCTTATGAGTTTGATGCTGTTGTTTGGGTTCATGTAGAGAAGCATAAATGTTTTATTTTAATGAGGTAAAAGACCCCTGAAGTTCTGTACTTTTACTTGAAATGGAGGGGGGAAAGCTAATATTGAAAGACTGGGTCAGTTGCATTATTTTTATTTACTCTTTTATCTCTTGGCAATACATATCCACTGAAGGAATAGTAGTGCTTTCTCAGCAGAAAATGAGAGCAGCCTGAACATCGTAAGTCACTGATATTTGGCACCTGCAACATGACTGAGTGGGCCAGATAACTGAAGTGGGCACTCTGCAAATTGAGCACATGGGTAGTAGTGCTGGCAGCCAAACCTCTATCCCACCTCTTAAGAATATCGAATATGCTGGGAAGAGGAGGGAGGGCTGGGGGGGGATAGGAGACCCTGTTGGGAATGTCCATCTGTCCTCCATGCTGATGAGGTTACATGCCTGTGATTTCTTGGCTGGAGAAACTTGACTAAATAAATAAATTTTAGAAAAGCTGCTGTGACTAATAACAACAACTTGTGCCAGAAGAGGATGCTATCAATTTGGGATGTAAAAGAAAAAAAAAAAAGGCAAACAAGCTGTCTTCTCTGTGGATCATTCAGCATCCAAGTAAAATGATTTTTGCTTTTTCCCCATTAATTTTTTTAACACTTTGGTATCTTATTCAAACCAATAATTGCAAGTTTTGAATATGCTAGTGCATTTGTTCTTACAGCTGCTTTTCCCATGTGGGAAATGCGGTGCTATTAACACAGCCTGACACTGAGGCTATAAACCTTGCTATTACATGTCAGAAGAATGAACTGCAAAGAGCTTATTTGAAGAAGATATAGATTAATTTCTGCAAGTGAGTGGTGCTCTTTTTTTATTGTAGCACTGTGAATCTTGTCCTGAGTCAGAAAGATTCAAAACTGTCCCAGCTGGAAAGGTAGTCAGCTTTCTGTAACCCATGAAGTAGTATTTATGGAGTAAACTACAGTTCCAGTAGCTAATTTGTTGAGTTCAGTAAGGGGAAAATAGAAGACAAATTTCATTTTAAGATTGCTTACTTTTAATTAACAGTGATTATGAGTAATTGAGATTAGTGAGAAGATGGACACTGATATTTCTGAGGTATTTTCACTTGTTTTATAAGGTTTCCTAGGTCATTCCTTGTTTCTAGGCTCTATCTTGGAGGTTATTTTCTCCTCTTGTGACTCTCAGTGTCATAACATCACAGACACTTCTTTTACACTAATATTATGGAAGAAGAAATGTTTTCTTTGGTACTTAAGCTTTTTTTGTCACTTACAGTAGCCTGCCTAGTCCTCTGTTAGGAATCATCAGGCAACATGCTGTCGTTTGTGACCTTTCTTTTTAGAATCTTCTAGCTTTTGTTTTGGAAAAGTCAGCGTAGCCTACTTAGCCCTCTTTATGAGTCCTTCCAGAAGTGACTTGTTGCATGAAGATACGAGTTAAGTCTTAGAAGTGAACAAGAAATTGCTAAATTTCTAAACGCTAATTTGTTGATATAGTTAGGGAGTATCATAAGATGAGGAATAGATCTTTTGATTTATTACTGGTGGTTTTTTTCTTTAGGAGTTTAGGTTAGTGTATTTTGTGTTATTTTATGTTTTGGCTTGGTCGTAATGATGGAGAAATGTCAATATCTGTTGCACCGGGTGAATTAATAATTTTCTTTCCTGAGGAGAACTCTTGAAGAATAAACTCTGCTGCAGCATACCATACAGTTATTGTACTTCTATGTAAGTGCAATGAAATTAATGCCTCCAGTAACATGTGGAGGCATTTAATTATCAGAACCATTTGTTATTATTATTTGATTTGCTTTTAAGGAAAATAGCAAGGAAAAAAAAGCCAAAACCCTCCTGGGAAACCCAGTGTGTTTTGTGGTTGATGTTTCATGTTTGTTAACTCCAGGATTTGCTTTCAAAACCCTTTGAATAGAAATGCTAATGGGATTCTCCTCCATCTTACAGAGTGTGTGATAAGAGATTTTTTGCGGGAGAGCAACATGAGCTGCAAAGGGCAACATACCATTTAGTAACACTGTCCAGATCACCATAAAGGTGGTGTTACTCAGGTAGTATTTCATAAGACCGGGTGAAATGATTCTTTTCCAGTCATTGCTTATATGCTTGTTTGGTGCGTGTCAGTGTGCTGGCACTCTGCTCTGGACCGTGTGCTTAAACTTGTGTTCGTTCTTTAAAAGCCAAAGCATGGGGCAGAACAAAACCAAAACATCCCCCCTCACCACACAGTTGGGCTAGATGCCTCCCTCAGTAGGGCACTTCTCACCTGCTCAGTGACAGCTTGCACCTGGGAACCATTTTGCTTTCTACCACTGCAGTTGCAGTGGTCTGCTGAAGAGAAACCAGAAGTTATTTGCTAAACAGATTAACATGGAGACCTGCACTGAGGTGCAGAGCCTGGAGCTTTAGGTGGGCTAATTTACATTGGATTTTTGGGGAGTTTCCCTGTTCCTGCAGGTCAGCTGCTGTTGATCCTTAATACAGCTTGGATGTCCATCCGTGGACTAGAGCATGTAAGGCACAATGGCCAGAGATTTAAGGAGGACCAATATGTAACTTCCTGTGAAGCTGTACAGTCTCTAGGTCTGTCTTCGGTTTGTGACAGCTCATCTTGGTTAGTACTTAATCCCATGTATTTTTATTTTTTCAAAACAAAAAAATAAAGGAGATATACATAGTTCCTGGGAAGGAATACCATATGCTGTAGGCCATCAGATGTCCTTCAGCAGTCCCTGACTCTGCTGGCCATCCATTCTGGTCCTTGCTCAGCCTGGCTGCACAAGGCAGGATGACCTGGCTCCACACAAGTCGTTGCAGTGCCATCATGAGCATGTTACCTGCAATGCTGTCTGTGCAGAGGCAGACTGCAGTGTCAGTGCTGTGAAAGTGGGGATGATGCCTTCGTGATGAGGAGGCCTTCATGCTGATCTTACACAGAACTCTTGATTCGTACCAAGTCAGTCCCAGCTAATGCAGCTCTTCTTGATAGATAAATTATGAAAATTATAGGACCTCAGCAGAGTTTGGAGGCTTGGAAAGCGTATGAAACTTTAATGCGGTTTTGCAGCCTCATAGGCTTCTTTTTGAGTGCGGTGGAGCTGCTATTTTCCAGGGTTTTTTCCTGATAGTTTTCAGTATAAACAACGACATGCTTCTCTTTTTGTTTTCTGTTGAAATAAAATTCTGTCTAATGACATAAAGAAAGCAATGAGGGAGAATTTTTGTCTGGGATGCAAAATGTATATGACTCATGCATATGGGTAGCATTAGACTGATGATTACAGGGGACCCGTTTTCTGTAAAAATTGCCTTGAACTAAACATGAAACTTGATTCTAACATTGAATATACACTGGTTTTGTTTACTTATTCTTTTCAGAATGGCAGATTTTTTCTGGCTTGCATAATTTAAAAAATAATGGATGGGAGTAGATTATTAGATGACAGCTGTTGTCTCAAAATTCTATTCAGGAATTTTTTTCACATCTGTACTTCATTTGTTCTTGGCCTGTCACTGAAGTATGAATGTGTTCCTGCATTGAGACCGAAAATCGATTCTGGGTGTCCCAGGTTTTGATGCAGTGCAAGTTTAAGGACAAGCAGATACCTTAAAAACAGTGCTCCCTTCCTTCTTTCCTGCTGTAGCTGTGCTATCTTTGTCCTGATGTATTGAAAAATAGGGTGGAATGAAGCAGAGGGGAAAGAGTAAAATAAAAGTAGGAAATTACAGTTGTAATACACATATTTAGAACAATTTTAACACCTTGCCTGTACTTGATTTCAGAAGTATATAGACACATTTGCATGATCATATTTTTTAACTTAGCGTTGCTCTTTCTGTAATTTCTTGCAAAGTCTGCATATGCCACACTGAACTCCTCACTGTCTCCATTCCCAAACAGTCTGGCCAACAACAGGCAGCTCAACTCTTTGATTAAATCAATATATTTTGCCTTCATTTGTATTTAGGCAGCCTTTTTCATCCTGAAATGATTACCTAACCAGGTAGCAGAAACAAACATTTTTGCTTGTGTTATTTGATATGTATTTTGCTTGGGACACACATGGTTCTGGAAGAAAAATACAGCCTTTTTTGTTTCCTCCTGAGTGCAGAAAATTACTGTTCCTTGTTTAGAGTTATCACTCTTTGTGATGGAAGTTTAGGGAGCAGGTTAAGTGACCTCTTCCAGCTCAGAAATTACTCCTCTTGCACCTCGTGCTTTCCTTTTCTCTTGAGAGTTACACCATTTCTGTGGCTTGAGGAATGTATCCCTCAGCAGTTCCAAAATGTGAATTTTCAGTTTCTAGAAGTTTAGTGAATTAAAATGTATTTTAAAAGCTAAGATACTCTCACATGAGATAGCTTTCTGTTTTTTCCAATGCTAACAAAATTATTTCATGCTGGTTAGCAACTCAAAAACTGTGTCAGCCTATAATGAATATTAGAATACTGTACATAAGAATTATGAAAAACTAAAGTGAAGCTACAGGGAATAGAAATGGCCTTTTAAGTTACTCATTAAACTCTTTTGCTGTTGCCATTTACAATACAGAAATATTTCCTGATTGCCCAGCAAACTAAAGTAGCAAAAGAGGCTGGTGCTGATTCTTCTGCTAAATTTTTTATTTTACAGAAAAGCCAAGTTTTGCAGCCTACCACTTGCTTGCATTGTCACTAATTGAGTTTTAAATGTTGCAGTCTGTTTCCTGCAGTAATGAGGATCTATATCTTTCCAGTTAATGAGCCTAGATCATTAGAGCATCCCTGTTCAAGGGCTGCATTGAAAAGCACAGCAGTGTCACAGTCCACTAAAAAGTTATCTTAAATGATGGTTCTTTATCCTTTTTCTTAAAAAGGAACTTCACAGAATAATGTTCTTGGAGGTGGCAAACAGAAACCTCTGATAGAGACAGAACCTCATTCTGGAAAAGTGTTTTGGCTGGTAAGGTGTGAAAAAATCCTACAGATCATTAATATGAATGATTTACAGGAAGATGACAGGGTTAGTCCAGTTCTTAATGACTAGATCTTGTAATGGCTCTTCAGGGATGTGAGACTCTCGTGGTGTTTCACAATATTGTATATGCCTTAAAGGACACTATAATTAAAGAAGGGTAAGTAAGATAATGATACTTACTAACTCTCAATAAGAAACCCACAGAGAAAACAATTAGTAATTGTTTATTTGGGTATTTTGTTCTCCTTTGCAAATGTTTCTGGAGGTGTTCTTTTCTGAAGTGAAACAATAGTCTGTAAATGAGATCTATGTGAGTTTGTAAATGAATAAAGATTTTATTATAAAGGGACTGCTGAATGCTAGTAAGTTTCTTGGCTATAAACTGCCCACTAATTTATTTAAATTGCAGAAATTATGTTCTTTAGTTGAGTTACTTTTATATAAGATAGCTATTTGTATTCATTTATATACTGTAAGCCAGCCAGGAACAATTTTGAGACAAAGAGTACAGTCAATATGAAGACTTATTGCTTCAGTGCAAATCACATCTGATCCTTATTGTTTGCCCATGCTACTACTGCTGGCTCACTGAGGCTGTGCAGTTTAAATAGGATTGTTTTTTGTGGTGGCTTTTTTTTTTTCTTATTGTTGTTTGGTTTTTGTGTGTTTGTGTTTTGTTCTTTGTTTTGGTTGTTTGGTGTTTTTTCTAGCAGAGATATGAATACTTGTAGTAGAACTTTCTACTAATTTTAAAAGTTAAAATTAGAAAACTGCTTTCTGGACTTTGGCAAGATTTCTGCCTGCTGCAGAAGTCTGAGGCAGCTTTGTTCTTTCAATTGCCTTATTGCTGCTGTTTGTTTATAAGAGTAGATCAACAAGAATGGTGCAGAGAAAGTACTGAGTCCTTTCCTGCTGAAGCTCAGAACTGGAAGCTGTTCCTTGCACCGCTTCAAGGGGGCAGCTCAAACTCTTCCAACATTGGACAAGGATCTTCCAGACCCTACCCAGATCCTGGGATCCCCTGTAATTGTGTACTTGGTTTGTCAGTCCCTGATGGACTGACAGTAATGGTGTCCATGGCATGTTTCTAATCCTCAGTCCTCTGGGAGAAATTGTCAAAACAGTTCCGGTGTTTTAGGTCTTGCCTATGTGATCCAGTTTCAGTGTGTCTTTAATCCAAGCTGAAAAGGCATTTGAAATTACCCAAATTACTTTTTTCCACGTATTTAGTTCTTAAAATAGTCTTTTAGACTTCTTTAATTCTTAAAGTACTAACATTTATGAAGGTGACACACTCTGTTCTTTGGTGGAAAAACTCAAATATTTTCAAGCTCTACATACATTCTTTTGAGTTAAGAGAATTAGTTGTTGGGTTGTTGTTTTTTTTTTTAATTTTAGAATTGTGTGTTGTCCAAGACAGCATGAAAAGGGAGAAAAATGGGTTGAAAGCCCATTTTTCCAGCCTGTGTTTTTTCATAGCGCATTCATCAGTTCTACTTCCTGTGATGCATAGATACCCCTGCTTCTCTTGGACACCAAAAAGACAGACTCACAATTACTTCTATTGTGGGTGATGATCTTCTGAAACCTGATTACCTTACTTGTGTGTTTTCTGAAGATAAGGTCCTATCTCCACTGACTCATATTTTTAGTCACAATTATATGTCTTCCTTTTTTTTATAAGAAGCTTCTGTTGATTTTGCGTTTTCTTTTGGTCTTTTGGTCACATGCTTTTCAGCTTTCTAGCAGACTATTTATGGTAGGTAGACTGTTGAAGATTTTTATTGAATTTTCTCTACCAACTTCAGTAATAAATACTTAAATTTGAAATATACATAATGTATATGTATATGATGTACAAAAAATAATATGAAATTTTCAGTGAAAATATAGGTTATAAAACTCTCAGAATATATGAGAACTTCTGGGTGTAATAAATACAGGTTTATGATGCAAGAGGTTTTTTGTGGTTTTTTTTTACTACTTGACCAGATACAAGAGGCTAAAAAAAGACACTGCCAAGCAATATCTACAGTTCCAGTTAAGCACAGGCAAGCTCAAACAAACATATGAATACATTAGCATTTTATGATTTTTATGTCCCTGAAAGATGTCTGCCTTGCAGTCACATCAGATAACCAGGCTGTTGCAATCTAGAGGAGTAGCAAGCAGCCTGAAAAGTCCATGAAGTGCAAATTGTGTAATTTTTTTCCTAGTGCGTATTTTTCAACTGACAGTAACAAATCCACAGAACTGTTTGCCTTGGATTGCCAGACTGCTGAGAGCAAAGCTTGACCGATCAGTTGTACTAACTCGTTACAAGAGAGAAGCAGCAGCAGAAATCTGTGCTTCATAAAGGAATCTGTAACGAGGGCAAAATATTTTGCTTCATAAAATCAAGGCAGCATGTTCTTGGGAATAAAACCTCTTGCGTGCTTGCAGGCAAGGGATAGAATAGCCAAAAACATGCATTAAAAAATAATATGAATTCCATCATGAAAATATGTCTTCAGTAGAAGATAGCAGGTCCACTGTTCTTCTGGTATAAAGGAGGCAGTTAAGCTACTCATGGTAGAAAAAAACAAAGGGAATTAGACATTAATAAAGAGATTATTGGGATAGGAAATTTGAGTGGTCCCACTTTTGTAGCTAGGTCTGTTGAACTGAAGTTGGAGTTACCGATTTCTTGCCAGGTGCTGGAGACCAAACTTTGTCTGACAATATGTGGATGGTGGTAATATTGGCTCTCAGACAATAACTACCAATTTTTACTCTCTTAAAAACTTTTTTTTTTCTGTCTTTTTTTTTTCTTTTTGTCTTTTTTTTTTGTTAACAACAATGTAAAATTTAAGCATCTGGAAGGAAGTATCTCTGGACCCGTAAAGACTTATAAACCCAAGATAGATGCAGACATGATTGCTCAAAAACACAGTGGGGTCTTGTGTGTCTGCTGTTTTCCTTACCAATGACAGCAATTTTATTGCAAGAAAATTTGCATTTACCCTGAATGTGTGGGAAAGTTGACTCTCTTCATTTGGCATTTGAGTTTTGGGGTTTGCTTTTTTTTTTAGTACCAGATTTTGTTTTGTTTTAACGATTGTTCAGCTTCCCATGATGATTCACTGGTTTGGTCAATGAGTACATCGTTCTAGTGAGGGATTCTGGTCAGAGAGATTCCTGGAGTTGCCTTGATAAGGGTCTGTGGTTTTGAGTACTTCCTTGGGTTTTCACTTGACACTGACCAGAAATTGCACAGCTTTGTTGAGCCAGAAACCCATAGTGGCAGAGGTCAGCTTGGGATGGAACCTCGCTGCCTGTAAGAGGTGGTGAAAAGTGGCATTTCTCTTTGAAATTTAGTGTTAATGAGGAGTCACAGACACCCTACAGATAATGAGACTCTAGATAAAGAATTTTGAGATACTCTGTAACCGTGAGCATTTCCAAATGATTGCTTTAGTCAAATCATTTTTCACCATAAAGGTCTGCGGGTCTTTGTTTTCTACAGCTGTTAGCTGGATTTAAAGCTGCAGGAAGTGCATGCTAAAGAGAAATGAGGAGAATAAATGCAACTTTTTTAATACCATGGAAAGGATTTTTTGTTTTAGGGTAAAAGTAAACTAATCTATGGCTGGTTTTGGCATTAGTGTTGTAGTAGTTATAGTTGGAAAGAACATTTTCTGGAATGATTGAAACTGTTAATGTATTTGATCTTAGCCAAAAGTAGACAATGTTCTTTCTGAAAAATGAATCATTCTACAGAGCAAGGGAGTTAGAGGAAAGTTCTTTTTAAAAAAAGGGCCTAACTTCTTCAATCCCTGCATGAACATAGTGTAGTATTAAAAAAATATCACCAGTACCCAATTTGCAATAGAATTTGCAATAGAAACAGAGAAATGCTCATCTTTTAGTGCCCTGTTGTCGCATTATTTTGCTTTGTGTGCTCTGACAGGATTGTGTTATGTAGAATATTCAAAGGAGTATATGCTTTGTGGTCTAATATAGTGAGCACATCTTTGGTTATCCAAGTGTGTTGTTGAAGTGCAGCTGATATTAGCCCAGTAAGGTTCTGAAGGATAAGCATCTCCTGCTAAAATACAGATTTGCCTTTTTGCACTGTAAGTAATAGTAATTAAGCAGTACTTTTCTCCTTAAGTGCATGATGCCTTATAGAGCTGGAGTATTATGCTTGCATGTAGTAGTAGTTCATACACCAGAAGAGCAAGCACATTGTTGCTTTAAGAGGAAATGGATTGTATTTTCAGAAACTTCCTTTATTATAAATGCCTTATTTAAATGCATGTACATTATAATTTAAAGTACTGTATCTTAAGGTCACATAAACACTGTTTCATATTTAGATCATGTATATGTCCAGGATTATGGTGTTCCCTATTCTTTGAAAGCAGGTAATCTGGGAAGTGCTATGGAAGAAGTAATCACATAGCTCCTATCAGAATTAATGAACTCTGTAGCTAGATCCTCTGACCTTCCTGGAAATCTTGTCCTTCCAATACAAAAAGCTGACTCAGGAGTTTATTTGATATCTGTACATACAACTTTATTAAAGTCCCAAGTCTGTGAGGTTATTTTTCTCATCTGGAACTGTAGCTGGGGATGTTTTCAGGCCATGTATATTCTGATTGCATGATCAGCCAAATGCCAGTCTGTTTGGCTGAGGCTGATTCAAGCAGCAAGAGACCTTTATCTTGCAAATGCAAAATGTAAGGTGGTAAAGATCCTTGGATGGAGATACTGAATTCATATATACTTAATTCACATATCAAATTTAACCTCATCAAATGCCAGTGAAATCTTGTTAGACTTACTGGTGACGTATTAAACACTATTTACCTCCCCTTGGAATATCTAGTTTGTAATAATTAAAAATCTATCTGATAACTCTATATTAGAAGCCTACAAGGATGTCATATTTGAGATTACTGATAGACTACAGACCAGAAGAGTGCCATAAATGCCAATTCAGTGTAATAGAATTTTTTCCCATTTTTCACCAATTTTTTCTTTGCAACCTGGTGGCCTTTTCTTCTTATTTCTGTTTCTAAACAGCAGTACTCCCCTCCCAAAACAACTAACTGCATGTGATGTGGTTGGTGGCTGTCTACCAAAATAATACTTCTTTCCTGTCCTTCCCCTCTTCAGATTTTTTGGGGTTTTTTGCCCCTCATCCAGACATTAGGAAAACAATTCTCAATATACTGGGGGAGACTGGTTAGTTTGCTTGAGGAGCACAATCTGCCTGTCTGCCACCACTAGTGCTACCCAGAATTCTTTCTAACTTTCATGCACTCATTATGTGTCTAACAACAAGGTTATACAAAGAAACATAATTAAGGCTATTCAGTTCATCAGCATGACTTCTTTGTGTTTATTTTAATAATCACCATTAAGTGATAGAAGTTTGTTTCTGGAACTAGGTGTTCTTTAGAAGTCTCTTTCAGCCCAAACCATTCTATGATCCATGTTGATGTAGGATCAGCATATGGATTTAACCACTTACTTAAGATCATGTTTAGGTATATGCTTTCAGCAAGAGGAAATTAGTGTGGTCAACTCCTCCTTCCACTGGTTCCTATAACTAATTGTTATAAGAGCTTTTACCAGGACAGAAATTACTATGGAGAGCTTTTGCTTGAAAGCACTTTACTCGGTTGTGGCCAAGAATTAGATTTGTATAAGACAAATGGTTATGGAATTTATATTCTATAATTTTGAAAAATCATCATCTGTGTCTTGAACTAGAATTGGGCAAATTTGCATGTTACTTGATTTCCTTAACCTTACACCCATGGACTATCACGTGAACACCCATAGTACAGAAAGGTTAAAGTAACAGCTCAAGCCCATTAAAGACAAGGGTGCAAAAGCTGAGGTTAAAGCTCAGTAGGTCTTCAGTGCTAGTTCTTTTCACTTGCAGCTCCAAGTTTAGGTACAAATGCTGAATTTCTTTTAAGCTAGTTGTGCTGGCTCTTCCAACGCAGGGTGCATACAAGTATCCGTGTTGATACTGCTGATTGCTTGTTAAGAGCACAGGAATTTGAGAATTTTTTTTTTTTCCCTTAACTTCTGTTTCTAGGAAATAGAGACAGTGTGCTATAGATCCCTATCACCCATCTATGCTATGCTATGAAGCATAGCTATGTGCTATGCATCCCCCACCACATTTGTTTGTGGTGAGCAAGTGTTTGTTTTCCACTGATAAGACAAATTGTTGTACTGAAGGAAGGAGAATACTGTCTGTCAGAAGCAATACTGATTCTTAATAAAATCCCTAGTGGGGGTGGGATGAAGCACAAAATAGGACAGTGATGGCACAAAATAAGGAAACTGTGACAGCAAATGTTATCCCCAGGTGAAAATGGAAAACCTGTATTACAAGCCAACATGAATGATTTTTGTGGTTGGTTTTTAGATGCTAGGCATTCATATACTGAAGCTTGACATGCTAATACTGCTGCCTTTAAAATCTTGTAAATTGTTGGGTGCTTGGAAGGTAATTGGATTGCAGTCTGTGAGGGTAATACTAAAATTCTACACTAAGATGAGCAAAGGAGGATATTATCCATCAAGAGTTTCTTTGGGTTTTACAGAACTATCACTGTGTCCATGTAATACCAGTGCCTTTGTTTTAACTTCACTGGGGTTGGGATTTGGGCTACTGAGGGAAAAACTAATTGTAAAGAAACCTGATCCTGAGTGTTGAATTAAATCATTAATACAAAAAAAAAATACTGTCTTATTTGAGCTTTTCCCCTTCAAAAACCCTTTTCTCATTTTGCCTTGTTTCACCTTCCCTAAATTTCATTTGGAACATTGTGTTTAAAAACAGGCTGTGCCTGAACACTTCTTGTGCAGGACTTTCCCTCCTCATTGAAAGGGTTGTCTTCTGGTGTGTTGAATTGTATGGAGCAATATGAGAATGTGTTGTTCTCTCTCAGGCTATCTCTGCCTTCCTACTGACTGAACCTGTGACTTTATAAACTATTAAAATTCCTTGGGCCTTTGTTTTTTACATCTGTAAAACCGAGGGTAAGAGAATTTTCCTATTGCTATAAATAACCTTGATTTCAGGATATGAGCTGGAAATCCTGACCCAATCGCCAGTGAAGCACTTTCCTTACAAGTAATCCTTCTACTGGCGTTATTTGTGGAATATGCGTTGCTCCCTGATGCTAAGGGTGCATTAACAGGAGATAATGACAATATGCTTGCTTAAATATTTGCTATTTGCTCAGGGGCAGTGCTGACCTTGAAGGGTGGCAGGAGAAGAGACAGTTGTTTCTTTGATGGGTATGGGAATGAATGATGTTTTAGTCCTATCACATTTTTTTCGTCCCTCTGTGATCTAATGCAGCATATTCTGGTATATGCGATGAAAGCATCTATCGCTGCTGATTTTGGAAGAAAGATCTGTAAAATATTCACTAGATCACCATCTCCTTTCCACTGCAACTCTCTTATGTAGCTTTGACCTGGAATTAAAATTTTCATTTAGCATCTCACTGCTGGGGCACCCACTTACTCTCCTGAAAAATTCTGCTGGGGTAGGGACATGGAAGGAAGGGATTTTTCTCTGCCAATGAAGGTTTTACAGCAGTTGATAGAGGCTGTTTCCTGAGACTGTTGATTCTGATATTTCTTATATACATGAAGGCACTCCTCTGCTGGGTAGGTTTATGTACCTGGTTTTTATTTTGTTTAGAGACACTGCAAATAATATTGTGACACAAAAGGTAATATTGTGGAGCTATTTTTAAAAACGTTGTGGTGAAGATATTTTTCTAGGCTTAACATCTCGAAGGGCTTGCTGCTGCATGGGTTAGGGTTTTTTTGCTTCACCACAAATATTAATGGCTGTTGTCCTGAAGGTCTTTTCTGATGTGATGTTTTGCTTCTCTTTTTCACTCTGTCTCTTCAAATCAAGTGTCATTAATTTGTTCTAGCCTTCAGGGAGTGGTGGGAGAAAATTAACTCCTATTAGAAGGAGTGAGCGTGGGTGATCTTTACAGACACTAGAGTTGCAAGTGTTGGCAGAGCTTTGGTATGCAGAAGACACAGTATAGTGTCTTCATGTGTTGCACAGAAAACAGCTTTTTCCAAGATGTTTGTTTGGGGTTTTTTCTCTGTACAAAGAAGGAAAGTTGACAACCAAACAACATTGGCAAATGTGGCCTTGATGGTTCATTTGCTGGTTCCTTTGCTGTACCTGTATGGTTAATGGTTTCTGGGTTTATCTTGGGTGAAACAGACCTCTTTAAGAAAATCGTCATGACAGTTTTTTGTTAATGCCAGTTCACTCTGGTAGTATAAACTCATCAATTTGCATACAGTGATTGAAGGGAGAAGATGGATGAAAGCCTGTTATGGTCCTGTTAGATAATCAGATATGAATATGAATGAAATCATGCTTCTTTTGGAAATAGAGCTGTGTTGTTCAATACACCTAGTGTAACAAACATTCATAGGAAAGCCCCTTATGTTGAGTCTTGTAGTTTTGTTAGGACAAGTTACCTTGTGAGCTGTCTAAATGATCCTGAATTTAATTTGAGTAATTAATGAAGTCTTCAATTTCTTTAAACAACTCACTTACAAACAGGAACAGAACTGTATGACGATGAAACAATGCATGTAACTTAACTGCAGAGTTTGTCTCTTGAGCAGCACTTCAGTGAGCAGCTACAAAAAAAAACTTCTAGAGTTTCTTCTTTTTATTTTGTACTTCTCCTTCCTTCTTGAACTCCAAAAAATAAGGAAGAAAGTTGCCCTTTCTTTAGCAAAAAAAACCCAAACCAAAACAAAACAAAAAAAGGCAGTGTGGAATAAAACTGTGGTATTCCGTATGTTTCATATTGCTGTGACATTATATAACGTTCTCAGAAACACACTTGGAAACAAAGCTTATTCAAGCTGAAAGATTGGATAATCAAAGACATGTCACCCTTTTATTGTGACTTTGCTTAAATTTTGAGGGAAACAAGAGCCTCCTGGTTAACAGTTTAGTCCTTCAGGAACAATAAAGTAGTTTTTCTTGAAGCACCTGAGAATTTCATGCATATAGCTCTTGCAGGTGTTTTCCCTCAAATTTATCAGTTGTCTAAGGAAGGTCATTCTTTGACAACTCAGCTACAACAGTTGGCCTAAGTGTTTTTGTTTTGCCTTTGTGTGTCCATTATTGCTCGTAAGTACTTGGCTTCTTCACTTAGTCCTTTGTAACTTTTCATTGGTTCACACTACTTCCCTTGAGAAATGGTTAGGACATAGTCCTCATTGGGGCATGCAGCCTTTTTACCATCTTATTTTGTAGAACTGTACAAAGGACTATCTACAAGTCGGCTCAGACACGTGCAGGTTACTCATTCCTTAGAAAGGATTTATAAGTACCAAGTGTCCTTGAAAAGCAGGAAGCGCTTGGAAACGTGTGCTCACTAATGGAATGGTAAGCAGCTAAACACTTCCAAACATTGTACAAAGCAACCTTCTGTGGGATTTGCAGTCTGCATTCTGCAGTGTAACTCAATAGGATGTTTTTCTCCCTTAGGTTTTTCAGTATCGTGTGCTGCTATCGTGTGCAGAGAACAGTCTCCTGGTTCTTAGTGCAGAAACATCCCTAGCTCAGTGATTGTCTAGAACAAGTTGTCAAGTGATGGATATTCCCTACAGAGTGGTTTAAAAGGTGTCTTTTCTTTATTGTGGTTCATTGTCGTACAGGTGTGAGTTTGCAGATGGTGCTTCAGAAGCTGGTGATAGAGTGTTGCATGTCTACTCCTAATACCTGATGGCATCTGAAGATGGGAGTATAATCTTGTGATTCATGGAATGGAAATTCATTTGAAACATTAATGGTATTTTACTATCAGACTGTAATGTTGCACCAATTAAGTATACTTGATAAATGAGTAAATAAGTGCAGCATATCCAAACTGTTTCAGATAGAAAATTTTTGAATTGACAAGTGTTTAATGTACTATGAATATAAATTTTGTTCTTAATATCCAGTTGGAGGGGGAACCACACAGAATAATATCTGGACTGGATCTTTGTGTAGTGAAGGGCATTTAGTTACCGGAAGGAAGGTATGTGAAGAGTATTCACAGACTTTTTACTTATGCCAACAAACACTTCACTCTAAATCACTGTTATACCACTTTGTCATTTATAAATAACTGGCAAAACCACTGCTAAGCTTTGGATTTCCTTCACTGCCAGTAATACTTGAAATCAGTGGTTCCTGTTTCAATATTGCTTGTTCCTTTGACATAAATCAGAGAGAGATCCTCACAGTGAAGCCATCAGGAATGTAATTTCATTTGTACTAGGATGACAAAAATATTTATCCTGTCTTTCTTCCATGTCCAATTTCTATTTTTAAAATAAAATAGTATTTTATAGACACTTACATTGGGAAAATTCTGGTGCCGTAGGTTAAGATGGTGTAGTGGATCAAAGTAGTCCTCATAACAAGCAGAAAAAGCTGCTTAGAAACATGATTTCTCAGTAATTACAGGGGCAGTCCTGTGAAGTTGATTCTTGTGGTGGGGCCCATGTCTTCCCTGAAAACTTCCTCAACGGAGATAAATTTCCAAGGGAGATAAATTTTTCACAAATAACCAGTGTTTCTTAAGATTTCTGATTGTGCCAACAATTAATTTATTGAAGATCAGAACATCAACTTCAAATAGCTTAAAATATCTGTTTACGACTGCGTTGTGCAGTTCTAGGGCTTGTTGCCCTGAGAGGTTAGGTATAGTATTGGCAGGCTCAGATAGACAAATTCTTGAGCAACAAGTTTGGTGCCTGAACTGATCCCTGAAAATAGTAAGCGAGTGGCAACACTGTTTTGTTGGTGACCAGCAGCAACTTAGGAAAATAAAGGAAGTTGAAAAGCAGTGGGTAAATTAAGCAAAACAATCTTTTTAGGGGAGAAAAAATTGCTGTCAGATTACTTTGTTATCATAAATGGATGAGTGTAAAAAGGCCATGAATTGATGTCACTTTTGGGGAATCAGAGAGTATGTGAATTCTTCCTCTTGAGTGTTTTTTTGTACAGACACAGCTGTTTTTAATGTTAATCCCACACACGTAAAAACTATGTTTTATGATCCCTTTGTCCATAGTTTAAATCCATAATATGTTGATCCTGGAGATCTTCATTAAGAATTGAATTTCCTGCTTCACTGTGCTGGGTTTTATTTTGTTGTTTGATGGAAAAACATTCATATCTCTTTGCATGTGTTGTTCGATAGCAAATGCTACAGTACCAAAAAAGGACCTGCACAAGTATAAAGAGACAGGACTTGTCTGGCAAAATGGACAGGAGCGACAGATCCAATGGTAATGTTTGTAAAACAGCAAACCTGACTATATAATAACTAGTGTGCTTTTAAGGTTTTTTTTCTGTAGCAGGAAGGAGGAAGGTAGTCAACTTAGTTTTGTAGAAGCAGCGTGGAGTGGATTTGAAACCTCTCTTGTGGGCTCTTGGTGGGACAGTGCTGCACGGTTGTTTGTTAGTGAACACAAGATGGGAAGATGATGACAGAGTTACTGGCTGGTGGATGTTTCTGAATGAATGGAAATATAGTCCTGGATCTCTTCTGTCAATTAATAATGAAAGATAAAGCATTTGCTTCAGCTTCCAGAGAAATCTTCTAGATTTGAGGTTCATGAGAATTCAGAGTTGGAAAAGAAAGGTAACAGGAACTACAGCTTTAGAAACAGTTGCTTTCAAACTCTAAATGGAACACGGTACTGTATGCAGGCAAAATTGCCCTTTAATTTATTTGTAAATAAGGCTATTCATCAGCATGTGAGTTTTACACTGCAAGGATATTTCAAGTCTATACGTGGGGACCTGGAAAGTGTGAGATCCTTAAGATATTCCATGCTATTCCAGGCAAAATACTGATTGGAGTAACTGTATGTAACAGTGTAGTTTTTCAGTAGACGTTCTGGTATCTTACCATAATAAATTAAATCTCAGTGCTAACTCTTAATTTTGAGTATCTTCCTCCCACTGCTTTTACCTGATGATTTTAAGCTTCTCTTTTGGAACTAATTTAATTGACAAGGTTGGCTTTGAGGGCTGGGCTTTTCAGCTTTCCATCTCAGGTTGGGGTTTTTTTTGCTTTTTTTTCCTGGATACATTTCTGTGTCTATTGCCAAGTTTAAAAGAAGTAAGCTGCTCTGTGCAAAGTGCCTGGAATATCCATCTAGTATCAATTCTCAACACCAATTCAGAATTTTGCAAGTCATGGGATTGGAGAGCTCTGCACTTTTTATTTCTGTCTTCTTCACTGATTTGCTCACTGGTTTTCTGACTTGTGACAAATTCATGGACTTACAGCTACTTGGAGAAAGCTTTCTACCTTTCTGGTTTCTCTGTAAAGGCCATAGGCCTCAATATATTTACCTGTTCACACGTCTGATTACCAAAAAGAAAAAAAAGTCTAGTTTCTTTGTGCTTTAAGTGAAAGTACAAAAGTTAAATCCATTTAAAAATCTTGCAGTCTTGTTCAACTTCAGGTTTTTGCAGTTGGAGCAAATGGGGGCGGGCGATAATTGGTAGAACTGTACAGTTATATAACGAAAAGCTTTTCTGCTGGAAGTTAGGAGAGCAGATTGCCTGGCCATCAATATGCGACACGTGTTTTTAATCTTCCCACAGTGTCCATGCAGAGGAGTACAGTCAAGAAGTGTGTAATGGTTTGGTAGATTAATATGTTCAAATAAAAATGTTGTTGAAAAATTCCTTTTGGGATACATATTCTTTTTTTTTAGAGAAACAGTGGTGGTGTTATACCACTTGAGGATTTAAATAGTATTTATTTTGCATAATTAACGGCAGATATTATTTTTAGGTAGAAATTGTAACTGTTGATGGCTTTTAGCATGAAGGGTGTCATCTGAAACTCACAGTTGGGAGTCAACTTGGAAAAAGATCATACAATGTAGCACAGTGGTGATAAGATAAAATATGCTATTTTATGGGGAAAATATCATGTTACTATCACAGCAGAATGATCAGCTAGCAAGCAGTGGTGAATACTCTCACCAGTTTCACATAAATATTCATGAAAGCAGTGATTGGGACATCGGTTGGGTTTTTCTGTACTCAGAGGGTGGATAGGTGGTTGGTTTTGGTTTGGATGGGGGTTGGTTTTGGGTTTTTTTTTGATGGAATGACACTATATAGGTACTATTATTAGTGTATACATTTAGAGAAAAGCGATACAAGTTAAAAAGTATAATGCAACACTGGACTGAGATGAACGACAATAATGCGTGAACCCTTTGCTCTGTGAGTTTGTTGGTTTTGGTGTTATAGCTGTCGTATCCTTCTGTATCTATATGGAGGTGTGACTTCATGCTTCTCCCTGGCATCTGAAAAATGTGAGTCTTGCTTATCTGTGATGGAACAAAACCATTACATCAGAGAGAGCATCTGAATTCTACTGAAACTGGGCTGCTGTTGCCAGATAAGGCCTATCTTGGGTCCTTGGTTTTCTTCAGTTACTTCATAATCACCCTCAGAGTTTGAAAATCAGATAATGTTTTTTTTGAGTCACTAAAGTCACCAGTCTACACTGACCTCAGTAAGTCAGGACTGTTAACATCTTCTTTGTTAGGAATCACTACCATAAAGGTCCTAGGCTTGGCCCTAAATAGTGTATGTGTGGGGAAAGTTCTCCTCTCTTGATAGAAGAAACAAAGCAAGGCAAAACAAAGCAGGTTTTGACACAGCACTTTTAGTTAGGCTTCCGTGGGGTCCTCCAAAAGCCTTGCCTACCCTCCTGCAGAGGGTTGAAATTACCCACCAGGGAGTTTGCAATTTTACAAGATAACCAAGCCAAGGTCTTGCCCTTAAGGCACAGACAGAGGCATCCCTCCTTAACCTGGGCTGTGTGTCACTTGTTCTTGGTCTGTCATGTTTATTGGGGCTGCTGTTTCTAGGGAAGCTGCCTGTTAGATTGACTTTATTGCAGTGAAGTTGAACAAACGATAATTACATGAGGTTAAATAAAGGGGTAGAGGTTAAAACATGAAACACCAGTGTCCTCTTGTGTAAGACATGCTTTGGAAAGCAAGCAGACCGTTTTTCTGAACAGAAACCAGAAGTTAGAAGTGTGTTGGTTTAACCAGTGGCATGCACAGGACAGACATGCTTTGCATTTTATGGAAAGCCTATTGGAGTTCTTCTGGGTTTAAGACTAGGAAAAATAGAAAAGTAATGTTAAAAGAAAGAGTAACCTTGCTTGAACTTGTTCTCTCTTTCAGGGCAGCTTTGGTTTGTCTTACTAATATTGCCAGTATTGTATGCTCTGGTGGGCAATAGGAGGAACAGACAGATATCTATGAAAATAATTATAGTCTAGATTTCCCTGATGGCTCTCCTTTAATTATTTGGTAGCCTTTTGCATGCACATATATGGATGCACGTCATAGAAAAGCAGATTCTGCTGAGCACTTCTGCCAGTGCTCACCTCTTGTTTAACTGAATGATGCACAAAATTGCTGAAACACATTTCTTATAATACAGTGACTTTGGAATGTGTGTGCCTAAGATGATCTTTGCATGGTGGATCTAAATATTGCTCCTTTTCTCTTCTAGTTTGTGGAGACATCCATGGCCAGTTCTTTGACTTGATGAAACTGTTTGAAGTGGGAGGTTCTCCTGCCAACACACGGTACCTCTTCCTGGGGGACTACGTGGACAGAGGGTACTTCAGCATTGAAGTAAGTTTCTAATTTCTGGTTTTGGCTGCAAAACTGCTTGCAGCCTACTATGTATATTTAGCATTGTAACTAACTCAGGAATACTGAGGCTCTTTGTAAATACCGTGTTAGTTTTGCTGGTGGTGTTTTTATAAAGGTTGCTTGGAATTCAGCCAAATCCTGCTATATCTGTGCTGGAAGGCTGGCATAGAATGGACCTTGGTGCTAACTAGTGGCCATCCAAATATAGCAGGGAAGGGAAGTCACTCTACAGCTTGCACAAGCTAAATAGGATGAATAGACATGAGGTATTAGAAAAGAGACATAACGGAAAAACTAAATGAATAACCCATAGTTTAGTTTGACTTGTAGGTTTATTTGATCTGAGTTTCCTGGATGTGAAATATTATGAAAATTGAAGGACTGGATGGGAAGTAAATGGGACAAAAGGGCAGCATGTAACATGCTGTGCTGAAGAGAATGAGTAAGTTCTGTTTAGAAATGGCATGCAGGGGTGCATGATCTCTGGCTTTTGATGCAGCACTTGAATCCATAGAGAAGAAGTGATGCATGAGTGCCCAGTTGGTGGTGCTGAGACCTGGTGCAAGACTCCAGTGTCAGGTTGTAGAATGTAGAGGTCACATGACAACATGTTTAGCTGGCTTGTGAAAGAAACAGTGTCCTATCCAACCTGTCCCCCTTTGACTAGAAGCTAGGAGTACAAATCCTTTGTTCCAGTGCTCGTAAAACAAACTAGATTTTTTCTTCTGTTCAGTGTTACTGCTTGATTTTTCGGACTGACAGATGAGGTGCACAACTATTGAATAAAACCTGATCTGGATTTGTTTGTCTGGGTCATATTTGATCTAGTCATTGAAGCAGTCAGTCACAAACCCTTGCAGCAGCTTTTGAGTTTGACTGCTTTCTCTGAAAAGTTCAGACTTGAACTCCTACTGAGTCAAGGGAGAATGCCCATTATCTGTTGGAAGCAATACAGATCCTATGATACGTGTCTGTGTGTGACTAGATAAGATAGCATCATGTGAGAACACATATACTGCTATTTCATTCTATGTAGTATATCTCAGTACACTGTTGCCATGTTCATATAAAAATATATAATGCCAAACAGCTGACTTGTTTATAATGTGTAACATGGATCAGTGCATTATCTTGCCAGTGTTATATTAATAGTTTGAAGTTTCTTTAAAATAAAATACAGTAAAAATCCTTTTGCTTTATTAGTTAATTTTATAATGTAATTTCAAATGTTAATAGAATCTTTTGGCACATTTTGCAAATAGAAATATGCTATTTCAAGTACAAATGCTCTAAAAACTTAAGAATTGCAAGGTTTTTTCACTCACCTGCCGAAAATCAATGTAGTCGGGATTTAGACTCATACTGAAGACAGCACTTTGATCGTGATTTTTTTGAGCTTGAGTTCGTGATTTTCTCAAGAACTGATCCACAGTGAAATGTGAGCTAAATCATTGTTGTGGATTACTATACTGGATCACTTGGGGAAGGTTGGGACAGAGCGAAGGGAGAGCTTCACAGACTTAAACCATTGTGCAGCTCAATCTTGAACTACCCTTTCTCAGTGGTGATAACCTCATTCATATCTTCAACTGAGTCAAGTTGTATCTGGAAGAAGAAAGTTTTGTCTTAATTTCTGTATATATGTGCCTTTAATATAACAAACAGAACAAGTGGATTTGATTCGAGTTTCAAGTGCCTGTCTGACAGTCTACCAAAATTTGTTTGAGGGCTATGACCAATTAAAGACAATAGCAAGCCATATAAAACAAAGAGAAAAGGTCATGCATAGGGAATAAGCCCCTAAAAATTCTTCATTTAGCAACCTGTGCTTACGTACTTAGGAAAATGTATTCTGAATTCAGTTTTTCCATTCTGGAACACAGCTTTTTCACTGGAAGCAGTACTGGCTTCTGCCAGTGCCGAAAAAATACCTCAGCTGTCACTTACATTATTTCTTTTTTATGTAAGGTTCCTAAATCACTATTTTTTTTGGTCACATAACTGATTTTCCCCACCTGTCACCTTGATTAAAGAATGCCTTTGAAAGGAAAGGCAGGTTTCTGTTTCGTAAGTGTATTTGGATGTCGAACTGTGCATTCAGGCATGAACTCAGGACAATAAGTAGTGACAAGGAAAGGAAAATTGTAAAAAAATGCAACTTGGCATTTAGAGGGGAAGGATGGAGAAGGGGACCTGAGTACATACATCAGGCACCAGCTCTTGCCCGTATTTTGTACTGGAGAAGTCACGGTGGTAAACAGCCCTAGCCTGGTCTCAGTGCTTATTTCTACCACACCACAGTGATCTTTCTTCCGTCGATCTATTGACTCCCCTTTCTGCTATGTACATGAGACTATTGCAGTTCTGGGGTCTTTCCAAAAGAATTAAACAGCTAGTCCAAGGTACTAATCACAAGTAATGTAAGCTTTAAAAAAATTGCCCCTTGATTGCCATGTGATATCTACCATAAAAGTGACACCATTGAGCTTAGACCTAGCTGAGTTCTGATAGTGGGCGAGATAATCCTTCTCTGTGGGCTGCAAAGCATTTCTGATTCTTCTGGATGAAAGGTACTACATAATGCAAGCTATTATCATTAAGAACAGAGAAAGAAATTGCATAATGTAGGTGGAAGGCACTCGATAATACAGAGGAAAAGAAAAGTATTTGTATAAGGAACTCGGCAGAAATGTCAGTCCATGCCCTACGGAACTTTCGATCCCAGGGCTTAATCCTTCATGTGTGTGCTACATTTTTACTGGAGTTAGCTTCACTACTTGAAGAGGGGTGTGTGTTTTGTGTCTTTGAAATTAATTCTAAGCAAGGGGTCACAGGATGAGAGACTTGTAAAGAAATTACAACAGGTAAAATTAGAAAATGTCAAATTGTAGGTAGAATGAGGTGAAGTTTCTCAGCACAGATGGAATCTTTATCCCATAGCTACATTCGCTTTTCCGTTTGATCTTTTGTGAGGACCTGGGCATTTCTTCACTTAAAGTAACTAATTTCTGCAATCTGATACGGTGCGTTTGTTTCCTTGGCTGTATAACTGATAACATTTCCTTGTTGTGCTTGCACTCTGCCAGGGGTGTGACTCCAGAGTAGAAAACCCTGAGTTCGTTCTCACTTTCAAACAAGTTTTATGATTATGGAGAGTAGAAACCTAAATGATCAAAACAGAGGACTATTTTTAAATCCAAAGAATAGTTAGAGCATAAATGGTTGTGCAGGAATGGGTTGTAAGGAAGAATGACTAATCTCTACCCGAGTCTGAAAGCTCACTTTTGAAAGGCAGACACAAATGCTGTGCAGTGTAAGGAGGAGTATACATAGAGAGTGTTTTTCATCACAGTCTTAGAAAGATTAAATACCAAATGTGTAATGTATTAATAACATGGTGTATATGAACTGCTGGAATTATTTTCTTTCTCAGTCCTATAGAACAATATACTGGCTTAAATGTCAATTGATTATCATAAGGTACATAGTCATAATTTTTGAGAGAGCAAAGTTAAGATATGGAGAATTAAACCAATGTTCAAAGGTTACAAAACTGGAGTTATGTTTTAAAGTTCAAAACATGGATACATCTTCATTTCCTGAATGCAAAGACGAAATTCCAGAAGCTTATACCAGTTTTGTGGTATTTTCAGCAAGAACAAAGTGAGGTGATTGGCGTGAGTCTGGAATTTGACCATTGGACCTTGCACCAATTAAAAAAGCATCTGGTACTTTAGATGCTTCTGAACTCAGTGAACTGTTAGAAATTATTAACTAGTCTCTCCCAAGAAAAGAATTACATATAAATAAATTCATATTAGTAAACTGCAGGTGAAGTTAATGCTGATGGAATTGTGTGTTTATTGTCTCTCAAGTCTCTGTGCATCTCCTAGGACTTCATTGGAAGAATAAACACCTTTCGGTTTCCTCCGTTGCTCTAGTGTGGTAATGTTTTCTAGTAAATACCTTGATTTAAAATACTTGAGACTGGTCAGGAGCAGTTCACTGGTGAAGTCAGTAGGTTTTTCACATCTCTCAGAGCAAAGAAATTTCTAGGACTTTAATTATCCTAAATTCTGTTGCCCTTTTCTTCTGTATACCAACAGCAAATATGTTTCTCTGTAGCAAGAATTTCCATCTTATGAGATCTTTTATTTTTGCATGGCAGTGCTCCTCAGAGCTGTGAATATTCACTAATTCAGTAAATTCAGATTATTTTTATATATATTAGATTCCCAGACTGGAACATCTGTGTGTCAGGGCCATCCTTGCAGCTTGCCTGGCCCTGTGCCAGCTGTTCCCAGAGTGAGTTACCAGCATAATAAGAACCCCTCTTGTTTGCAGGGAAAGAATACAGGATGGCACCATTTCCCCTGCGCTGCTTCCATCTCTGCATGGGACCCATCTTCTCAGAGAATAATTGGGGCCAAGACACGAGGTCCAAAGAGGAGAGTTAGGAGCCAGCACTTGGATACCTGTTTAGAAAGTACTAGCCATAAGAATTAGAGGAACATCTAAGATAAAGGATTTCCTAGTCACTTGTCACTGGTTTTTTAAACCAAAAGATCCTTCTTTTTGGATGTTTTGAGGTCCTTTTAAAGGCTGAAATGGGAGTAATGTGGCCTAAACATTAGAAAAGAGTATAAGCTGAGTAGCAATCGGTGATCACTTCTAATAAAATCATCCAGGAGATAGCTAGGAGGGAGTTGTGCAATAATGGAAGTCTGAAGGTGCTAAAGTACTGTTCCTGGGTCAAAATGAGATCCCCAAGTAGCTTGGGAATATTCTTAAAATGTTTGTAAAAAAAAAACTCCAGACGTTGAATGATCAGCTGAGACCCTGACTGTGAGGGATGAATTCACGGTTACTCCACGCAAAGTCTATTTCCACAGCATTAGTCTTTTTAAGTTTTAAATATGCAACCTGTATGTACAAGAGCACTGGTTTTAGAAACACAGAAAAACCCGATCTAAAAAAGAACATGGTGAAATGCCCTGAAAGCTGGTGGAAAAAAGAATGAAATCCTGGTAGTAATGAAGATAATACATTTGTTTTTATTTTCAATAGTGTTCAGAATTTTCTTTCTCTATGCTCAAGGGATAATAGTTCAGAAATGGCGATAAGTTGCATCTTGTGTGAGTATTCTGGTTACAGATGCAATGTATCTTTGTCTCTGAAATATAGCTATACTAAATAGTCACACCAGTAGTGTAAGTACAGTTATGTGTGTAAAAAGGTACATGGTTTCCATTGGGATAGTTACTCCATTTTGGGAAGCTGCATCTATATTCGGTACTGTGATGGTATCATTGTTTCAGTGCAGTTAAAGTAATGCAATTTTCATATTTAGTTGAGTTCTGTGTTTAGAGAGTGAAGGAGTTATGCCAGTGTACTGTTAGACAGGTCACAGAGCATCAGTAGAGACCTCAGCAATGTGTGGGTCAAATTATCCTTTCAAGTACAAATTACCTTACCCTTATTTACACTTAATTTCATCTGTTGGGGGAATGCCCAGTGCTGTCAGTCATTTGGAAGGAGAGTTCATCTCTTGTTTCACATACAAAGTCACACAACTAAAAGAGTGAACTGCATTTCTTTCTTCCTGGCATGACCAGTGCAAGAGCACCCAGAAGTGAGCACTGTGTTGCAGGTGTGTTGTGGTTGCATTTGAGTGGCAACAGTGACAATTTCTCAGGGTGTCTTGTTTTAAGGAGATAAACATAACTTGAGATGTGTGGAAGAGCTCTGAGGCTTTTGGTTTTCCTTTTCAGGACGGGCTGAGATGTCAAACTGTGCAAAGGCTCAAATTCAACATGAAACAGTGGAGTTAAGTCCCAAGTCTTTTTTGAAAATATATACCTTTGGCTTACACAGTGCTTAACTGCACAGACCTTTTTTTTCCTGATGCTGAGGCTGCCAGAACCTCAGCAGGAAAACAGCTTGACTATAGGAGCTTGGAGGTGGACAGATTACCTCTTTGCTACAAATTCAACATATCTGCTATTTGAACAGTTGAAAGACACTAAATAAGTAAGCAGGGCTTAAGTTTGAGGGCTGGCATTAAGAGATGGAACTTTTTTTTTTTTTTTTAAATATAGTTGTTTTGATAGGATGGAATGAAACAGGCCAGAGATCCCTTACAGATGTCCAGATCTCAAGGTCCCTGCAGTACATTTTGCACTGAGTTACAGCAGAGCTGCTGTGTGATGCGTTCTTAATGAAAAAGTTGAAGGGGGGGAAAAAAAAGATACTTTAAAATTTTACTGCTGGGAAGCAAATAATTGAGGACTGTAAGCTCAGATTTTGAACAAGGGCAATTTATCATAAATCTTTTGACTTCAGTAAGAATTGTGATAGGCAAATCACTAGTAGAAAAAAAAATTAAAACCAGAATGTTTGCTCATGATACGTTGTTTGGACATAAATTTTTTTTTATGTAGATGACTGCAAGTTGAAAAACCATGAAAATTGTTGCCCTCATATTTGCTGTTTAGTTTGCATGGAAAAAACCCCAACCATCTGCTAATTAGCTCTTGGTTATTGTTGCAACATTACTTCACTGGACTACTGAAAAGGCGGAAACTTAAAGGAACTATTTAAACAAAATAAGCCTTGGACATGGCACTACTGAAAACAATACAAAATGTAAATGGTGGGCTTACATTATTTGAATAGTGTCAAGGAAACAGAACTTTCTGGGCTGTATTGCCTCTCTGTTATCTTCTCAGTCTGGTTTTCATGAGTACTTCAAAGGAAGCACAGAAATAAAATAAAAAATAGGTCTATGATGAGCAGATGTAGAGATCGGGGAAAAGGAGGTAGTCAAAAATGTCAAAAAATAAAAAAATCCATCTTTCCTGATTTTCCCTGCTTCCCAAATCTGGATTATATTTTATGTACCTGGTGCTTGTTTTAATCGTGCCAAGGCTTTATGAAAATGAAAAACTTAGTTATGAGGTCAATGTAAACTGCCTTTATATATATATATGTGTGTGTGTCGCTTCATCTAATCGCTAATCACTGTGCTTTTCTAAAGATACTTTGGCAGGATTAGAAGCTCTAAGGTAACTTAGATACAACTTTAAAAGCTGGAACTCTCTTTGCATGAACGGAGGTGTCACTTTAAACTTCCTGTCTCACAGCATTTACATCAGCCAGTAAGGTCAAAGAAGTGGAAGGTTCTGGGAATGTTTGGAAGAATTAACAAGTCACCATCAGAGACAGAGAATTGCTCTGGTGGTGTGGAGAAGTGCAGATTTCCTTCCCCATTGGAGCGAAAGCCTCAAAACCAAGTCTGCTGGAGATTACACAGGGATAGAAGACTTCCCCCAGGCTCACACTTTGAGATGATTTTGGACCACAGCAGATGATTCCTATGACTTAACACCATAATTTCACGCTGGATTACATTAGCATGATCTACCTGGTGTTCTGACATCTCACTTCCTGCAGTGGCAGTAGCGCCTGGGAGCTGCAAGAATTGGCATGAGCTGGGAGGAGGATGCATGTATTTTTGCTGGTTTCCCCTGGCTGTAGACCCTCTGAGTAGAACAGAAATTACAGAGAAAGAACAGACAGAGCATTCAGATGTTTACATGTAATAAATTCAAGACAGAGAGTAGTAATATAAAATCCCTGCTGCTTTGTGATTATCTATGGATAGTGTGAGTGCAAACAGAAAAACATTGCATCCTTTTTTCTTTTGTTTTGTTTTTATAAGTTGAGGACTGTGTAACAAACAAGGGGGCTGAAATCTACGTGTTGAGATGATTAATTACTCTGTTTTTCAAGACGTGCTGAATTGTAGAAGGGAATTCATACTGTATAATGTAGAGGCATTACACTTACAACAATGCTGATTTTGTTCTAAGCTGAAACCATGGTTAGAGTACCTTCTGAATTTCCAGTACTGATTATTAAGTTAAATAAATTTTTTTTTTATTTTCCAAACAGAACAGAGGGGGGTGTTAGGAAGTAGTTATAAATGGAAGTGGGGTCTTTTGACACCTTTTTATTTCTTCTGCAACATTTCTGCAGTTCATGGAAAAGCTTGGAGGAAAAATTGTTCTGTCTTTGAGCTCCTGTTTTTGAGAGGTCATTGTGGTCTGTACAGTGTTCTTGCAGGCAATGGGCTCATCTCATGGGATGAGTGGGTCTTATTTCCATCAGCTTTCTTGGAGCTGTGGGTTTGTTTTCAAAACAGCTGTTTTAATTGGGTGGTTTAGAGAGGTCTGAGCAGAGCTTAGCCTCTCTAAGTCTCTTTTTTTTTTTTTAATCTTTAAAAACCTGTCTAGAAGAAATGTCATATCAAATAGAAATCTTCAGGAAAGATAAATTTTAAGTAGGAGCTTTGTAGTAACTCCATTTAATGCAAGAGCTTTGTGGATTTTTCCCCCAGTTGTAAGTACAGAACAATGTTAAGTGAAAAATGAACAAACATCCATGTGAAAACTGTGTAATACTGGAAGCTGAGGTACTTCCTGAAGTGTGGGTTAAATTATTCTGAGGCAGCTTTTCTTTAAGCCAGGAAGCACAGATCTTCCGGTGAAATTGTTTCCACAGAAGGTTTCTGCCTAACCTTCCAGGTGGAGAGCACACATGTCATTTTAGAGATGCAGAGCAGTTGCTTTTTGAGAGCTGGGGCTGCCGAAGGCAGTGCACGGCTGACCAGGGAGGTGACACTCAGCAAAAGTGTAAAACTATCAGAATATACCAATATGAGTTTCATCCAGTCCAGTTTGAAGTGCAGAGAAATGCTTGTGTGCAGTGTATGAAGAATAAAATGTATGAAAATAAATGTTTCACACACACTACTTCTTTTCTGCTATTTTTTGTGGTGTAGGGGAACAGAAGTTGTTGAGTTATTAATTATGAATTCTGTTTTTCTTTGTTTCTGATTCACAGTGTGTGCTGTACTTGTGGGCCTTGAAAATCCTTTACCCAAAAACACTGTTTTTACTTCGTGGGAATCATGAATGTAGACATTTAACAGAGTATTTCACATTTAAGCAAGAATGTAAGTCTACCTCAATCTTTTTCCTCTTGATTCCTTTTTCAACAACTTAATTTATTTTGTATTTGATACTACTTCACCATCAGTAATTTTTCATGTACTTTTCATGTTAACTGTCATTAATTTTAAATTGTAATCAGTGTTCCCTGAGAGGGCAGTCATCTCTCAGTGGTGTGGAAAGGAAGGGGTCAGACTCCCACAGAGCAGGTGGCTCTGACACCTCTGGGACAGATCCCTGATCACTAGGGAAGGAGGTGGCATCTCACTGCACCTCGTCTGCAGCAGGAGAAAAATTCAAGGAGATTTATTTTGTTTTTTCTTTTTCCTTTAAGTATGGCATTTTCACATTTACCCTGTAAGTTAACTTAAACTTTTCAGTATGCTCTTTTTATGTGAATTCCTTTCTGTGTTGCAAGAGAGGATGCAGTGACACAGAGAAGCTCTTTAGATGTAGACTTTCACCTGCACAATGAAGCTTTTATTTTTTTTTTCCTGTGGCACTGTAAGCTAAAGCTATTGCCAAAAGTGTGTGTTTCCTTTATAACATTGAGAATAAAGGAAATGTTAATTGGCTCAAAGGCATCATGGTTTACTGGATTTAGTGTGCATATTGGTAAATTAACATTTCAGCTTCAATGTACCACCTCATTCATTTCATAATGGCATTTCTGTAGATAATTAATTATAAGGGACTGGGCTGACATTCTGACTACCTCATAGAGAGTATATTGAGTGATAATGTAATAGATGATAACCATTCAGCAGACGTTTTAAGACTTTCTGTACAGATTTCATGACAGACTATAATGGTATATTAAGTTGTTTATTTACAGTTTTTTAGAAAAATTATAGTAAACTTTGCAAACTTTTGTTAATTTCGCCTCAGAATATGAAGAATTTTTTCAGAGGTGAATAACAGTAATCCTGAAGAATTTTTTGCATGAAGCAAACTTTGGGTACAGTCCTCAGTGCAAGATAGAGTAGCGAGAGCAAGATTGAGGTATTAAGCGTATTCTTTTTTCTTTTGAAATATTAATGGCACTTTCTGATACCATCTCAATCATTAAAAGGTAAAATCAAATATTCAGAACGTGTATATGATGCCTGCATGGATGCCTTTGACTGCCTTCCCTTGGCTGCTCTGATGAACCAACAATTCCTGTGTGTACACGGTGGCTTGTCTCCAGAGATCAACACCTTAGATGACATCAGAAAAGTAAGTCTTTTCAGTATTATCTATTAGCACAACGTAAGCACACCATCCAATGATTCCTTGTGTCCTGTTAGGAATTCTGCACTTTCTTGGAGAAGATATAAAAATAGCTCTAGAAAAACCTCAAATGCTTAAAAGATTTAACAAGGAAGTATTGTATGATTGCAATGAGTGTAATCAGTATTTTTTCTAAAGTAGTTAAGAACTTCATTCTCAATAGGTCCTGCCACATTTTTAATAGTTCTGCATGTGAGTGCCTAGCAAATTGTCTAAGTGAGGCTTAGTAAGTTTGTGCTTGTGTGTAGTCTTGTGTTCTGAGAAGTTTCTGAGAAATTTCATGACAGTTCAGAGAACAATGTCAAACAGTTATCAGGGATTAATTTTTTTTTTAGATGTTTTGTAGAAGAGATTTCAGTTGATATTTCTAAAAGGAGATATTTAAACTATTCATTTTTATTGATTCCATTGGGAAAAAAAATCTTGTTTGCAGTTTGAGACTTGCAAACATGGATATATACTTATGAGCATTAAAGTTAATAAAAAGTAATTTGTATTCTGAGGTTAGTTTGTAGTCTACTAAGAAACTAATATAGTTTAAAAAAAAAAACAAACAACAAACTTGAGCCAGTTTTGTTTTAAAAGCAATTAGCTTAAGATAGTAACTGCACTTGAAAAAATTACTGAATGTAAAGTTTTGTTTCTGAGTTAAAGATTCACTATCTCAGTAAACACAAATACTCCCTGCCTAAAAAGTAGCTGGCTTTGCAGGAACATAATGGCAGAGTAAAGGTGTCTAGCTCTGAGATTCTAGATTAAGTTCATTAACATCTTCACCCAACCCAATAGGTTTATTCATCTTTGGCAAACAGCAGAAATTGGGTTTGCGTATTTATGAATTTAAATGAATTGTAATTGCATAAGTATTAATTGGAGAGGGCTGAAATAAGTTAGAAGTGTAGGTATACTGTGAATATTTCCAGATGAGAACGTGAAAATTGTAGAGGTCTCTTATTAAAAGTTCTTAACTGACTGTTAAACATATAAAACCAATTTTTAATCTTTGGAATTTTTTGGAGGTAGGGGAAGGTCTGTTAGGTAAGCTGCTAAATCATTGCTTGATCTTTCCTGGTTTATGCAGAGAATGTTTTGGACTGTAAGCCTTATTCATACATCCATCTCAACAGGGCTGTCCTTATATGGAAGAGTTCTTGCACATAACAAGTGGTGGGTTTGTATTAAAGAGTTCTTGCTGGAGAACAGTGATTTTTATTATTTCATGATTTTGCTATACTTCATCTTATTTGCGGTATGATTCTATATGATTTGAAGTTTTGAATACATACAGTAGGCCAGAAAGGAGGTTTTAGCTGCTTAATTAGGGTTAAGGCTATGAGACCAGCAAGAATGTCATGGCAAGATGCTGTAATGCAGAGATACTGGCCTGATATTTAAATAACTTTTTTGTGAAAAGGTACAGAAATCAAAATGGGAACTTGCTTTAAGTAGCTATCGTGTTTTTTTCTTGAGATGTCTCACATAAATTGAGTGCCATAAGGTTTGAAAAATCACAAAATACAGAAATACTATATTCTCCTTTGTCCACTGGACTGCCTGCAATAACCAATAGAAAATGGGGGGGGGGGCAAACAAAAATTTGTATAGAATGGGAATCTGCTGTATCTCTTAATTTTCAGTTATATCTCTTCCTTCTCCTCCTTGTCAGTGTTAGCAAGGAATATTTTACTGTTATTCAAAATCCATTGCTTTAAAGCTGAAAACCAGATTGCTTTGGGTCTCTTGTTTGCCCACCCATGGAATGAAAAACAGTAATTTTGCTTCAGTGTTTCTGTGATACATAGTTGAAAGAAGTTAGTATTTCTTTGTCTCCTATTTTTCTTAGTTAGATCGATTCAAGGAACCACCTGCATATGGACCTATGTGTGACATCCTGTGGTCAGACCCGTTGGAGGACTTTGGAAATGAGAAGACTCAGGAACACTTTACTCACAACACAGTCAGGGGGTGCTCGTACTTCTACAGGTGATTACTACTTTGAATAGATTTCCGTAGGTGAACTTGTTCTGTTTTTGCGTTATAAATGTCTGCTTGAACTTTGTGGCACTACTTAGGCTTTTTTTTCTGCAGGCTAGATTTGCTTTCGGGTAAATCCATGCTCATTTTATTTGCACCTCTTTCTTTAAGCCACAACTGGGAAACCCTAAATGACTTAATTTTATTCCCCCAAGCCTTGTATTCTGCTTACTTCTGTTCTTGTAAGTTAGATAATTAATGTGTCACTTCTAAAAAGGGGTATATAACTGCATTTCTAGTTTGAAAATTTGAACTTAAATTCAAATGAAAGATACCAGCACTGGAAAACTGGAAAACTGTGATTACCTATTGTTCTGCAGGGTAAGTAAAAATTGTGATTGCTCCCTCACAGGTCCTTTTTTTTTTCCTCTCAGTTTGATGAAACTTTTGTTTATGTTTGGGAATAATTCTTCCGCAGAAATTCAGGATTTGAATAGCGTTGTTAAATGGGGCTTACTAAAAGCTGAAATGCAGACAAGTGCCTGTAACATTCTTGAAGAAACATGTATGGACTTAAATTCAAAGATGCCAAGTTGTAATTAATTTTTGAAATGATTACTTTCTATTGATTTTTGTTAGTAAAATATAACTGTGGGAACATTCCTGGAAAAAAGTAATAGTAACGGGGATAGAAAGACATCTAAAGCAAATCTGTGGATTAGTTTGTGACTATTTCAAGGAAGCTTTCTTCTCTGTTTCGTTACCAAAATTGTTTTTTAATTATGGGAGTTCTTTGTCTCGCTCTGTAATGAGTTAGAAGACTCTCTCCTGTACAGCAGAGGAGAGGATTTCCTTGGGTGCTGTCTCACTGTCTCCTCTTTGGCAACGCACAGGGAGACCAAAGCAAGCCACGAACAGTTTCCAGTTCCTGGTTCTGCCTGGGTGCTGACTGCAGCCTTTCTCCATTTCCAGCGGTAGGCAGGTTGGCTTGTAGGCCAAGTCCTGTGGGCACCTGGCAGAAGACATCTCCATAGGTGTGCTAGAGTTGGTGATTAAGACCTCTCATTGCTTCCATTTTCACTTCCTCATAGGATCAGCCTGTATTCCCTCATGAGCGTGGTGGTGATTACATTGCACCTTCCTCTGACAATGTAGCAATTTTGAGGGATTTGAGTTCCTTTTTTGTTTGTTTTGTTAGATTTTTTTTGTTGTGGTAGTTAAGAAAAACATACAAGGATAACGGAGTAGCAAAAGTAGCAGGGGAGGAGGTTAAGTGGCAAAATGAGCACTGTATTCAGTGAAATCTTAATTAAAAACATAATTTTTGTTCTGGAGAAATGTGAAGACGCTATTGAAATGTTAAGAGGTTGTTAAACTTCTGGAAGGGAAGAAGTTCTGCTTCAGCCCATGCTAGCAACACCCAAGTTTTCTCAACAAACTCAGCAGAAGGGAGGAATCCAGCTCTTTTAATTGTCCTAGAAAATCTCACCTTGAATATAGCTGACCTGTAACTGTTTAGTAACCTGCCAGAAGTAAATCAGTGGTTTCCAGCAGTAACCAGGTGACAGAGCCACTAGAATCAGCCTCCTTGTTGGTAACATTAGCAGGAAGGGAACAGAGTTTGATGCTTAGAAATGAGTTTTCCTAGTCTTTCTTGGAGCTGTAATTGCTACAGTGTGGGGACAGGCTGAGAACGAAGCAGTTTGCCCTTCAGCCTGGGCTGCCAGCACCCACCTTTTGTGGGCAAGTCATACCGCTGCCTCCAGATTGATGGCGTCTGGAAGGTGCTCGATGGATGTGTTTGGGCTTATTATGAAAGGGAGTGTCAAACTGTTGCAAACAATTGATCTGTGCAGAAATGGGCTTATGACTGAGGGATAAAATAATTTCTATTCCTCTCAGCAGCACCAAATATTGGAGTGTACATGGGACTCCCAGACACCATGCAAAGGAAGTAATAGCGATTTGCCCTTGTGAAAAGCCTGGTAAACATGCCTTGTGCTTAAATACAGAGTTGTGTATTTACTGGAACATCTTGTAGATTTTAAATTGGGCTTTTTTTCAGAGGTCTGCTTCATACAATTACCATAAAATTTCCTTAAAATATGTATCAGTTTCCACCAGAAAATATATCAGACCTAGTCTGTGTCCTGACTCATATTCAGAAAAGTGCATGTTTCAGGAGAAGAAGAAATATTTAGAAGACACCTAATTGTCAGGTCATGTGTAAGGGACATATAACTGCTTAATGATTCAAGCAGACAGCTGGCTTCAAGTCACATTATCTGACATTATATAAAGAAGTGCCTAGTTGCTCTAGAAGGTGACTAATTGCTTACCTAATGATAATACCTGGCAAAAAAGTTATCCATCTCTATAAAGTGTCTTAATTTTCCTTGCTTTTTCTAGTTACTAACTGAGAAAAGGAATGAATTTCCCTAAACAAGCAGCTCAGCTTGTAAAGGAAGGACTGACTTATGCCATCCTCTCTCAAAAATGTCTGTTAATAGGATGACTTTGTTTATTCTTCAGTGAATAAAATGGTACAGTAACTCCCAGGCATTTCTGTAATAAGCAGGTTGGACATCAGGAAGAATTTCTTTCTGACCACCACTGAAAGGGTGGTCAGGCATTGAAATGGCTGCCCAGGGACGTGGTGGAGTCAACATCCCTGGACATGTTCAAGAAGCAACTGGACATGGCACTTTGTACTGTGGTCTGGTTGACAAAATGGTGATTTGTCAAAGGTTGGACTTGATGACCTCAGAAGTCTTTTCCAACCTTAATGATTCTATGGTATTTGACTTATCTTGAGAATATCTTCTTTCAGTGATCAGAAAGCTTCAAGATGTCATCCGACCTTTTTTTCTCTTGGAAAATAATACAGAGTTACAAAGAGATGGCCACTAATCAGGTTTAGGTCTATGTTGAGGTGTGGGGAAAATTCTCCCTTTTCTAAGCCATACAAGGATGGGGAATGTCATCATTTGCATAAGATTTACTGTATGGATGAAGAATTAAAATGTTCTTTGGTCACATTTGGACAAAGTTATTATGAACATGCATGGTCCTATCCATGAAAATTTGTTATCATCCACCTTGTTTCATTTCCCCTGTGTCTAAGCTGTGGTGAAGAACATTGAGAGTTTGGTTGTACCACAGACTTAATTAGCAGTCTTA
Organism: Pachyramphus minor; assembly: GCA_013397135.1. Lineage (NCBI taxonomy): Eukaryota > Metazoa > Chordata > Aves > Passeriformes > Tyrannidae > Pachyramphus > Pachyramphus minor. The sequence goes on along the minus strand of VYXB01002190.1, from coordinate 190,269 downwards.
TCCTATGCAAAGTATATCAAGGGCTTCCTATCAGGACTAAGCACATCTGCAGGCTTAATACTCACTTTCTGGGATCATTTATGTGATTAAGGCTTGGTTAATTACTGCTAACAAGAGCATGAGGTGGCATGAGCATGACCTAAGTCAATGGATGGCCTCGAAGTTTTGCACAGGCGTGGTGTTCCAGCTGCTAGGGTTTTCTTAGTGGGTTGAATATCAGTTCCTAAGCAATATAAGGTTATAAAGCTTTGTGCTTTATAAAGCTGTTTGGCTGTTGACTACTTTGTTAAATTTTTTGAAAGCAACAAAACAACCAAAGGCAGAAATGGCTAGCATTGACAAGAGTGACTAGCACTCCTCTAAGAACTTCATTTACCAGTGAATTAGCCACTGGATAACTGTGAAATGGTTCAGCCTTACAGATATTCTTGGGTAGAGTCATAATTTTAGCCCCGCAAGCGCATTAACTCAGTGGTGTGCTTGACATGCAATTTAAGTTTGTAAGTATGCAAAGACTAGAGAAATGTCTGCTGAAAACTTTTGAAGACTGTAGTGTGTTTCAGCTCAGGGTGGAAAGCACAGTTGTATGAATTTATTTTTTTTTCAGTAGCAGCGTTTTAAGCAGATTCTTTTTCCCACTTTTCCACTCCTCTTTCTCCCAGGCCAGAAGGTTTTTGCTGCCTTCACATTATCTGCCCAGAGGTGCTGGTAGAATTGCTTGTGTGCTCCATCAGACCTGGGAACAGATCCAGTTTTAAAAGAATGACTCTGCAAAAAAGATATGTGTTTATTTGTGCTAATCCCATGCAGTTCTCTGCTCTACTTTCAAGTGCAGCTCTGCAGACAGCACAGCACTAGCAAGAAAAGGCAGGTGGCAAGGGATGTTCTGGGAGCTGCTTAAGAACACACAGCAGCAAAAGCATTTGCCTTCGGAAACTCAAGTGTGAGGCCAGTGGGCTTTGCGGAAAACCTATTTTTATATGTGCATGTAATCTTAGAGAAGCTTTTGGACTAAATTTGAATGTCATCTTTTTAAAGAAACGTTTACACCTCCGTTTTAATGATACGATGAAGGATATGAAAAAGAAGTGTATTAATTCCATCCAATTTTTCCAGTAATTGGTGGAAGAACAATTTGAAAAGATATGCCATTTTGGTTCATATTAGCAAAGTATTGCTTTGCTTCTGAAACTGTGTAGAAGTAATCAGTGATTATGCAAAAGAGACCTCAGAACTAGTAAACTACGCATGAGGCACTTTAATGAAAGAAGGATGTCAAAGCAGGGAATATCACAGTTATATACTCCATGGGGAATAACATCTCTATAGCTTAGCAGAGGGGTAGTTTGTTTTCTCCATGAGTCACCGCTCTTCCATGATTCAGCATGACACATGAAGGCAGAAGGCTGGGTCGCTCTGGAAAAGCCTGTTGCGTGGGGGATTTCTGTTTGTTTGTTTTCCCTCTTGGCCAACTGCTTTATTTCTGGCTCATCTGAATTACAATCTGGGCTCTGCAAAGCAGGGACAAGAAGAAGAGTGTTTCTGGAAGGGTAGCGCTCAGAGAAACTAGTAGGGAATTTGATTACAAGACAGTCATTTTCATTAGAAAGATTAGGAAAAAATTTCCAAGCATAAGTCATTTCTGTAAAAGTTAGTTTCTGTTAACTTTTGCCATAGTCTCCATTTTGTTGGCATTTTGCAAGACTTCCTGCTTTTCACTTGAAGGACGTGTATTTTTGTGTTGATGACTATAGTTTAGTATAAAGCAAACATATTAAGAAAGTGCTACATGGTTAGCTGTGGTTAGCACATGTAATAGCTGCATATGGTGGAAACTTCACTTCTCTCCAGCCTCCACTTCAACAAGGAGCTGAAGAAAAATAAAAATGGCTGTGTGTTGCTTTACTTTTTTCAAAATAAAATATCCAGGTAGACTTCTCATGTGTTGTAGTGGTCTGGGTAACAGGACTGCTGGCACATTGCAGATCCCATCCCACTCACTTAGAAGTAAAGATGACAGACAGGTATTTTTTTTTTGTCAATTTGCATGGAGCACTGTGTGGCATGTGTGGCATCTCTTCCTTTCTAGGTGTGGGCCCTGTAGAATCAGCCAAATTCTGCTAGTAGAAGTTTATCTTCCACACACTTGTGAAGAATAAGATAACTGAGGATTAAAAAAACCCACCACTGTTGTACTTGAAATGGAAAGAAAAATTTATCATGTCTATTTAAGAGCATTTTTTTACCACTTCATTATATCATCTTTAAAAGCAGTACTTAACACTGGGTGAAAAGAATACTTTGGGGGAAAAAAAAATAATAGCCTAGACATTTTGAGCAGCTGCACTGATAATGAACATAATCAACTGTCTATCAGATTTTTCATTATAAACCCCAGTTTTCAGAAGTTAATGTAAAAATTTCTAAACAAAATGTACCATAAGTCTACATTTAGTCACAATTAATTATGAAAAGAAACGTATGCAAATTAGTTCTCATTTTCCAGTGCTTTGAATGGCAGCCTGTCAGCATTTGAGATCATTGCAGTTGCCAAAGTGATACCCCACGTAATTTGGGAATTGAAATTATTTTATAATGGTAATCTTTTTAGACAATTCCAGATACCAGACCTGCATCTGAGAATATATGCCAGGTGGCCCAAGTCCAAACCAGCAATATAGCATTCCATTGAGTTTGTAGCCTCTAGCTGCAAATGACATTTCAGTTTTGAAATATCCAGGTTGGAAGCAAGTAGTAGCATTTCTCTTGGATAATCTGAAGGAAGATGATGCATTAGATTGGATGGGGGTTTTAGGTTTTTTGGGGGGGTTTAGGGTTTTTTTTGGTTTGGGGTTTTTTTTGATGAGTTCTCATCTTTTTCAGGATGAGGCTATTAAGTGATTGCAAGTGAGCACTGAAGATGGTCCATGAAATCATGCCTGGGACAACAGTTTTTTTTATAATATACAGTTGATATTTTTTTATTATCTTTCTCAGTATGTTTAGGACAGCTCTAATAAAAGTATTTTGCATAACAGTGTTACTGTATGACGATATTGTTCCTAAGGTAATGCAAAACAGTCTGCTCTTACACGATCTTTGATAATGTGCACTGTTCTTAGCCGTGACTTGCATTTGGAGATTCAGAGGCTCTGCAAGTCTGCTTGTGTTATTTACAGGCACAGTGTGAGCCCATTGTGCTGCAGAGCCAGCACAGAAGGTAACAGCCTCGTGTTGCACCAGGGAAGGTTTAGATTGGGTATTAGGAGAAATTTCTTCACAGAAAGGGTTGTCAAGCATTGGAACAGGCTGCCCAGGGAAGTAGATGGGCCACCATCCCTGGAGGCATTTAGAGGACATGTAGTTGTGCTGCTTAGGGACACAGTTTGGGGGTGGACTTGGCAATGCTGGCTTTACGTTTGAGCTTAACGATCATTTCCAACGCAAATGGTTCTGTGATTCTGTGGAGATACTCCAACACCTCGTACTTCCTTCTTTTAACCTTTCTGTCTGTTCTGTTATTTGAACTAGAAGAGAGAGGAATTCACGGCAGAAAATAATTATGGTGACTGCATGTTACCACAGGGTAACATTTTGCTTTTCTTCCAGCCATCAGGTGACGTTTCAGCGCTTTTAAGTAAGGCTTACACCTTTTGTACCAGTTTTGATTCTTTTTGAGGAACAGTTTTGATTGTTGTTCTCTGACTTGTCCAGCAGTGTGGAGAAAGAATTGTAATGTTTACATGTCACATCCAGGGTGTCAGATCCAAGAAAATCTGTGTCCTGGTCCCAGTTTTAGGTCAGACATTGCTCTGGGGCAGGCTACACTCAGAAGGAAGCCCAGTTCTCCACCCATCCCAGTCTGTCTCTCCACCACATTGCCTTCAGAGCTAGGAATTAGCAGGCTCATACAGGGACACAGGTGAATCACAGCTCAAACTCCTTTACCTGACCAGCTTCACTTGCTGCTGATGTACAAGCACGGCTCGTACTGGAAGTAAAGTCAGATTGTGACAAGAGGTGATAACACTTCGTTTCTCTCGGGGTTTAATGTTTCAAATGCAAGTCCTTTAAACCAGTAGCAAGCACCATGCCAATATCTTGCTGCCTCCTTGCCAGTGACCAACATGAAATTCAGCAATGCCTTTCAGATGTAGGGTCACTGGGCTGCAGGGATGTGGATGAGGCCACCTGCAACCTCACAGGGGTGTCAGCTTCCCATCCAGTTAAGAGGTCACAAAATATAAAGCAGTCACCTGAATGATTGCTTATTTTCAAGGGTGAGAAATAGATCTGGATAAGGCAAAACAAATTATGTGGGACTAACCTGAAGAGGGACAAAAGGGAATTGTTCTAGATAGCATCTGAATTGAGACACTTTCCCACCCCTAGGATGTTTTTAGGGGGCCTGGTAAGGTTTTCCCTGTGAAGTCTTCTTCATTCCAACACCACTTCTCCTTTACTCTCTTTCACATATGTTCTTTGTTCTGTTTTGCTCTTGCTACAGTTGGCTTTTGAGAAGGGAAACCAGGAAGTTTTGGGTTTTTTGGATTCTGCATTAAATTACTAACAACAGGACAAGAGAGGTTTTGCTTCTTATCTTGTAGTGGTAGGTTGCCACTGTGCTTCAGTAGAGGCATGGAGGGTCATCAGAAGTTTAAAAGCAAGAAGAAAACAGTCATTACAGAAAAAGAAAAGTTGAAAGCAACAAAATGAAGTAATTTTAAGTTCTGTACCATTTTTTTATGTATAATTTTAAATGGCTTTTCTCTGAAAACTTAGTATTTCACACTTGTGCTGACAGAACTGTGTTCTATTCTCCTTGTATGTGATTTCCAGTTGTTCAGTGTCTTCAACAGCAAGAGTAGTTTTCACAGTGCTCAGATTGTAAGAATGGTCTTCTCCATTATCTTAAAATGCAGCAGTGTCCATGTGCAGTGAAAAATATGACAGAGATTCCACTATCACCATTTTCACCTACTGATTTTTTTTTTCACTCATATGGTAGAACACATCTTGGAAAGATGTATTCAATGGGCACTTTTTTGGGGTTTCAGAAGTCACAGGATTTACATTTTAATTTGCCAAGGGGAAAAGTAATTCTCATTTATCAATGAAATAAAGTTCAGGAAGATGAAATATCCCCAGTTTGGTGATGGATTTGTCTTTCTTCTTTATGTCTCTCTCCATCTCTTTCCACTTACTGCCTTATTTTCTGGTGCCCACAAGCAGCCAGTGATAGTGGGTGAGCACATTTTCTGTTGCAAGCAACCACTGTGTTACATTTTGCTTTTTTGGAGTGCATTACATTTTACAGTATTAAAAGAAAGTTCTTTCTTTCTGCCAAGCCATGGGGTGACTGTTATGTAATGAGTTGCAACTTCTAGTATTCCACTCCATGCAGTTATAGGGTGAGATTAAAAAAGACACTGCTGCCAGTGTTGTCTCTACTGAAATCTGCCTGCAGAGCAGGGGCTGATTTCAGGTTGCATAATACATTTTTTGAAAGCTAAAGCTCTGGGTAGTACTTCTGATTTTGCCATAACAGGTGCTGTTATCTTTTTTCCAACAGTTACCCTGCTGTATGTGAATTCCTACAGCACAATAACTTGTTATCCATACTCCGAGCTCATGAAGCCCAGGATGCTGGGTAAGTATGTGTGGGAAGGGGGCAATAATAATGTATAATCGCTTACCATTTGCAAACAGAGCACAGAAAGGAAGAACAGATGAGTGAGAATAAAATGGAAAACTGAAAATTAAGTTGCAACAGCTGTCACCTTTTACTAATGCTATAAAAATATACACTGGCATCACAGTGTCTTTTACATTATTATTACTGAATTACAGGACTTAATGAATCCTTATATATGCCACTTACTTAGCCATAGTGATTTTAAGTGACATAAAATGACCAAATGTTATTTTGATGCCAAACTTCGAAAGAAAAACAAATTCATCTCAGAAAAAGATGATTTGCAAATGTGTCAGAGACTTTTGACACACAGATTGCTCTGACTCCTGGGAAGTGATTTGGCTCATGTAGGCCAGAGCTGTCACCTTTCAAGTCTTTCACAGCTATCTGAAACTTCTGGGCCTACTGTTTTTACACTTCATAGAAAAAAAAATAGTGGAGCTCAATAGCCACAATTCTTTTTCTGCAGGAGTATCACTAATGAATTTAAAACATTGTGTGCAAAAACAGTTCATGTCAAGCATGAGGTGGTGTTGATGGTTCCCCAGCAAACTATTGCCATTGTAAAGATAGAATATTTTTGTGTTGCTTAAAAAAATTATTTTAAAAAAACCTGTTTTTTGAACTGTACCATATTTGTGAGATATTAATGAAGGATCAGAATCTGAATATCATGCATAAGTTATTATTGTGTTTGTTTGGAGGTAGAAACTTTACCCAACTTGAATAGNTGAATTGTCACATACTTGAAAACGTCAACGCAGTTAAAACCAAGCTATTATTGTGCCAAAAATACCTGGCATGAAATACCCAGGGGTAATGAAATTTCATTTTTATTGTATTGCTTTCTGATAAAGAGTGAAAAATTAAATTTTGTAGAAGAGATTGCATTGAAACTGTACAACAGTTTCAGTGCAACTATTGTGGGTGGTTGCCAGATTCTTCAGTTTCTTGCAGCTGAGGACTAAAGAGTATTTGGTATATTTGGTGTGTTTGTTTCAAAGTACTGTTTGGTTGGTTTGTTTCCAATTACTTGCAGGTTAAATGCTTGTTTGATTGTTTGTTGGTCCAGTAAGCCTTTTATTTTTCGTAAGGCATCAAGGTTAGGAAATGAAAACATGCAGATATTAATAAACTGGCTAATAGATTGGATAAGATTAGACACAGCACAGAAAGTGTCAGACCCTCTGTTTCCCCTCCCCTTCTTGTACTTTCCACGTCCCCTGGCCTTGCTGTCATCTCCAGTGGGTTATGGAGAACATGCACTTCTCTTTTGAAGGCAGTACTCTGCAGCTCCAAGGCATTCGCTGGTGCTTGCTTCATCCTCAGTCCCACATAGGGAAGTCTGGGAGTGTCCTGGGGTGCATGCCTGTAGAGGCTACATGGCTCCATGGACAGGCACTGAGCAAACTTGTAACAAAACCCACCTCTGACTCACTGTATTTCAGACAGACAGCTTTCAAGAGCGGTGAGGATCACTGGTCATGCTGAATGGATGTGATGAGAAAGCCTGTAGGAAATAGTCTTTCCCATGGCTTTGAAACATCTCATATGCGTGTTTCTCTGTCTTGGCATTTGCTAACAGCCAGTGCAGTAATGTATTAGGGTTTTTTTGCACTGTATTTGGTCAGTGACGAATATACATTCAACACTGGGTAATAATGAGTGTCGTCTCTTTCCTCTTAGGTATCGTATGTACAGGAAAAGCCAAACAACAGGCTTCCCTTCACTAATCACAATTTTTTCAGCACCAAACTATCTAGATGTATACAATAACAAAGGTAAGAATTTAATTCCTGTTAATGTACAGTGTACTTCCCTGTACTCAAATATGTTGGGGTTTTTTCACTCCTTTATTTATCAGTTCATGCCCATTTTCTTCTTCTCTTTATTAGTTCATACTCATTCCATTTATTACATAATACAAACCTAATTAAATCTATTACGAGCAGACATATGCCTCTGAACATTAACTGTATATTCTTAATATGCCTTAGGATATTTCTGTATTTTGACTGCAAGTCAAGTAAATGTTACATGGAAAGCAAAACTGAAAAGAGCTGTATTAACTGAGAGAAGTATATTAAGGAATGCTCTGGGTGAGATGTTTAGAGCCTAGTGTTCCTTATAATTAATTATTTGTCCCTTGCTTCTTTCCAATAAAATTAACAGAGTTTGTATATGGAAACTGTCTAGACAGTTAACAGACTTTATGGCAGATCATTAGTGGATAAAACATCGGATACATATTGTATTCCTTTATGGTTTGGGTTTTTTAATCCTTGAACACTATAATGTAGAAAGTTAAATATAATTAGCCAAAAAATAAAAAGGTTACTGCACAAATAAGAGTCACTGGTCACTCTGTAAAGTCTCCACTCATTGCAAGTTTTTACAGCTTCTCTGAATGTATTAGTTTATTGCATTCCCAGAAATCTCTAATGAACTGGGAAAAAAATAATCAAGTTTCTAAAAATAAAGCATTTTAATAAATCTGTTCTCCTATATCTTAAAATGAGAAGTAGTGTTCGCTTTCTCCTAGTCCCAGTAAAGCTAAAATTATTTGTGTTGCCCTGAGAGCAAAGTAAAATAATTTTTTCTCAATGATATTCTTGAAAGTAGTAAAAGTTGCAAAGAGATAGATTTCTCTTGAGAAGGGATATTTTTAATTTGTATGCTTGTTTGCGGAGGAAGTAAGCAATATTTTTTTCTTAAACTTGCAAAAGAAAGCTTTTTCAGGCATCGTTTTATATTATAAAATGTGTAATCTAAAAGCTGTTATGCCATGAACTGTATGCAAGGGAAGGAAACACTTCACTTAGATAATGGGTCTTGTACACTTCAGATCTCTCAGTATGCTTGTTAACTTGTGGAAAAATTAATAAATTATTCTGCAAACCATGCAAACAGAACTGTCAGTAGCTGCTTTCATAAAAGTATGGGCTGTGCTAGCAACCTAAAAAGTGCAGGATGAAGCAAGAAATGTGTAAATTGTCTTGGTGACATCATTGTTGTTGGTGGAGAAGAGTATTTACTCTCTGGGTTGGCTGCCTCATGTCAAAGGCTGAGCAACCGTGAGACTCTGCAAGGAAGGTGACAGAAAGTGTTCACCTTTCGTTTTATAGTGCCTGGAGGCAGTTCTGTGTAATGAAGGCAATGAGTGAATAATGTGAGACCTTTGTCTTGAAGGCAAATGTTAAATGTAAAGCAATGATTTACCATGTTCAAAATTTTGAATTTGAAACCACTGAGTTTGGGTGGTAAAGAGAAGCACCCCTCTCCATTATCTCTATTTTGGAAGAGAGTGTCATTTCCCTTGTTTCAGAATGCTCCACTGTGGCAGGCAGGTCTTAAATCCGGCGGGAAGCTTTTTTTGTTGGAAGGCTGTACACAGGCTGCTGAGAGGCGCTGGCTATTTGTGGTCACAGCTGGAGCAAATCAGCACCGGTGTGCCACTCTTTAATATATGGTTTGTTGTAAATTTAGAGGCTGCCCTTTAGCAGCTTTTTTTTGAATTTCCATTGGGTTTAACTGCCTTCTTTTCTCTCATTAGAAGTTTTGATGCATTATTTCATGTGACTGATTGCACTGGCTCTTGGCATTTAAAGTACATCGTGCAACATCATGCTGTGTTGCTCATGCATCTTTGTCTGGATAGTGTTTAGGGGCTTGCTTCCCTTTTCAAGAAAAAAAACACCATTATGTTTAGTAAGTCGAAAGCATGGCTACTTGGCTTCCATGATTTGCAGCAGATGAATTAGCTGAGAACACAGATTTTCTGAGTGACTGATTTCGGGAGATGAAGGAAGGCATTTCCCTCCAGAGGTGTTGCAGGACAGTTGCTCTAGATGCTGACTCATCATGAACTGGTGCAGAACCCGATTGATTTTTACAGATCATTCTGGTTACTGTCAGTCCTTGGAAAAGGAGTTAACCTCCTGCTAGTAAGTGCCTTCCTGTTGTAGTATGCGTTCTTAGTGTGCCTCTGGTTTTCAGTTAACTAAATAAATTCCTGAGAGGCTCCAGCTCCCACTGACATGAAATGGGTCATTTATAAATGCAGTGTAGTTTTAGATAAATACATTATTTAAAAAGCTGGAAGAGCTAAGAATGCTCATTTTCACCCCCGGTTGATAGTTCTTCTACCCATTAAAGCAAATGTAGTTTCTTGTGCATCTTCAGAGCACTTTAGAAGGAGTAGACCTGATTGCCAACTTTATCCAAGGGCTCCTTCAGTCGGGAGAGCAACCACTGGGATCAGGTATGTCCCCAAAGAGGAGTAAGGAGGCGATAATTCAAGAGCAAAAGAAGGTTTGACAGGAGTAGCTACCCAAACAAGACCAGGTTCAGCATATCTGCTGTTAATAGTGCTGCCACAAACCCTCTGCATGGGCTGTCTCATGGTGCTGACCCACCATGGGAATCTCTTTTGGCTTGTCTGTGCTGGGTTCTGGCACTGAAGGGAGTTTTCTGTATCCTTTTAGTTACTGGCTATTACTTCATGAAAGCTGCGTGTGTTATTTGTCCACCGTGTGGCTGCTGGTCCCATCACAACCTCAGGCCACACACATGCACAATTTTCGGTGCCAAAATGAGGTTTTTCGCTTACGAGGCTCCTCTCAGGGGTTCCCTGTGTAGTTGATGGAGACAGAGAGGCTTTTGGGCCTGATTCAGAGACTGAGAAACTGCCTAGATATTGAGATCCTTATGCCCTCCTTTTTCCATGACTATCCTTCTTCGTTATTGTTATTAGTTCCTTTCGTATTCATTCTAATGGAGAGCATTGGCAAAGGGAAGGAATTTTTATATGTTTTTGGCAGCTTCTGGTGTCTTCATAGCTTTCTCAAACATTCCTGCTTTCATTTGTATTATTAAAAGGCATAAAGAAAAAGGTACTTTAGGATTATTATTAAAACTTGCTACAAGAAATAACAGTGCACTGATGATTTTTCTAAGTCTATTGCTTCTGCTCATACAAGAAGATAAATGTTAATTGGATTGTGGTAGTTACCTGTGACTTCAGGACCTCAGAGGAAGTCTGTGCTGATAAGAAACTCAGAGACAGTTGTGTAAGTACAGATTTACCCCAGATTCAAGGGTGCCCATCACTAGGAGAAATTCTCTATAGCAACAGACTAAGAGTGTGCCATAAATTATTGTGTGGTATGATCTGGCCTTGTATTGTGTCTAAACTTCCAGTCCTACCTGCAATATTTCTTAATGCCTTAATTAGGACATGCTGTAATGCTGTTCATGACACCACCACCCCCCCTCAAAAAAAACCAAAAAACATCAAGTGCAAGATTTTACAGAAGTTCTACAGAGGCAGGAAATTTGTTTGTAAAACACTGGCGATACTTTTTATTTTACTGTCTGGCTGTCACTTCACTAATTGCATGGCTTTTAGCTGAGGGAACAATTTTAATTAACTGTTTAAAGACAGACTGTTATATTTTGAACACTTTTAAAAGATTAGGTTTTGTAGTGGAGAGATAACCACCAGAAAATCCAAAGTTGTCAAAAAAAAAAAAACACATGGTGAAGTTTCTTCCAACATGCTGCAACATACATGTGTGGTTGCTGAAAGGAGAAGTAGATGATGGAGAGAAACAAGGCAAGCATGCAGGAGAGTGTTTAGGATACTAGAAAAATAAAAAAAAAATCTATAAATCAGTATGCTTCCTGATGTATCAGATAAATAATATGTCAGTGAAGTGTGTATAAAGTATCAGCAGGCAGTATACCAAGGATACACATAAAGAAATGTACCTGAGCCAAATGGATCTAATGGCAAAATTATTTTTGTCTGGAAAAAGGCAGAGTAATATACCTCGAAGACAAGGGGATAATCTTTGAGGAATATTAGCACTTTGGGAGAAAGGAAGGAGATGTAGCCTTCTTTGCCCTATCAGTTTTCTTTAATGCCTTATCTCTGCAGTTGTGATGAGTTCTTGTCACGGAAACAAAGCTTTTAAAGAGAAGCTGTCGAGGTATCTGGGCCATCTCATTGGTGAACCAGAGAAGTTTGCCAAAAGTGATTTTTGCAGTCTGTTGATATAATCTTGAATGCTATTCCGCTCTTTTTTTTGAAGACACAGTTACACATGTAAGATAAATATCTTCAGAATTCTGTAAGGGAAGATTTTCCCACCTGCAATTAGCCTTGCTTCTGTACTGGATTATTTAGATTGTTACATTGTATAGTAAATAATTTTTTCCTTTGATAATATTTAAACTCCTTGAGCATTTTACTAACCCTTATTCCTGATCTGACTTGGGCAGAAAATGCTGTGGTTACTTAGCAACTCTCCTTGAGGAGAAGGCAGTGTTTCCAGTTGCACAGTTAATGCTGAAGTTAATTCAGCATTAAATCAGAAATTGAAATTGTTTCTTAGGTATGAAGCATTTGAGAGACCTTTCACTGATCTATTTTCTAAGTGCAGGATGAGTTTTCTGAAAAAAAAACCCAAAGAAAATTAGTTAAATTGTTCACTAAAATTCTTTTGAAGTTGTTCATCTAAAAATATTCTGAGCTAGTATTTCTACCATGCTCATTATTTGTTTCCTCTGATGGAAATGTTATCGATTAATTAATAATGAAAAATTATTCGGCAGATCTTGAAGCAGGATATGTAATGTCTTTGAGAAATTCTGAACTATCTGTCAGAGAGTTTAATGTTGTTCATGTTGGTAAGGGCTTTAATCCATCCCCAAAGATACAGGCTTTTAAGCACCATTTGAGGTGCCAGGGGGTCTAAGACATCTACTCAGATCTGACAGGTATGACACAGGAGACAGTTGTTCCAGACCCATCTTTAACTGAGGGAGAGCAAGGAAATATAAGCACTATAGGTGCTTATATTTAATCCTGAGAAGGTTAGAAGAGATGTTTCCATTTCTAACTGAAGGAAGGAGGTTTCTTGCCTGTACAGTTTTCAACACCCATATTTCCAGCCTTAGGTGGGTATCTGTGTTAAATGCTTAAAGCTAAACAGTACAAATGCTCTTTCCCTGCTGTGTTAAGTGTGTCATTTCACTCTGATGTGATTTCAGCATCCAATATCTCAGTTTACTAACATTGGAAAGAAATATAATGTCATTTGGGGTATCTGCACATCTTCACTTTACAAAACATTAGCGTTTAAAACTTATTTGCAACAGCAAGTATCAAAATTAGGTTAAAATGTGTGTGTCTGTTAAGAATAATAAAATAAGATTCTTGCTCTGGTTGGTGATTATACGCCGATAATGGCTGGTGGCTTGGCCTGCTAGCATCTGTCTGAGTATGTGTTTGGAAAGAAAAGTATTGAAGTTGCAGCCTGGAATAATAAGAAAATGTTGGAGAGTCAGGTTTTCCTCTATTAAAGGTTTCATAACCAAAGGAACCTGTCCCACTGTCTTCTGTCTCCTCCATTAGCAACTGTGTGGCCTCCAGTCTTATAACCTTCAAAAGATTTGTACTCTTTAAGGGCTGCTGGGGTCTCCTCTATCTACTTAGGCATCAAGTTAAGATGGCCTAAGAACTGAAGCAGAGGTGAAACCCCAAACCTTTTCAGAGCCAACAAAGAGGAAAAAGAGAGCTAGGACCAAAAGAAGGAAAGGGACCAGAAAAGCTTCTGCTATTATCTGAGAGGCATTTTCTTCTTGATCCAGGTGAAGTTTTCTTCTTCTGCCTAAGTAGTAGTCAGAACTTCACGATCATAACAAGAGCCAATTTGTTTAATGTTAAATATCATCTTCATTAGTTATCTATGTAATATTTTGTGTATGTTGTGCTTGTAAATGACATATTTTTAATTAAAAATGCCAAAAAAATATTTGTGAAACAGGTAATTACCCTACTTTATTTTTTTCTTTTAAGAGGAGGGTTATTTTAGAAGACTTCTCTGTTATTAACCTGCTCTATTGTATAGTGTTATTTTTCTTCAAATGGCTTTTGAAGTAATTTGTTGGGGAGATATACACATCATTAACAGAGAAATTTTTTAAATACTATTATCAAAACTTTCTTTTGTAAGATACTGAGGTATATAAATTAATAAGGTAGTATGAAGATTTTTTTATTATACTAATCTGAGAATAGATTATCTCCCTTTCAAAGAAAGCAACCCAACTAAAGACACTGATATTTAATTTGATGTTTTCTAACTGTTCTGCATGTAGTTCAGGCTTTTTCAGAGTCTAATTTTAAAAGTTCCTTGTAAAAATGATTTATTCAAATTTCACAGAATTTAGAAGTAGACTTACTGTATAAATGGAAGAAATAGCGTGAAGGGGAACTACCTCAGCTCACTAAAATGACAAATTTCAAGTTTTAATCCTTCTAAATGAGTCTTCACAACCATTAAGTGGTCATTTGTGTGGTTTTGACTAATTTTTTCTGTAAAGCCACAAACTATTTATTTGTATTATGCAGTCGTGTCAGTAATAGAAGAAGAATGAATTTCGATCTGCTGTATGTGATTGCAGCCAAAAAGTGGTGGAAAGCTTAAGAGCATCGACACTCGTTTTTTCATTTTTGCTAACGGCAGTACTAAGCCATTTTTTCCTTTACTGGGCAGCGCAATGACTGATGACGGTCAGACTGGGATGGGCAGGAGTCCAATGTGGTTTATTTTAATGGAGGGAGCCTGCCTAGCAAGAGTTTGCATAATTTCTAGTGAGCTGTTTGTTCTCTTTGTCTATCAGTGAGTGAATTTTGGAAACTCCCAGGTCACTGTCATTGGACTCTGTCATTGGTCACAAAATGGAAGACATTTAGCACCCTATTAGTTTTTTGTGGAAAACAACAACCTACTGCATAAAAAAGGTTTCTTCTCCAATTGATACATGGTCAGTGAAAGGAGATAATCAGAAGAAATTGTTCAGCCCCTTCAGCCACCAACTTTGCATTTCCTGCAGTGCTTTCTCACATTGCAGTTGTGCAACTTCATTGCTGGCTGTTAAGTGATAGCCAGTCCCTGGAAGGATGTACTTTCCTGGGGAGCCACAGGTGGGAAGTCTGGAGGACTGGGGAAAGCAAAGTATGATACACCTCCTTCTTGTGATGACTGTTTTTGTTGCTTGTTTTGATTTAAGATCCTGCGTGCAGTCTCCTATAACTGCATTGTTTAAAGACTTTTATGTCTTTGTGTTCAAAGTCCCTTTGGTGGGACTCCTGTGCTAATCTCAAAATTACCTTTTCAGATTAGCATTTCAAGTATGAACCTGATGAAGTCCATTAACAGAAGTTTACACTGAACTTGGTATAGTGCTTTAAAAAGTGGCCATGGCATAAATATCTCTATTTCCACCAGTTAGCAAACATAGTCTCTGTGTGTGTGTTAACAAGAATGATGCAAATGTTAAATCATGCAAGTCAAATTGTATTAGTATTGATTCATATTACAGGGAGCACAGTCCTAGAGTTGGAATAACGTGAGAAGCAAGTGTCATCTCTTGTACAATACTATTAATGAAATATGTTGAAAACATCCATTGGAAGAGCAGCATTTAAACTCTGAGTGATAAATGCACTTCTCTGTTAACTCCAAACTGTGGTTGTGAGGAGCTCGGATAACTGTGTGAAATGAGGGTTTGTGGATACTCTGCTTCATTCCTCACTGGTGGCAGATCCCAGAGCTTATGTTCTTGACTACTCAGAGGTATTAATGGACTTATCAGCCCATCTTAGTGCCAGGGAAAGCTGATGACACTGCGTTCAGACTGAAAATGGCTTTTGACTTTACTGAGTCTGTATCCTGTTGTAACTGGCATTCAGATACTGTTGGAAACAGTGGGTGAAAGGTGATGAGCAGCTCTGCGGGCTGTGCATGCTGTCAGTCTTACTCGTAGCCAGTCACATGCCTGGCTGACGTTTCTTATTTCTTTTCTTTCTCCCTTCTAGCTGCAGTATTGAAATACGAGAACAATGTTATGAATATCAGGCAGTTCAACTGCTCCCCGCATCCATACTGGCTTCCAAATTTCATGGATGTATTTACCTGGTCCTTGCCATTTGTGGGTGAGAAAGGTATGTAAATTGGTTCTGCTTGTAAAAACTGCAAAATCGTTTCTTAGTCACTGTACATGTGGGCTTGTTTATTTTAAAGGGCAAGAATAATTTGAAGACAGATGTTTTGCTGTTGAGGACAAGTTTGTAGAAACAGGCCTCGGAGGGACAAGCAATTACCAATGGTTATTCACACTTCTCATATATTTTTATCATTTCCACTCCTTCCAGGCTATGATGCCATTATGTTTCTGCTGTAAAAATAGATTTTATAGCATTGCAGGCCAGAGGTGCATTCACTGAACAAAATTCTGATTAGTTTTTCCTTTATCAGCTCCTGAGTGTTCCCTTGGATGTTGCTTACTGCCCAAGGGACATCTTAACAAACTTCACTACATGTGGTTACATCTTTACTCAGTTGATCTTTATGATATGATGATGGGTTGCTTTTTCATCAGCAAACACAGAGCTGGTGATACTAAGACCTAGCCTGGCTAACTGTTCGTGGAGAGAGTAGAGGGATGCCAGCAAGAAGGAAAACGTGCTCCTCAGCCCTCTCTCTGTACAGGGCATAGGGTGCCTCATTGCTGGCAAGAAGACTCTAAAGAACGCAAATGATGTTTTATTGAAACTATTTTATTAATGCTCTTGATGTTGCCTGAATACAGCTTCATGCTATGTATGAATGGCAGGCACACAAAAGGCCTGAAAACACTTTGGTCTAGCATATTAAATGAATACAGAATGCAAACTGCCTAAACCCCAAGTCATTTTATTCAGTGCCTGAGATGAAGCTTGCTTTGATCCATCCATTATAGAGTATTGCTGCAACAGCAATTACTGCCAGAAAACTATAATAAACTCTTAAAAGGTGCTTGGAATAACAGTTCTCCCTTAATAGGCAACTGGAAATACAGCCAGCTGTGGCTCTTACCTGCAGTCATGACGGGCTTTGTTTTCAGCTACTCTTTTGTATGAGGAAAGCTGCTGGTGAGACGCCTGAGGTCCCTGTGAACAAAGCAGATAGACAATGAAACAGGGATTAACAAAGAATAGGCAGCTGTTTCCACTAATGGAGACATTACATAATCCACACTGACGTGTGTTGCAGACTCTTGTGAAGCAGATAAAATGCTTTCATTTTCTTTGGCCGTAAACTCAGCCAGGCTGTTTTTAGGTTGGTTATGTTCTCCATACACACTGCAGTCCTCTAAGATGTTCTGTAAGGTCGTTCTTTCAGAGGCTTCCCATCAGCAGCCTCCTTAGGGGGGACTGCAGGATACATTGTCAGATTTGCTGAGGTTCTGAGACTGTGGGTGTTCCTCATTCTTCTTCCATCTTGAATTTTTTTTAGCCTTCATGTCTTCCCAATGGTCACACTTACCAATTTCTTGTAAATTTTAGAGCCCAAAGAAGTGAAATCAGTGTTTTCCTTTCTGTGCAAAACAATATTCATGAATGTAAGAACTGGTGTTCTACACAGCTTATTTATTTCCTTTTTCTTAATATAGATTTTTTCCCTCAAAGACCAACCAAGGTAGGAAGCTGTTAGTTTCATGGGTTGTTGTTAATGTGGAAAGCATTTCCACTAATCCTGTCAAAGGAAAATCCTTCACTAAAGTAGGAAAAGAATATAGCTTTTTCCCACACTTCTAATGTTCCAAGCCATTTATGTTGTCACAAAACAGGATTTTTATAACCACTTGACTAAAAAATTTAAATTTTCAACCTGTGTAGCTAGTACAAGGCTAGACATGCCTGGTAACCCTTTTAATGATGCTTACTAGATGTAGATGTAGTGGAGTTTTTCTTAATCTGCTAATGGTTTCACATTTTACCTTGTAACTTTGGCTTTTTTTGTTTTCTAAATTACATTTCCTTGGTTGTGATTTTTGCTGGGATTGTTTTTTTCATTGTTCTCACTCTGTGTGGTCTCTGGTTAGTGTCTCACAGTTGTCTTTCCAGAAAGAGATGAGACAAGGGAAGGGATAGCCTGTGGCTGACCCTTTCATATCCAAGTTCCAAAGTAAGCAAGCTGAACATAGTCTGAATTCTCGGATAATGATGTAACTATTCAACATAGAATAGTTCTGTCTGTAAGGAACCTACAATGTCTAGTGTATTTGTCCTGAATTTCAAGGGACACTGAGGGCATCTTACAAGGGTTAATGTTTTGTTGAACTGGAAGTACAGTATCCAGACCTGGATAAATAAATAAATATTCTGTGATCCCTCTTGCTATAACTTCTTCCATTGGAATGTTCCATTCACCGAGCAGGGAAATCAAATCCTACTACCATGTAGGAGTCAGAGACAGGGATCAGTTCTGTGATCCAAGTTGAGTGAAAGGCAAAAATGTATTAGTGGAAGAAAACAAATGTTACATGCTTCATTGACAATTGCAAAAAGAGAGATCATAAGCACACTTTTTTTAAGGTCTGTTTGTTGTGGTGTTTGTTATATTTGGAAACATTTTTATGGAGACCTGTACTTTTTGTTAGCTACACAAGACACTTTCAGCTTCTATTACTACATGTGTAAAACAGGTCCTGTCATTTAAAAAGTGGGTGCCATTATTGCACTGAATTTTTATGCACACTATTGAGGCTAGAGCTTGCTCTCTAGAAAAACAGGGAATCTTAATATCAACAATTTTGCACTTGTTTTCCATTTTAGTGACAGAGATGCTGGTAAACGTGCTGAACATCTGCTCAGATGATGAACTGGGAACAGAGGAAGATGGGTTTGATGGTAAGAGCCTTCTGCCCTTGGTCAATATTATTTGCCTTGAGATCACTTTAAAAGTTTATTTACTAACCCTGGAATAATTTTCCGAATCCCATGTGAGTTCTGTGCTGCTGAAAGCAACTGTTGTGCTAGACTCCAGTGGATTTGCTTACCGTATGCTTTGGAAAGAATTAATAGATCTTCTGCCCTGTTCTAACCCTTTTCTTGGTCTCGATCTTTTGGTTAAAAAAACTTGTATTTCCTTCTAGGAAATATGAGTTGTGTTGTCACAAAGGGGTCAGATGTTCATTTCGTGCAAAGGATTGCAGAGATTCTCATAGCAAGATTAACTATATGAATGAAATATTCTTCCTACAATGAATTAAGCTTCCTGCAGAGCTCCTTCCAAAACTTTCGTACTGCAACTTCGGAAGACTTGTACTTGAAGTATTACTTTAGTCACCTCTTTTGATGCACATGTGTCTAAAAGGCATTAAAAAGCAATAGAATTATTAAAAATAAACATGTAAAGACAGATAGAAAATGTTCCAACCTGACATTTCTGCTGAGAAGAGAGGAATGGTCACTTCTGTTATCATTTGGGTTGAAGTTTATATGATGATTAGTTGCCTTGTACCTGTTGGTTTGACTGTAAATGATATTTTACATCTTCTAATTTGGAGATTCTTAGAAGTCAATTTATTTTATTAGACATAATTTTCTGCTAAGTTGTGCAAGAGTAAATTGCAGCTCTCCAAAATGTCCCTTCTCAATTGAGCAAAGCTGAAAAAAAATCCAGTGCATTCCTAACAATCTTACTGTGAATGCTTTCAATGTTTAAAAAAATCTATGAAAACTAATAATAATATATGTAATAAAAATACTCTATGAAAAGAACAGAAATACTAAAATTAATAAAAAAAGAAGAACCTGGGAAAATCTAGCCCTACCGAATATTCTCAAGATTTTTCTAGTAGAATGAATGAACAAGGAGAATGAAGAACTTTCAAGTAAGACAAATATTTAATGAAGTTGTAATTAATAATTAATCTTCTCTCTCAAAGTATTTATTTTTAATCTTTGGAAGAGGAAGGTAGATCACAGGTTTTTCAAAATGTTTCCTTTCTGATGGAGAAGACTCATATGGATGATAGCACTTTGATTTTATTCTGAAAAGCCAGATGGAATTCCCTGTTCTGCATCTGCCAGAGTGTGGACATGAACAATTACCTTGCAGGACTTGGGACAAAGACTGAATTTATTGAAACCAGTAATCATTGGAGAGAAGAAAACACCTGTTTGAATATTGTGCCCATTTTTTCCCTCATGAAATTTAAATAAGTCAGTACTGTGTAATTAAAGCAGTGTGTGAAACTGTACAGAGGCATACAATGAATAAAAACTGTGTCAAATTAAATACAGTAGCAACAAAACCATGTACTTAAAATCCTTGGCTCAAGAAAGCACTTAAGCTCAGGCTGAAATCTCACTGAATGCAATGCCAAAGCAAAGACTTTATGCGGAAGATTTTTAAATTAATTCAGCCTTGGCCTACTACTTTCTTTTTAAGCTGTAGTATAAGCTTCCATTGGGCATAGACAGGCCAATGCCTGTAGTCTTTTTTCTAAAATGTCAGCATTCCCATCCATAAGTTATGGTTCAGGAGCACATTTTCAAAAGCAGAATCAGGAATACTGAGGCATTCGGGGTCTTGGGGAACAGCAGCCCTCTCCAGCTGCAGGAGGTCTCTGCATCTACTTCGTTTTTTCTGGGAGGAGGGTGAGCCCCTACCCCGTTTCTCTGGGAGTTTACCATGACACTCTTCCAGATGGGGAGTGTGTAGCATTGCAGGTGTCTAAGCAGGAGACAGGCTGAAGTTGTCTGGGCTCGCATGTGTGTGTTCTGCATAACAATATCTAACAGTGTTAAAGTTTCCAGATGAGGAATAATTAAACCGTTCCTGGTACTGTAACGCTAATACTATTTTCTAAATCTGCCTTCAGTTTTTTCTGTATGAATGATTTCTCTGTGTAAAACATTATGGTAAGGAAGATATGAGAAATGTTGTCTTTAGCATGGGTAGCTAAAAACCAGAGCTGGCATATGTTTGTGTCTGCTTTCTCATATAATCCCCTTAGAGCTGTAAAATGGGATCTGTGGCACTGGTGCTGCAGTTTGCTGTGGGCTCATTCTTGTACCTCCAGCCCACTGGACACGGTGGACTCATGGGGATTGCGCACATGAAAAGATTGAAGGATTCGGACATCAAAGTAAATTTAAGGGTTGATTTAAATTTAAATAGAAGCTGGTACCTGTAATGATTTCCTAGTGAGTTCTGATTTATTATCTGTACAGCAAACATCCTCTTTCTCTCAGAGATAGTTGAGTTCCCTCTCTTTCTCCCCCCTGCCCCCTCCCCCCCCCCGAAAGCTTTGCCTTTTGGGGGAGAAATTACAAGAAGTATTTTGGTTTTGTTCATGATGAAACAGATCAGAATAATTACCATCTTAAAACTTTTTCTGTAAGGACTGTATAATGACAGTCTTGTAGTAGCCCAGTATTTCCACTGTTCTTCAATAATGTCTGTCCAGCTTCCCTGAAGGACAGCAGCAGTATTGTCCCCTTTACCTGCTGACATTTTTCTTTAGCAGTATTTCCCACAGAAGAAAATGCCTGATATCTGCAACAGCAGATGCGGGTTTTTTTGATGGAATGATTCTTTAAAATCATTGCTAATTTTTAGATCATCAGTAGTTTTCAGGGCTCACTGCTGATTTCCTTTCTCTCCTTGCAGTTTGAACATGCCCTGACCTGAGTTCCCACATGTAGTGAGAATGGCCATCACTATGGTTTGCACTGATCATTCCTTTGTTATCTTCTCTTATATTTTCTTGCCCTCTGTCTTCCCCTCTCACTCCTTCCTTCAAAACATAGCCCCACCAGTATTGCCTGATTTCACTGCATGGTGTTCTTGTGAGCCCTTTTTTTTTTATTATTATTATTTTTAGTTCTGAATCATGCATGGTGCATCTAGCCATGAGCAGGATGCTCAACAGCATGTATTCCTTTTTTTTTCCTCCCTACCCCCCACCTTTTTTTTTTCCCTAAGGAAGCACATTATGGGGATCTGATCAATTTGTTGTAGGCTGTTTCTATGTATGCTTAGTGTGAAAAAAGCCTAAATATCATAATGCCCTTTATCCCATATGTCTCTGCTGGCCTGTATTGGCCTTTTGGTTGCACTCACTTCAAAAATGAGAGAACATGATAGGTCAGGTTGTCTTATCTCTGATAGTTTCCTCTTGCTGTACATTCTCTTTCCTGTTTGCTGTGGTGGTTGTAATATAATCTAATCCAGAAAAAAATGTCTTGGGCAAATGTTAGTTCATGTGCTGTGTGTTTTGTGCATCAAACATATCACTTAGCAACAGGAACTGCAAATACCTCTACCAAGCCAGCATATAGTCAGAGTCCTGTTTTATTTTAATTAGCAACATTTCTGGCCTCCTGCATTTGATTGAATAAACTAAGATGCTAATTAAAAGGGTGCAATAATGTAATAAACAACTTGACACAAATGCAAACTGCTTGCTTTGTAAGCATCCTTATCATGATTTGGCATGAAGACACTCCTAAATTACCTGCATTATTTTTTTATTGCCTTGAACATTGTAGCTCACAGCCTTCCCACAGAAAAACCACTGTCACAGCATTAGGTAAAGCATTTAGTCCTCAGTAAGAAAACAGCTTCCCCAATACAGTGCTTTAGTTCAAGCCTAAAGAGAATTACCAAGTCAAACGTCTCCTGCCAGTGAGAAGCTGGTTCTGCTGTGCACAGTGGCATATGATATTTGCCACATCTCTTCAGTGCAAGAAGGGGCAGCAACTCACACAGAGGCTGATCGAGCAAAAGCAAGGGCCTTGTCATTAGGTCTGTTACTTACCAATGGCTTGACAAGGGTGATCATGATACTACCTGATGAGAGAGTCTTAGCTTTTCAGTGAGTTAATTTTTATCTGGAGGGGTTTTCCTGATGGTTTGTGTTTGTTCTTCCTCCAAACCAGCAAGGTTGGACTGCGGTGTATACTTAATTTCTGAGTTGATGACAGAGTGGCATTTTAATGTGATCTTTTTATTTATTTATTCATTCTTTGATTTGGCTAGATATGGATGTTTCCATGCTGAAGCCATTTTTCATGTGAGCCATACTACACCCCACTGATGTGCTCTGCCTCTGGACCAACCTAATAGTATGCACTAGATTATCAGTGTCCCCAAAACATGTGTTGTGGTGCAGTTGTGCCTGGGCACCGAGTCCTGCACTTGCTTTGCCCTCAAACAGTCGATTTTAAAATGCGCTACCTTGTGGCATTTGAATTTGCTCACTGTAAGCTGCTGGACTACTTGAACAGAAACACACATGCAGTAGGTAGCACAGATTTTGGTAGACACAGCAGACATGGGTATGATAGTAAGCTATTTTTTCAGATATCAGATGTAAATAAACTGGAGGAATTGGCTTGATTAATTTAAGAAAAGAGGTGTCATCATACAGGTACACCCCACAGGAACAGGTGGGGCTGTTTATGAGAAGTGATTAAGCCTTATCAAAGCAGCAGCAATGTAGGAGAAAGTCCGTGTTCAAGGGGTGGTAACACCAAGACGAAGCTTCACTGCTGATCTTCTGCCTGCATGTTGGTTTCCTGCAAAACCTACTAACAAGGCTTGAAGCTGAAAAGGTTTTTCCTTTTTTTTTTTCCCTATCATTTTCAGTCTGTTTCTTTCCTTTTGGATGTTCTCTGCTTAATTTGTTTCTTTTCTGTTTTTCAGACTGTACTTAAGCATTACGTTTCCATTGATGTTATCAAATGTTCTGTATTGTTTTTTATTTTCTATTCTACAAACATCACTGATCTTTTTCTTTCCCCCTCTTTGGAATTCATAAGAAGATCCCATTTGTTCACAGAAGAAAGGTATTCAATACATTGGAAGGCTTCAGTTTTATTAATTTTCCCAGTGTTTAACTAGATAATATATATTAGGATACCAGTGAGAGATTTGGGTATTACTTTTTTACTCAGTATCATTTTATATCTGTTCAATCCTACCTTTATAGTCTTTTTTTTCCTTGTTGTTCTTCTTAATCTAAAACTATATTTCCAGTTCTCAGTTCTCAAATCTTCTAGACTTTAGTCTTAGTCTTGCTTCAATTAAGTTAAACAGTAACTGAAAAAGGTTGACTATACTTATAAGATCTACTAGAACAGTGTGGAATTGTAATTAACAAGTAGGGATGGTGACACTTGGGGAAAAATAAAAGATAAATCAACTGTAAATGCTTTCAGGGTAGGAAAAGCTGAAAATCATGTCCTACGTATCTTGAGAGTGCAGTTCTGTGAGATAATAGTAATTGTGACAGGAAGGTATCCCCTCTATTTCCTGAAAACCCCAGCTGAATCATTGCTGTTTTATTTCAATTTTTCATTATGCTGTTACAAGTATATTATATTTAATTCAGTTACAGCTGAATTACAGGTGTTTCTCCCACTCTTTATTGTCTAGAATTAGACATTTATGCCTAAGCGTTCGTGTCTTTTTTTTATCTTTATAGTTTTTACACACTTTCATTATATTTTTATCTTTATATGTGGGAGATTTGAAAGCCATCATTCTGAATATCTAATAGGGAGAAAACTACATCTATTCCAGCCAAAACCAGGACAGTATCCTGGTATTACATCATACTAGGTCCCACATTTTCCAGTACACCACCACCTTTCCTGTTTTTGGTAGATAAACACACAGATACCATTCCCATAGTCTATGGGCTATCCCTATAAAAGTCCATTGAGTTTATTAATTCCATGACTTTGGAATAACAGTCTTTCAGGGCAAAAAAGATGGTGTGTGGATGCTGAAGGCAGTTCTGATTCCATCACTGCACTTGTCCAGTTTCGTCACAGCTTATTCTTCACTAATGTGGTGATTGAAGGGGAGTCACGTTTAGATCCCCAGATCTGTAGTGGTGGGGATAAAGCTACCATAGAAGAGGTAATATAGAGTGTTATATAACAATTAGCACAGTAGAATTCAATTCATTGGCTATTTTCACCCAAAATCAAATCTCCTTGAGGCACACACTGGACTCATCCGTCCTTCCACATTACCCACCAGGTGCACCCAGATCCTTTGAAATTCAAACACAGGAAAAAAAAACAACCTCCTTTTCACCTCTTCTAAAGTTCCAGGGTATCACCTGGCAATGAAGCAATGCTTGCATTTCCAGTGGTAGTCTCAGACAGCTGGAAGTTTAATTGTAATTGGGAAATCTGTGGTAGGAAAGGTGACAGTGCCTGATAGAAGGGCCATGGGGCTGCTATCAGCAGAGATGTGTGGAGAAAACTGAAACTGAGAGTTACTGCACAGTCAGCTCCCAGACGCCACCCAGCAAATCTCATGGTTGGCAGTGTTGGACCTCTCCAGCACTGCCCAGAGCAGCTGGTACCTCATGAAGGAGGAGGAGGAGCAGTATGTCAAACTCTGGTGCCACTGAAGCAGATGGGGCTTTTGCCATTGAGTTCAGCAGAGCTGGTATTTCCTTACAAGCCCTTTCATCTGAGGTCACAAAGGAAAGAGTCTGCAAAGCAAGGCCCCATGGCTCTGTCTCCAGCAGTTTTCTGCTTCTTGCATCCATCACCTGTGTTCAGCAGCACTCTACTCCCATGCCTGGTGCCCACAGGCAGCTGTCTGTGTCCCTGCTGCCAATCACTGGGGCTGTCCCCTCTGCTGCCATACCTGCCCTCCTAATTTTTGCCCCTTTCTGCTAATTTAGCTTCTGTCATGGCTTTTACTTTATAAAATTGATCAATTTGCTAGGATTTGAAAGTAGCCATTTTCATTTTTGTCCTTGAATTCTGGAGTAGCAAAGAAGGAAGTGTTATTGTGATGTGTAGGGGTTTTTGGGTTGCACTCTGGAACTTCTGAGGCAGGAGCTGTCAGGCAGCAGCTGTACAAGTCAAGGTTACCTGTCCTTCAGAGACCTTTGGGAGAAATCTTCGTGATGTAGGTGGTTATGAATGCGGTAATTAAATGAAGCTGGTCTTGTGAGTATAACAGGGCATTTTCTCGGGGACCCTGGGCCTCCTTATTAAAATAAATTCCTTGCTCTGATAAATGAGTACTATTTGCTTATCCCATTCAGGTGGTTCTCTCTTGGATGTACAGATTTTAATGATACCCAAGTAACAAGTACACCTGCAAACTCAACTGAACTGTAGTCTGTGTTGGATCATACTTTTTTTTTTAAGGCAGAGTATTATGTGAGTTTACAGATTTCAAAGTAATTGTAATTTTCAGCAGGCTATAGGAGTGATGAGAAGGAAATTGCTCTATGGAACTCTATTACCCACTGCCAACCAACACAATCCCTACCATTTAATGCTGGTTTTCAGGACTCTGCCTTTAGGTTTTATTACCTTTTAAATACTGTTTAACTAGATAGGAAAACTCTCAATGGATTTTCCTGGCCTTAAGATTAAGCCAATTTGTTTGGATTTTGAGGTTTTTTGTTTGTTTGCTTGTTGTCTGGGTTTTTTTGTGGGTTTTTTTTTAATTGAGACATGATTTTTTTCGTACTTAAAGTGATTAGATTATTAAATAGATTTTAACTCCATTGTTGTTTAACTTTGCTTTTTTCACTTTTCTTATGGTTTAGGCACAGTTCTTGTTGAATATCTTTTTGGCGTTTTGACTGTTTTCTAAGAAACTTGGTTACAAAGGGTATGGTCTCTGTAAATGTTTTTGAAATGAAAATTACATTGATGAGAAAACATGCAGTTTTAAAAAAAAAGATCAAAAGTGATCAGTCTTGAGCTGTAAACAAAAAAAAAATAAAAAATGTGGCTTAGTTTGGCAAACTGTAACATTGATATGTTTTCTGTATGTAGAGTGATGAATTGTTTACAAATCCCTATAACTGTTTTTAATGTGTTTTCCACAGGAGCAACAGCTGCTGCTCGAAAGGAGGTTATAAGGAACAAGATAAGAGCAATAGGAAAAATGGCTAGAGTTTTCTCAGTGTTAAGGTAAGGTTTTGTGCTGTTTCAGATTTTTTTGATGTTAAGGGACATCTTTGAATGGTTAGTTAGAACACTCAACTGTTAATCAAACAGCAGATTTGCTATTTTAGTATACCACCCATCTGAGTTTTGCTGTAACCTTTTAGAGATTTTTTTATTTATACAGTGCTGCTATTTATTATGGCTCTGAATAGTCTTCTTTGCCGGGGCTTTTGCTGAATGTAAAACAGACAAACAAAAGACATCAGCAAAAAAAAAATTGCAATTACCTTTTTTTTTTTAAAATTGCTCACCAGGTGTACTAATTATCTTCTAGTCACTGTGCGGCAAGAGTTAAACATGGAGAAAGGGTATGTTACACGTCACCTCCCATGAAAAAGAAGCCAACTGTCCCACTGTGTCACCCACAGGTGTTGCTACAGCCACGAGTAAAGATGACTAAATATGAAAGCATTAGAGTAATTTAACTAGAAATCCAGGAAGTTGCTGTGCAGGCAACAGCAGCTTGTTACTTTGGCCTTCACTCCCCCGAGCACATGAACATGAGTAACTAATTGCTACCCAATGTTTAGAACTCTCTATTTGATGTCTCTGAGCAGAAGAGAAAACATGATGTACTGTGCTGAAGTCTAAATATGGAAAATACAGTTCATCAGAAAGATTTTTTTCCTCAGGAAACTGTATATCGCTCTGCTGGAGGCTATTATGGTTAGTGGAAAATCAAGGGAGTTCTCAAAAATTTATTGGTGTGATTGTGTGACTGATGTAAGAAGAATAAATAAAATAGTTACGTGAAGAATATACCCCTAATTTTAGAGGAAACTCTCAAACTTACTTGGTTTGAAACTCCTGCAGTGTGCAAGCAGTGGGCAGGTTCTCATCAGAGCTTTGCAGTTCATCCACGCCTCACAGATTGCAAAAGGATAGCTCTAAATAGCATACTGAGATGGAGGACTTTCCCAAAGTGTTACATGGGAATTACTAGTGATGCACAAGCTACTTCAAAATATGCCCATAAAAAAAAAAGTTGGCATCGTTCCTTTTCCCTAAACAAAATGAGGGAGCAATCAAATGTTTCCACCTGCTCCTCTGTACCAAGTCTGGCAGAGAGCCTGGTGCTGACATTGCCACCACCTTCATAAAACAGCACAATTATTTTCGTGCGATGATAGTGGAGCAAACAAAGTTTTGGAAACCTGGCTTTCTCCCATAACCTTCAACCACAGGTTCTGGATCTGCTGTATTTTGTTGTGGAGCACCTTCTGAAATACAAGATTATTTCAACAGAAATAGGAACTTTAATAAGCAGAAGAATCTGAAATTGGATGCTCAACTGATATATTTGGGGGTTTATAACTTGCAGATGATTGACATCATCTATATGTCAAAGATTTTTTCAAAGGAATCTATAGGGCAGAAGCTTTTCAATGGTTTCAAGAATGGAAAAGAGGTACAGAATAATTCTTGCATGTATTCTGTCTGAAGTGACATGCATAAGCCTCATATCTTAGGGGTTTATCACAGTTTGAAACTTTGAGCCCTCTTTAATTATTTTATTATATATAATAAAATATAATTACATTATTATATATAATTAATGAATATCAACATTTTAAGGCACTGATGAAAATCAGTCTTGATATTTCCCTGAGAAGGGAGGTTAAAATATTTAATCAGTCTATTATCCTTTTTTTTAAATGTAAATAAAGAGGAAACTGAGATTTGCTCAGTAGGTTAGAACATGGTGCTAATAACACCAAAGTCATGGGATTGATCCACATATGGGCCATTCACTTAAGAGTTGGACTCAGTGATCCTTGTGGGTCCCTTCCAACTCAGAAAATTCTGTGATTCTGTGGCATCAAATAGAAATTAAGGAACACCGAAGGCTAAAACATCTCAGAATCTGTGATACAGAGCTTTCTTGTGCATATGCAGTTTAAAGATAATAAAAACACAGTGAATAAACTTATCCTATGAGGGTAAATCTGAAAGTCCTGTTGCAGTTTAATTAAAAAAAAAAAAAGAGAGAGTGATGAAATAAACTGAATAATCAAGAGAAAGCAAAAACTTCATTGTGCAATTCTTGATGATGAAAATACTGTGTTGATTCTGAAATTATTTTGCCATTTCAGTAGTTCTCATTGCTTGAGAAAGTTGCAAGGGAAATGGTCACAATTTGATTTTGACTATTACACAAAGTAAAGTTAACAAAAGGAGAATTATTTTCAAACTAAAAATAGAACTTGAAGAGTATATATAGTAGGTAAATAAGAGTTGTTTGAAATATGTGAGTAATTCAGGGCACGTAGGTCTAAAGAAAATTGTAAGTAGTAGAATTGCTGAGAGACAGTTTTTATAGACAAAACCACATTATCCTCAAGTGAATGTGGAACTAAATTCTGTCTTTTTGTTTGCTTCTTCCAGCTTAATGTCATTATATACTTCAAAGTAAAGCACTTCAAAACAGGTTTCTCTTAAGGAATTGGGGTCAATTTTGCTGCTGAGAAAGTATGTCATCAGAGGCAGTATTACAGTCCTTGTAGAAAGATGTACTTAAAGGCTTCTTTGGATAGAGCTGTTGTATTTCTCTTGCCATGTGTTAAAAACTGTATGTATTTTAAACCAGCAAAACATATTTAGGTTTTCTAAAACAATTTTCTTGAATCCAGTATTATTTTTAGCATACAAAACTTTTAAGATCACTACTAGCAAGGTTGGAAGAGCTTATTAATTTTAATGGACTTTTAGCTGCCTCTCTTTAAGTGATGATCATCAATAAATAATTCACCTGGTTGCTAGTGTAGACAAGAGCAAAACAAGAATTTAATTGATTTTGGACCACACAGTGTAGGATGCTTAAATGTATAGCTGGCAAGAACTGATCCTGTTGGTCCTTCTCCTCTCAGATTTGTGTGTTTGCATATGTATTGTTTCATAGATGCAGATTATAGTATTAAGTATAATGGGAGTCTGGTGTGATGCAAAGGTTAATCACATACACAGCACTGAGAGGAACTGCACTGGTGCTGATGTTACCACCAAATTCAGTCTATCTTGGTAAGGAGGTTAGAGACAACCAAATCATTGTAGGTTGTGGGACATGGGTGTAGCTCAAGGTGTCTAAAGCATGTTCCATATTTTAAAAAAAAAAATTGTTTACTTTTGTTGGGTTTTTTTCTTTCCTTTTTTTTTTAACTTTCACAGAGAAGAGAGTGAGAGTGTGCTGACACTGAAAGGTCTGACTCCAACAGGAATGCTGCCCAGTGGTGTGCTCTCTGGAGGAAAACAAACACTGCAAAGCGGTAAGCCTGTTTGCCTTTGTGTCTTGTTACACGTGAAAAAAACAATTGGTTTTCAGCTGCAGAACCTAAGAAAAGTAACGGCAGCTGTCCGAGCAGAATAAAACAGGCGGTTTGTTGTGCTGGAGCATTTGTGAGCAGTTCATGTAAGGCCACTTCTCAAGACTTATTGTGTACCATTATGTGCCATTTCCAGGCAAAAGGGTGGGGGAGAGTCCCTGAGAGTCAGCTGTTCAGAAGGGTAGATCAGGACTGCACGTGAAGTGCACTCTTTCCGCAGTTAGCAGCATCTTTTGGGATGTTTTTTTAAGAACAAACTTTGATAGATGGAGTACTGAAGGTTCAGATTAGATAATGACACTCAAACTCCTATTTTATCTGATTTGTTCTTCCTCATAGAGAATCACCAACGGAAAATAGCTCTAGAATTAGATTTTCTCTCCTAGCAATTCTAAGTGACAGCATGAGAACAATTTCTCTCTGATTTAAGCCCAAGTGAAGGGAGGCTCTTAGAAACACCGTGTTTGCCTTGTACACAAACGCAATACAAATTGTCCATTTTATACCAGGTGCTTCATGTATTGTAGGAAATTTTTAAGTCTATAGCAGGGCTGCCTTTGATTCCTTTTGGAATAATGAGCTGCAAAATATTTCATTTACTCCTGTAAACTCTCCTTTTTTTCTGTGTGTACTGCTGTAGAGAATATTGCAGGCACACTTGAAAGGTCTCTCATATATTGAGGTTCTGTTGGCAGTAGATGTAAGAAATAGAAATGGTTTATAACCCTGACACAGTCTCAGCCTCTTGTTTTCCTGTTTCCTTCCTGGAGCATTCTTCCTCTGTAATTTTTCCCTTTACTGTCTCTTTTACCCAGAAGATTCAGGTATACGGTGGTAAACCTTCTTTTCCCCATTTTTCCCTTCCCTTTTTTCTTGTTGATGACTTGTGTGTTATGGACATAGTAACGTTCTGCTTTGAAAATGCTGCAATATGATTTCACAGGATGCCTTTCTTAATGGGTTTGTGGTCTTTACCTAGGCTTTTCTCCATATAGTTGTTTTACATTTGTCAGAAAATTTGGTCCAAGGAAATTGCTATTGTTGCCCTGGCAAAATACTAGGAATAGAAATGAACTTGAGAAAATTGCCAAAAGTTCTTGCTACAATGGCTAAAAGGAAAATCTCCTCATACTGCAGTATTCTGGCTGAGTAAAACATTACTATACACAAGCTTCTGCGTTAGTCAACACGTAGTACCCCATTCACCAAATACTCTGAAGTTCACATAGTTTCTGTTAAGCACACATATTACCGTATGTATTAACAGAAAATATGAGTAGCGTGTTCTGTTGTGGAAGTATACATTTTAGTCGTCTTTTTTTTCTAATGTGTCAGTGCTGGTTTGGATCTGGTTATTCATTTTAGTTTCTCATCCTAGTTATCACATTTCTGTTTCTTTTAAGTTTGCATTGTTTTCGTTTCCTGATTTTTACCATCTCTCTTGCTCTGCAGCTTGAGAGGCATAGGCTTAACTTGGTGCATGTGGGTTAGATCCTCTCATTTCCCCATGCAGCAAGATAATAGTATAGATATTTTAGAATTTATCTCAGTCCATATTTAACATCCTAACTACAAAAAAGAAAAGGGGGGGAGGAGTTTATGTAGGGGAAAATATGACAAAAAAGAAGAGAGGAATTCCTAAAAACTTGACTTGAGCTATTCTTGAAATCGGAGAAATTCTTGAAAATCAAAATTTCTTTTAAAATATTTTTATATTGGATTGCATTTGATGATTTGCATCAGCTTCTAGATCTCTGACTGTAAAAAAAGAAAATTCATACCAAAGCTGATAGGTAAAATTCAAATGAAATTATGTGTTTAAGAACAATGAATGGTTTCAGAACAGTGGTAACGTGGTATTCCATAACACTGCAGCAACCTCCCAGTTACAAACTCTGCTCTCTCAGACTAGGCTTTGCAATTCTGGGAGTCCAACAGCTTTCAATCTTATATCTATATCCATTGATTTAAATAAAATATTAGAAGAATGCTGTTTTCAGAGACTGGGATGACAAAAAGAGAGCTTACAGATGAAGCAGGCTGGGCAGGGTTGCAAGCAAAGCTTTCTGAGCAAACTCTGTCCCATGCTGTGGGGAGGTTTCTTTTAGTCAGGAGAGAGAAAAAAAATAATTCTGAGTTGTATGTGGGGCTCTTTTGCCTTGTACTGGTAGCTAATACTATTCAGGCTGATTTCGTAAGTGGTATGAATTTTGCGTGATGGCTTTATGCCATTTTTTGTTCTCTCTTGACAGGGCAAATCAAATTGCTCTTATTCAGAGCTGGGAGAATTACATAGTGACCTCTTTAGGTCAGATGTGCAATATGGAAGACATTTATGTTTTGTAGTTCTTTTGAGTCAAAAGAAAACTACTCAGATGTGTCTTTAAGGACTTTTAGCTTGTGAAACTTCTGCTTTAAAACAAACTCTAGCTTAATTCAACCTGCAAATTATTGTTTTTGTGTAAGCATTTCTCTGTGTGTCTGTTTTGCCAAAATCCAGCACTTACAGTAACATTAGTTGTTGTAGTTCCTTTGCTATTCACTGACTTGTTCTTAGAGTTAAAATCCTCTGCTCATTTTTCTCATTCGTTTTGCTACCCCTTTCTTCTCTTCAGCTACTGTTGAGGCTATTGAGGCTGATGAAGGTAAATTGGCCAGTCCCCTTTCTGTTGGTGCCACAACAGATAAGGGCTCTGCTGGGTGTATTCATTTTGCTGTAGCTTGTACAGATTGTGTGGGTGTTGGGCTAACAGTTGTGGCTCGGTATTAACCAAAATGTAATTGCTTTAAAGGGGAAAATGTTTTTTGTTTTTTCTTTCTGTTGCTACTGTTGAGATTTTTTTCTTTCTGAAAGTTACAATCACGTTGGAGTTGCTGTATGTTGAAGTAAGCACTGAATAATACCACAGGAGGAGATCAGGGAACTTGGATTTCACGGGACATAACATGGCAGCAGATCATAAATGCTTTGTGACACATAGCTCAAAAGCTCTGCACTGGAGACTGGCTCTTGTCTCTGCCTCAAACTATCCTCAGCAATCTCTAGGAAAACACACAGCTCTTTATAAATACTCTCTCTTTTTGTTGATTTTGTTTCTTTTTCCCTTTTTCTATTTTTTTGCCTCAGTTTGTTTCCTTTCTTTTAGATAACTAGTAAAAAAATTTTATTGGTCTTTTGTTACAGTTCGGCATGTTTCTGTTTCTCTTTAAAAGTAAACCAACATGAGACATTTGTCTGCAAGATGTCTGCTTCCTCTGGTAGTGGCAGTTTACACACTGGATATTTACATTAGAGCAACCATTAACACAGGCACCATTCTAGCTACAAATACAAAGTGACTGGCTGCCTTGGAAGATGTCTGAACATTCAGTATTGAAAACTATGGTGTTTTGTTGACAGACCTCTAATTTAACCCTTAAGCAATTTTTAATGCTACACTTAAAATCTAAATAACTATGTATTGCAAAGTAGATGCACAATATTCATTCACCATTTTAAAGTTTTGGAAGAAGACTTTTCAGAATTCCCCTTTAAAACAAAATTCTTCAGTTGTATTTTGTTCTTGCCCCTCTCAAATTTTCTGTGGGTATTTTTTTTCTTTTTTTAGTTAATTTAAAAAAAAAAAATCTGATGATTGCTGTCCGTTGGTAAGATGTGCCCTTTTGGCCAGTGGAATTTGTTTTTGAATTTTGTAAAGCAGTGAATAAAATTACAGAACAAACAAGTAAGAGAAAATACAACTGCTTTCTAAATAGCAGTGAGTAAGCTGCTATTTATGTTGGAATTACCTATTCCTACCGGCAATCTCTAATCTGCAGTGTGCATTCTTGTTGACAGTTTGGCTGTTTTCTGTGATTTTCTGTGACTATGTGTTGTGTTTTAGTATACTCTGAATGTAACCTGCTAATACTCATTGTCTGACCAGCAACTACAGCAGAGCACCTTCCTTAGTGTTACAGGTGATAACATGTCTACTTGAAATACAATTCATTGAACGTGCCCCCATGCTAGCAATATGCACCCCTCAAGTTAATCCTTCAAGATTTGCCATCCTCGCTAGTTAGAAGCCTTCACCATAGTTGCAACGACTTGTCTGAAAAGATGAAGCTTCTGGGGGGGAAAAAGTTTCACCCTTTACCAATTGTCCCTCTGCAGTTTGATTCAGGGCCCAGTAACACCAGCTGGGCAGTGCTGCTTTCAAGCTCTAGGACACAGCAAGTGTTTCAGCTTCAATGCAGCCATCCATTAAACTATTGCTTTAAGGGATTGGCCTGGGTGCTTGTTAGACATCTTAATTTTTGTGGTAGAAGATAAAGTAAAAACAAATAACAACTCAAAACCCAAACCTTAAGAAAACTCACTCTAAGGCCTGTTGTGTTTTCACTGCTCCATCCCTACTCACTTGACTAATTACCATCATGTTTTTGTTGTTTTCCTGAGTTGAAGTATAATACATGTTAAAACCCATGCACTTCACAAAGTTCCAATGTAACATTTGTGAAACTGGCTAAAGAACTAAACCCTGAGGCAACCAGGATCTATCATTTTCACAGGAATGGTTGGCAAAACTATCAGCGTGAAAATGCTTTTCTCGCTCTCCCCAAAATGCAAGGAGTGGTAGATTGGTACCAGGGACATTCTGGAGTTTTGGCTGTGTTCACTTTTTTTTAACAGAATTTGCCAGCTTGTCCAAAGTCAGGACAGCATATTGGAAGGAGAGCAAGGTGAAGAGAAGATAAAAGGGGAGAAAAAATATTGAATTTAATCTTTGAAACTCCCCTACCGTTTTCTCTCCAGGGAGTTTACGGTTTCCTGGTACTAACACACCATTTCTGCTCTGTGGCATGTTATGATAGAGGCATAGCAGAAATGCCACTTCTGGAAGTGCAGTGCATTGATTTGGTGCAGACAAGAGAAAAATACACAGAAGGCTATGACAAAAGTATCTACAGAGCTATGACTTGCTGTTTGCCTACAGTGCTTTTTTCTCTTTTGCTTTAAATCTAAAGATCTTCAACACTTCAATTAAAGAGAGAATAAAATTAAATAAAAATCACACTCTACAAAGGCATTCCCCAGCCTGTGGCTCCCTTCTGAGGTTGGTGTGGCCTCACCAATGTTGCTGCTGAAGGGCAGGTCAAAAATCCTGAGGATCTGTTGGAACTTTGGTCTTTTGTCAGTGCGTTTCCAAATCTAAACTGTAAGAATGTGCCAAAATGACAATATCCCGGGTCCATGTTGCACAGTGTCCCTGCTGTTTGACTCAGCCTCCTCTCTAGAAGTCCAGGAATATGTCAGGGAGGGTAACTGCCCTGAGTGTTCAACAAGCAGCTCACCTGCACTGAGAACCTGTTGTAGGGTCACCCCAGATCTTCTGTAGCTTTAATGTATATCCCACAAACGAGTTGTACCATGTCATCACGATCTGTAACTAGCCAGCACTTTTTCCCTGATTTTTGAAAGTCAAGTGGCAGTTTTGGCTCATTAAAGGGCGTAAGGGCAAGGCACAATGTCCTTAAGGCTGTGATGACAACAAATGCTAACTCACAGCTCATGGCTGTGCCCTAAGCATGGTTCCTAATTGCAAACTGTAGTTTCACGTCAACATCTTAGTGCTCTAAGCTGAACCCCAGTGGACAATAAAGTATTGGAACTTGATCGTGTTGAAAAAAATAGTTGTGTTTCAAGAGACGGTGGTGGTTAACACCCAGCTCTTTCTGAGCACGGTAAGGAGTCGGTCGTGTTGTCAGATCTTCTCATTGCCGCCTTCACAAAGAAGGACTTTCACACTTGTTGCTAAGTTGGGGAAAAAGCTGCCAAGAGTTTTACCTTGCTAATTTTACTTTTTAATAATCCTTCATTTAGCTATCAAAGGATTTTCACCCCAGCATAAGATCACTAGCTTCGAAGAGGCCAAAGGCTTAGATCGAATTAATGAGCGAATGCCTCCGCGCAGAGACGTGCCATCCGATGCCAACCTTAACTCCATCAACAAGGCAATCTCCACAGAGACTAATGGCACGGACAGCAACGGCAGTAATAGCAGCAATATTCAGTGACCACTGTCCGGGAGGGGGGTTGAGCTGCAGGGCGCGATGGGGTTGCTGCACATCAGCAGTGGGATGTTCTTGCCTCTGATAATAGCTTACTTGCTCTGGGGGCCAGGTGTTGGATTCAGTTTACAAAAATCATCTACAAAGAGATCGTCAACTTTAATTTGGTGGGAGGGGGGGTGGGGGAGAGACACCTCCTTTGGATATGCCTTTAAATGCTTGTAGAAAAATGAAAGCTCATGCTGGTATATATTGCAAAGTTAGGGGAATGAACATGTTTTCCTACTGCATTGGGAACGTCTAGGTATGTTACTGAAAGGCCTTTTATTATGTTACTGGACATGAAAACTTTGTTTAATTTCTTACTAACTATTGTACGTTTACAGTTGCAGCACTCAACATCAACATCGAAACATTTTTAACAAAATGTACAAACTAAATAAGGACTATTTATTGATAATGTTTTGCTACTCTTGTCAGACAATGGCTATGAAATAAATTAGGCAGTCTTTAAAAATATAGAGAAAAAAAAGAAAAAAAAAGAATGTTGGAAATTTGTTTAAAATGCCAAAAAAAGGAGAGAGAGAGTGAGAGAGCGAGCGAGAGCGACAGTTTAATTTTGTACAGATTATGCTTACCTCAGGTTTCTTTAGTGTGCTTCAATGCCCTTCTTTAAATATAACACTTATCTTACTAATTTGGCAGCAATTATCTTTTTCTTTGTTTAAAAAAAAAACTGGAATAATAACATTTATCTTTTTTTTGCTGTTTATATTTTGGGGGGTTTGGTTTGGGAGGTTTTCTGGGGGTTTTTTTGGTAAATCAAGTCTTGGTTGTGGCTTGCTGAATTTAAATATTTATGAGTGGTGCATTTTTAAGTATAGTGAACAAGACACCATATTAAGTGCAGTGAAAAGCATCTATATTCTGTAAAAATCTGCCTATGCATGTTTTTTAAGAAAAAATGGCTGTATAGGCCTGTATGGGACTGTAATGCGCTTAGTGGTCTGACTTATACTGGAAATGTATGTATACTGGCGTACTTTATATTCTCTAAAAAGAAATGCTTAATGCCTTTGAAATTTTGTAATCAAAAAAAGCTTTGAAAAATCTAAGGGGGAGAGTATTCTTAAAGTTTTTAACATAAGCTTGTCAGTGCACATATAGATGGGTAGCATGTTTAGCAAACCTTGTGAAATTTAAATAAGTTTGTAGTTACATGTGAAATTCTAAATGCATGATAACTGTTAATGTCATAATGGTTTAGTCATTTTGTTCTGTTTTGTCATGTGCCACAAAATGTGTAATTTTTTCACTTTTTTCCCTTTGTATATCAGTTATGGGTTTCAACTGATTCATTCTCAAAAAGAAAAGGAAACAAAGCAAAACAGTCCATTGATATTTTTTAACAATTGTATAAGTGCCCAAGTAATTCACTACAGCCTACAGCCTTGCCTTTGTAATTTGACTTCGAAATGTTGGCAATCAAAGCATGCACTTGTAACAATGAAAGAAGCATTTTATATTACTACTCAATAAAAATGTGCATGAACTTAAGTGCTCTTCCCTTTCTTGCTGTCTCAGTCACAGAAGCGCACAGGCACCATGCGCGTGTGTGCTCCTTGCTCTCTTTTGCTTTGGACAGGAGAAGACCGTTGGTGTAAGAGAAGAATGACTTGTTTCACGTCTCAAGGTCAGTTCTTTACTAAGAAAAATGTTTATTTGTTACCCAGCTGTTTAGGCTACTGAATGTCCACAGACTTCCCCCAAGTTCTGGTTAGGAAGTTGGGTTTTCACTAAAATGAGTATAGGATGTAACCCAGAAACACAGAGAAAACACATGCCCTCTGTGTGCTTTCCCTTTATCTGGAGTGTTTGAAAAGGTCAATTAGTATCATTTACAGTGTAACTTTAAGGCGAAGAAAAAAATCAACAATTTTGGATTTCAAGTGCTCTCTCTTTTAGTAGAGGTGAACTGTCAAACTGTCTGCTTTCTCATTTTCTCCATAACTGTGCTCAGCATCCTTCCACAGTCCATCATCTTGTGA
Source organism: Pachyramphus minor (assembly GCA_013397135.1). NCBI lineage: Eukaryota > Metazoa > Chordata > Aves > Passeriformes > Tyrannidae > Pachyramphus > Pachyramphus minor. The sequence goes on along the minus strand of VYXB01002190.1, from coordinate 152,313 downwards.
AGAACTGATGGACGATGCCAAATGGTGTGATGATTGCTTTAGTCCTCCTTTCAGGTACCATTATTAAACATAAGCTCAGTGCCTGCTTTCTTATATGTTTTTCCTACTTTAGCTCTTACTAGTTTTGGCAAAATATGACAGGTGGCAAAAATAAAGAGTATTCATAATATCTGGGACTAGGAAGCTGGATCAATTTCAGATTGAATTTTTCATTTCAGATTGTGTAGAAATGTAGCACAGGGGAGGGACACGTAAAGTCTTAACTGTTCAGCTGCTCAGTGAAGCTGTTCATCTGACTAATGGGCATGGTCTCTGCAGAAAGGAATGGTGGCAGTTTGCGTGACTGCTTTCCTTCCCCGTTCAGCCCTGTGTACGTGCTCACTAAGGAGCCGTAGGTTACCTCAGGTAAGTTTTCCTGTGGGGACGTCTGAGCCAGCGCTCGGCAGGCACTCTGCACAGCACAGAGCAGCACCGTGGGGCAGTACAGCAGCATGTGTTGTCTGCTTTCATTTGAGTTGGGCCCTGGCAGTTGCACAAACCAATTTGACAGGAAGAACGGGGCTTTTCCGCTCAGTAGTGACAGTGTGGCATAGGCCTCTCAGTTGGTAGGCTTAAGCCAAAAGATCCACGCTACAAATCAGAGGTGGGTTTGCAACTGCCTGCTGTAATTGCCAAAGAGCTTATGGATAAGCAAAGTAGCCCAGGATGAGTAATCCATTAGGAAATGTACAGTGTCTGGTCACAAAGGAGATTTTTGAACTTTTTACAGCTCAGAAGAATGAAAAATATTCTGAGCATACAAAGTTGCAGTGTGTCCTGGGTGTCCAGGTAAGATGGCCTGGCTGTCTTCTGGAGTGAGCCCCACTGTCCTGCCGTGGGGCAGTTTCTGGACTGGCTCTGAGGGATAGTCTGAGCTATACTCAAATGTTCCTAAAAGGACAAAAAAAATTTCCAAAGGTTATCTCTTTTCAGGGCATCCAGTCTCTTGCAAGTGTCCTTCCTTTTCCTGATGCAGAAGGGGCTGTAGATCAATTTGAAGAAAAACCCCTAGTGCCCACTGAAGGCTGAGATTTGGATTTCGTGGTCTCACTCAGTGACGGGTCATGCACTGGACTGTGTCTCCCAGTACAGGTTTCTTCCTTCTTACCAGATGTGCTGCCTGAATGCCAAAAATATCATTGATGCCCACATCAAGATTTACTGTATTTTTTTAACCACTTTAATCCCACTGTGTGAGATAGTGTGTTAGATACATGTATTATATTTTATGCACTATCATAATTTTTCTTTTCAACAGCTATTAAGCATGAAGTGTGTTAGCTCTTAGTGTACGTTTTCTGAAGAAGACAATGTTCAAATTTCGTCCAGGGTTTCCTCCAAAATTGGAGTAGGTTTAACCCTGCTTAAGCTTTTGCCAGCATTGCCAACAGTTGGGAACGTATATAAATTCTGTCAGCATTTTCTTGGATGGCCTTTTTTTATTGCCAGAGGAGGACCTTATGGAGCCTCTAGAGGGATATGAGTATAACTTGGATTTCTCACAAGAACCTGGCCAGCAAAATTGAAGAGACAGAAAACAGGGCTAAAAACAAGCCAACAAGCTAAAAACAACCAAAAGATGCTGCTTGTTAGTACAGTCCTGATCTCTGTCCTCTCTAGCTTTAGTTTTTAGTGAGGTGGTATTCAGACTGTAAAAAAACATGAAAATTTTGGGATGCTTTCTAGAGTCAAACTGAATTTACAATTTTAGTCCTTAGAAATCAGTTTCCCTTCTTTTTTTCAAGATACTGTTGCTCAGATTAGTCAGATCCATGAATCTTCCCACTTCTTTCACCAAGAGAGGGATGTGAGAATCAGCTATTCCAAATGTTAAAAAACCACAAGCAACAAAACAACCTTTGGAAAATAGTTTACAGATTGCTTTCTTACTTGCTTCTGGAATTATGTTTGATCCCCCTAAAAATGGCTATTTTGGGCATTCTTGTTCTTCAGTGATTTGGGAAAAAAAATATATCTACGTTCACATGTTTTCATATTTAAATGTTCATAGTTGCAGCCACCTTCATGGAGTTCACAAAAAGGATGAGTTGCTGGAGCTAGAGGTAACGGTTGGTTTTTGAGTCTTGCTGAGCTGACTTTGCAGTATCAAGCATGGTAAGCATTATAAAATACATGTTTTGTGAGGCTCTGGGGATTTTTTATGTTTTTTAAATAACCTGAGAGCAGTTTCAGTTCTACATGAGATGGCAGGTTTCATCAAGCTGACAGATAGCTGTATGCTCTGGGCAGTACATGATTGCAAAGGGAAGGGGCTGCCTTGGCTCTGTCATCCCTGTCAAAAGTTTGGTTTTGGTAAAGTAACTTGGCAAAGAATGTGCTGAAGGACTAATTTTGCTGCTAGTGGGAAGCCTGCAGGCGTGGTGACAGACATGACAGTGTCTGCTCCTTTGTGGAGTCCCACTAGTGGCCATCACTTGCTTCTCTGGAGTTTCCCAAGGCCTCCTCTCCCTTTTGGGCAGAGCCTGGTGTGGTTGGTTGCTGGAGCTTGGATCTGAGCACCCAGTCAGTCAATCCTTACAGCAGCAAGATTGAGCAAGAGATGGTGGTTTCAAATTTTAGCCATTTGAGGCAGTTGATGTAAACAACTCTGCTGTGATCGAGCAAGCCGATTTCTCTCCAACATTTGGGTGCTTTAATAATCTTTTTTCCTTTAAATGAGCAGTTGAACACTGTGACCTGGACTAATTTCCCAGAGTTTTATGCCAGAGGAGCATGTTATCTTACAGAATCAGGACTCACTGAGACCAGCAGGCACCGCTGAGATCTGCTCCTCCAACCCAGCAGCTCATGCAGGGTCAGCTGGAGTGGGTTTCTTGGGGCAATGTACAGTCAGGCTTTGAATATCTGCAAGGATGAAGACTCATCAAGCTCTCTGGGAGACTTGTAAGAGCTTGACAGCTCTTACAGTAAAAAAGATTTTTTTCTTGAATTTAAAAATATGCTGTATTTCAGTTGGTGCCTAATGCCTCTTGTCCTCCTGCCAGGCCTCACCGAGAAAAGCCTGGCTTCCTCCTTTCCCCCCCTCCCCCTCAAGTAATTATATGCCTTTTCTCTCTAGGCTGAGCATTTCTAACTTTCCTCATAGGTCAGATATTCCAGTCCCTTAATCACTTTCCTGGTTCTTTGGTGAACTCACTCCATTATGTCCATGTCTGTCTTGTGCTGGGGAGCCCAGACCTGGACACAGCTTTCCAGGTGTCTCTCACCAGTGCTGATTAGAGGGAGGGAAAAGTTAAATGACTTGCTCCAGTTTCCTGTATGTTCCCCTAAATTTCTACAACATATACTGATGCCAGTAATTTAAGGCAAGTGGCATTTCTGGCTTTCTAAGTTGAAGAAATGGGAGGAATACCTGGAAGAAGCAGAAGTACATTGTAGGTGCAGAGCTGAGATACAGATTCAGGAAGGTAAGTGAAAATTAATGCATCACCAGACTGAGAGGACAGAGAAAGATTGGCATAACATTTGCTGCCAAATTTGGTAATAAATTTGACTGACAAATTATCCAGGTGAGCATCTGTTGCAAGAGGGGGGATCCCTTTCACTCTGTCCTGTGCTGTGTCCCACCTACTGCTGATCCTTCAGAAGATGAAGTCATCAAAAAAATCTGACCAATTTTGTACAGAGGGAAATAGTCCCTCCTTGCATTCAGCTGGCAAGTGGCTGAAGCCCTGTGAAGCATGTGATTTGTATAAAGTCATTATTGTAGTGCAGATCTGCACATTAGCAGGATATCCCATAAATCAGAGATCTTGTGCCTCTCTGGGGAGGAAGGAGTAACCTGAGGAGGAGGTTGCCTGAGGAGAAGGTAATTTGTTTATCTGTCTCTTGGTGGTTTATTGGTTTGAGTACATATTAAATAAGCTTTGAACTCAGACCACATTTTTCTAAAAGGAGAAGAAAGCCCACTTTGAAGGGGGCTGAGCTTAAGCAAGGCTGCAGAGCTGATGGACTGAGGAAGCCCTGCAGCCATGGACCAGGGTGCCAGAGAAAGGAAAGGAATGAGGAGTGCAGCTGGCAGGAGAGGTAGATAGGAGAGGGGATGGTGGCAACAGTGCTACACTGCAAGTCTGAGATTATGAGGTACAGAAGCTGTACGAAGCTGCCAAGGCGTTGAGAGGCCATGACAGAAACTAGGCTGATAAAATTCACCTTAGACTAGATGTGCAATTGAAAATTGTGGTAGAGTTCAGGCTGTGAGCTGAAGGCAGTCATGCATAAAAGGAGAGCGGGCAATGGCATGAGAAATGAAGTTTTGGAGGGCAGACCCTGGGACAAGGAGTGGGCTGGAACTCACAGCCCTGGCAGAGGCAGAAGCACAGATTGCAGGATTGAGTGTCTTATTACATGCTAAAGAGTTGAATCAGTTCAGCTTAAATGCAAGGGTGCTTGTTACTAAGGGATTTGGACCTGATACGAGGGACTTGCCATGAAGTCAGCTGGGATGGCTGGTCAAAGCCTGGGCTCTCTGCAGAATAAGAGGTCAGGAATTATAAGGACCTTAAATCCCAACTAGCCATGTAAGGTAGGGCTTGCAACTAGCTAGGCAGTGGATATCTCTAACACAGAGAAGGAAAAAGCTAACAAGGAATGGAAAAATGACCTGTTAGACAAGTAAGTTGGGGGTGGCCAGTAGAGTCTAGGAATACAGTGAAAACCAAGTCCAGCTAAGTTATCTTTGCTGATCATGGTCAAAAAGCAGCAGAAAACTTTTTCAGGCACTTGAATAAAAAAGAAAAAGCAAGGTTAAATAAGTGGGAAATGATGCAATGAGGATAAGGGAGAGGTTTAAAGTATTGGCTAAAGGACTGTGGAAGGAAAGCCAAGAATGAGATTTAGGGTATGGAAACAAGAACTACGAGAGTCAAGACAGAAGCAAATTATGAGTTTAAAGCACTTATTCCAGGAAAATGGAATAGTTTCTTTCCAAGTCACAATAGCAAATACCACATTTGCTTACTTCTGAAATAGCAGTGCTCCTTAACAGCTCTCTGAATGGGTGGTATATTTTGAAAATATACTTGGAGAGTATGTAAGTACAGAAGTATATATAAATAAGGAGCAACCACAGGGCCAGCGGTCTGAGCATAATCATATGCAAAGATTTAAATCTTGAAGGAACTGCTGACCAAAATGGGTGTGAGAGGGGCTGTTTGCTACAGGTGTGACAAACAGAAATAAGTTATAAATGTTAGGAACATGTATGTGAAAGGTAAAGTGGAATGGAGCCAGATGAAGGGAAGATCACAGCTGTCAATGTTGGGAGAGGAAGTTCTGGATGGCGAAAAGGTTCCTCAGATGTAGCAGATAGAAATTTAGTAAAGCTATAAAGGTTTGTGGAATTTGAAGTTGTTTCACACTTCCCTTTCGAATCTGTGCCTCTGTCTACCTTTACCAACTTTCCATGGGAAACTAGGATTACTGGGGAGGATTGCTGCTGGAGGCAGCTCCTTCCATGCTTCTTTTCCTGTTCTTCTGAATTTTCTTCCCGTCTTGTCCCTTTTCTCTCCCTTGTTCTTTTGCTGTATCACAGCCACCGTTGTGCCATGGGTTCCTTTTCCCAGATTTCCTGGCACTGCCAGCCGCCTGCTGGGCGGACAACCACCACTGCCAGCCCTGGTTTGCAGCACCCATCTCCAGGCATGGAGAAAGTACAGAGCAGCAGAGTCCCCAAAGCGGCCTGGCTGCTCCAGGATCACACCTCCTTGTGACCTTGGAAGTGTCCTTGCCTCAGTTCCCCATGCAGCTGCAATTACCCCCACACTGACTTGATGCCCACATGTCCAGGCAGCTGCTATCCAGAAAAAAACAGAATAAAACCCAATGAATTCCATGGAGACTGGACCTTAGTGCAGGAGCATCACCAGCAGACTGCTGGCTCAAGCTTTTTGTTCATATTAACAGACTTGGGAGTGCTCCTTGGGAATAGGTGGTGTTAGGAAAACACTGGTATTTGTGGGGAAAGGGTGACTTAGCAGGAAAATAAGACTATCATTTTTTTTTCCTCCTAGGAGTGAAGGAAATAATATTGGTAACAGAAGGTTTTACAAATATAGTGAAAAGCACTGATATTGCTGCAGAAGTAGGTTGGCATCAATAAGTGATAGTACTGATCCTTGCTGAGGAGCTGGTGGGGAAAACAAGCAGAGGGATCAGCTCTGGATAGCAGGAGAAAAGGGGCTTCTGGTCATTTCTGCCTCTGTGAGGCCATTTTAGTTACAGTGGAGAAAGAAATAGTGGTTGGTTTTGCCTTCAGTATCTTCCAGCAAAGTTTCTCTTGGCCCTTTCACCCCTACAGCTTTTTCTTATAAGGAGTGATTCATGTGTGTGCTTGCATATGGAAATAGATTTGCAAGACTTGCCAAACAACGCACCTCCTAAAAGCACAGCTGGGTGCTGACACGGCAGTGTTTCCCTCAGTCCAGAAAGTTAAATCCAGAAATAACCTCCCCTCTCTAACAGCTCGATGACTCATGCAAACTTCGGAGGGGATGCAGGGATTCCTGTCCCTGGAAAGCCCCGCTGCTGCTGCCTGGGGGCTCAAGGAGGGCTCAGGTATCAGGGAAGCAGCTCCTGTCAGAGCCCATGCCAGGAGACATCATCCAGCCCACCAAGTCAGAGCAGATTGCTTTTGTGGGGGGGCCAAGAGGTTTACACCCAAAAGAGTATAAAAGCAGGCATGCCCTGGCTCAGGCTCCCTGGGGATGTGTGTCTTCAGCTTCCTGAAAGAGAACGGGGAGAATGATGTCAGTACTCGTGGTCCTGATTCACCCAGCTTCCCAGCCACAATTCCCACTGTGGCTGGCTGGCAGCTCCTAAATTACATGTCTTCTTCTAAACCATGGAAGCCATTATGTGGCTTGTCTGAAACTCAAGAGGTGGTCTTCTATAATGAGTGAAAATATGTGCTATGATATCTAGTGGGAGGTGTCCCAGGCCATTCTGTGATCTACAGTGAATTATTAAGATATAAATGGCTATTAAGGTAAAGATATCTATGTAGTAGCTACAGAGTACACAGTTATCCTGCACTGCCCAGAGTTTCTTCCTGGGTTGGTCTTTGGTGTCTTTGCTCCTGTGCCAGTCCTAGAGTATGAAGCTGGAACTACTTTACTTTTTCCTGTTCTTATGGATTGTGCTTTTATTGTTGTTTTTAAACACAGTTAACACAACTTAACCTTTCTATTTAGTGCATCAAAATTACTCCTAGCTCCTCATGGCTTCATCAGGAGTGTGAATGTAGCATCAGCACAGGCTCTGCCTCCAAGGAGATATATAGATAG
>VYXB01002190.1:112645-144758 GCA_013397135.1 Pachyramphus minor | reverse complement strand
TATATATATATATATATATATGCTAACTAGCATGGGTGTTTTAGAGAGAGAATATGATCTTTTTTCAGCATTTGGATTGCCTCGTTATCACACAGGCATCAAGAAACATAATATACAAGTGGGATGTTGCCATGTCTGCCTTTTTTCCCCCCCTCCCTATATCTGCATGTCTAATCTGGCCCTTCCTCCAGGATTCTTCACTGCCCTTTCATAGAAAGACCGAGCAACTTTCTACCCACTCTCTGGGAAAGCTGAAAGATGGAGATGACCCAGTGATGGCTTAAAGCCTCTCAGCCTGTGTGTAACAATAGCACTACCACCAAAAGCACCTACAGCCTGTCGCCGCTGCTGGCACTGGTGGGTGCAAACCTCACAGCTCCAGGTCCAAGGGGACTGGGGCTGGGAGGGATAACTGCAGCTCACTAAGCCAAAATTTCTCAGGAATCGGAGCACAACCCAGCAAACAGTACTTTTGAGCTGAAAAGTGTATGCCCGGGTAACATGATTGTTATTTTTCTTACTGTTCCTGGCATGGCAGCCTTTCCTGTCCACACCGCACTTCTTTCAGCTGAAGCAGGAGGCTGGAATGACCCTGTATACGTGAGGATGTGCTTCAGAGGAGCCAAAACCAGAAGCCAGGCTGAGAGCTCGCCTGCTCAGAGCACACTGCACATATTTGCAGGAAACCCAAACCTGCAGGAGCTCAGCAGGGCTGCTCAGTCAGCATCAGATCAGGATGGATGACAGCACATCAGGATTCACATCAGGATGATGAGAGCACATGTGTTATGGTGAAAATATTCTATGCAGTCCAGCAAACTCTGCCAAAGCATTCTTAGGAGAAGAGAGCGATACAGCACGGAGCAGCAGGACGAAAGGATATCTGGGCTACTTAGAGCTGGAAGGGAGTTTTAGGTAATATCATTAACTGTGTAATGGTTGTTTTTAGTGAAGCTTGTGGAGGAAAATCTTTGTATCTAATGGAATAACTGTCATTATTTCCTGGCTTTTAAATATTTCCAGTCTTCTACGGTATCACATGTACTGGAAAGGTATCAAGGATTGCCTGTTTGCAAGGGCATTGAAAGGCCAAGGCTCAGGGAATGGAAGGAAATAAGGGAAGAATGAGAAAAAGTATGATTTTAATAGCAGAAAATGCATTTTTTCCAAAATGCCTTTATTTATTATCAAAAAGATTAATTAAGGATGAAAATCCCTGAAATATGGATCATTTGAAAGAGATCAGCTGGGAATGAAGCTTTAGCAAAATTGTCAAAAAACTAAACACATCATTTATCTCTGCAACACAGCTGAGGTGCAACAAAAAATGCATTCTGCTGAGCACTGAAAATTAAGTTATGCTTGTGTGAGCATTTGCACATTGTTGGAATAAAACCCCGGGATGTTGTAATTGGATTGGATACTAAACTCTATGGGATGGCTGTTGCAGGATGGGCTTGCCTGGTGCAGTCAGTGGATCGCAGTGAGTACATTGAATACAATCATAATGGCTGCCAGGAACCAAGGGATGCGATTGCTTGAAAATCACAGTCCCTGGAAGGGTTCAAAAGCTGCGTGGATGTGGCACTTAGGGGCATGGCTTATTTGTGAACACAGTGGTGCTGGGTTAGCAGGGTTAGGGTTAGGGTGATCAATGATCTTAGAGGTCTTTTCCAACCTTAATGATTTCTGCTGGTCCCCCAGACTTCTAGGTCTTCAGTGAGGTCCTTGTCCTCCTCAAAAGCTTCCACCAGCCCTAGTGACATGCAGGGTGGTTGGTGGCTGTGCAGCTGCCTGATGCCTCCCACAGCCCTCTCCCCTTTCCTTCCTGGAAAACTGCAGTTTTGCAGAGTGTAGCTCAGAGCAACAAAGTCTTGTTGAGCAAGGTACATCCTTCAGGGTGTTCCTGCAAACACCTTCTTGAAATGAATTGCTGGGAAGAAAGAGGGAACAGTAATTCCTTTCTCCTCTTTCTTTTTTCACACCAGACAATTCATTCAAACACCCAGCAATAATACTCAGAAGGGCCAAACTATTTACAGTCACAGCCCGTAGCCCTGCTCCATGGTGAGAAGCAACACGGACCCCAGTAACGAGCTCGTGGTGGTGTCATCCTCTGCCATGCAAGGTTTGGAGCGTACAGGCCTGTGCATCCCTACCTACGTTTAAGCGAAACTCGTTGCCATGGTGACGGCGGGGCTTTCTAAATACAGCCTGTGGTGCCCAAAATCGCGTGGGTGGTGAGTGCTGAGATGTGTGCAGGGTCCCTGCCGACACTAGAAACCTGCTGATGGGGCTCGCCAGGGGAGGAAGCGTTTGCACTGGTGGGGGAATGAACCCCTGAACTGGTGGTGGTGTTAATTATGGGTTGCTGATTTTTATCTTCTGCAGTGCCCCATGTGCTCCTCAGGATGTACAGGCTGGCTCTGGGACTCTGTGCAGCAGCTGATAAGAGGCTGGAGTGGATTTATCTTCCAAGTGCAGGGAGGGATTTGCAGCATTTTCACTCCTTGACGTGGCAGGGTTCCTTGCTTAAAGCGACATTGCTATTCCCATGCTTATCTGTGCGGGGCTGCACGGAGGTAGGGCGAGATTACACCTGACACAATTATCAGTCTTGTAATTACACACAACAGCCCCAGACACCCTCTTGGGTTTGCCATACAAATCTAATAAGAGTCAGGCACAGGAGTATTACAGGCTAAGGAAACCTGCGTGTGCCAGACCTTTTCCTGCACCTTTCAACTATAGTGTGAAATGCAGCAATGTGTGTGAAGCTGAAGGGCTGGATGTGCATGTATCTATCAGCCTCTGCAAGGTCATGTTCCAGTAAAGAGAGGCAGGAGATTCACATGCTTGCATCCCAATGATGCTCATCTCTCCCAAGCACAGGGGCAACATTTGCTCACAGGAGGTGAGAGCTTTTCTGTGCTGTCTGCCCATCTGCACAGCTTTCATGCTGAGCTACGGCTTGTTGGAGCAGTAGGACAGGAGTCCGCAGTGGCCCCAGCTCCCTATGGCAGCCTGGGCTTTCCCAGATCTGGTCCTGGCTGCGCCATGCCAGGGAGAGCCTCATGAGGATCATGCACCCACTTCGCCCCATCGGTGTGCTCCAGCACTCCCAAAAAGACTTTGGTTTCAATGAGAATTAGGAAAATAACTAGAATCTTTTGTTCCTAATACTGCAAATCATAGGAAGGGGAAAAAAAAAAGATTAAAGAAAGATAAAAAACCTTATTCTGAACTAGTTGGTGAGACCCCCCCCTCCTCAGTGTGGGCAGCTTCTGGGCTCCCCCAACAACTGATTTCAGTGCAAGGCTCCCCACAATGTGGGGCAGGATATGGGGGTCTGGCCTCCACTGACAAAAAGCTCCCTTCCAATTTTGGAGCCAGCAAGGCTGCTCAGCAGGAGCAGGAGCTCAAGCTGTTGGATGAGATGGTGAGATGGAGACAGAGCATGTAGGGAGGGGGTGTGAGGTGAGGGTTCCCCCTGGTCTCACAGCAGAGGTCACAGCTCCTGCTTGAGCTGTCTCCCAGAACTTCAAAACCTCTTGGAGCAGCCAAAACCTTTCTAATACAGATTTCCTGAAAAATGACAAATAGCTCATACTTGAGGTATGAGGCATGGAGAGAAAAAAGGACAAGGAGTGAGAAATATGCTGCAAAACTTTCAGAAGCTAATACGTAACAAACCTAGAAGCAAAGGCAGAGAGGGGGAGAGGAAAGAGTATGGGGCAGACCTTCAAAGGACAGCTGCTTGCTAGAAAAACAGGAGAGGAAAGGGGGCAGGGCACACCGGTTTTGTAGATTAAAAAAACCCATATACAGAGAGAGACCAGCAACAGGAACTATTCAGATGGTATAAGGCCATCGGGGACATCGTCTCTTGTCAAACTGCTCCTGTGCAGGACTGATGGCTTCTGTGCTGGATCTGGTCTCCAGGTTGGTCCAAGGCACTTGGCCAAGTGTGTGGCACGTGGGGCCTGGAGTGGGGCTTTAGCTGGTAGCATCCAAGGGGGCAGAGAAGAATTTGGTGAGAATCAGGGAGGGAGCCTGGAGGTTGGGAATCACGCATCATCCTCATTTCAATTTCACAATGGAGGCGAGGAGATGTCTTTTGGAGCTTGGAGGTGGTTGTACTTTTTAAATACTGAGTGAAATGTGAAAAATAAAATTGTTCCTGGTCCTACACCCTCAGAATGATTTATGTTGGTATTTAATCCCGCTTGTGTTTCCCTGCCCACTGCATTCTGGTTTTTCTTTGCGCTTTTGTAAGCAGTGGGAAAGCAGCACGCTGCTAATTACAACCCAGGGCTGTTTGGACACAGAACTGGGGAGGGAGGTGAAGAGAAATAAAATAAATAAATGAGAAGTCCCATTGTCACCTGCAAATATGGATCCACTCTGTGCAAAGCCCACCAGTGTGTTTCCAGGGAGATGGCAAGTTATTCGTAGCAATTTGTTGAAGTCTGGCTGGCTCTTGGTTTGACTGGTAGCAATATTTGGGCTCCACCATTTTCGCTGCTGAGACAAACTAAAATGTGTTGGCCTCAGGGGTCCTGCTGTGCTTTTTAGGGGATATCTGCATGGCCAAGGTGGTGCATCCACTGTCCCTGTGGGGACAGTAGGTGTTTTTTGGGGCTGGCTCTGGTTGCAGGGCAGGACAGGACAGTGGCTGCTGCTTTGATGCCCAGGACAGCACAGTGGGGTGAGTTTGCTTTTTTTGAGTTTGGCATGGATGTTTGTTTTTATGATAACCGTATCTTACAAGCTCATATTTAAACTTCCAGGCTGTCTTTGCATTCGCATCCTGTTGGGCTGCACGGTTATATCCTTCATTAAAAACTAATGTGAAGGCACCTGGGTTGCCTCTGGGCAAGGACACAAACCTTGATAGCAGGAGTGTGGAGAGGAAGGGAGCAGTGGTGGACACGTGCATCCCCAGATGCTCCTTTTGCTTCCTCCGCATGCACCCCTGGCATGGGCTGGTGGGACTGGGAAGAGGAAGCTGTCAATGGATACAGGCAGGGGCTGGTGCTGCCCGTTTGGTTCCCACTTCTGGTCCATTAATTAATAAAACTTTCTGGCACCTTATCAGATCCACCATTTCAGTCAGTTTAGGCTCCCTGCAGCCAAGTCATCTGTGACAGTTTTTATTCACTTTTCTTTCCGTCTGAAGGTCCCTCAGCAGGCTGCCTCAGCCCAATGAAAAATTAGGCAAAGTATTCTCAAAATGGGGGTCATCAGGGTTTCCCATGCTCAGTGCTCTGTCTTGCAAGTCTGTTTGGCTGAGCTCTGCATCATCTTCTTGAGCCCATCACCTTGGCATGGTTCAGAGCAGTTGTGCAGCAGCAGCCAGCTGCTGGCAGGATTTTTCCTGCTGGGGTAGGATTTTATGCTTTGTTTCAGGTTTTGTTGGGGCTTGGGAGGCTTTTGGTTGATATGGCTTTTTGATAGCCTAAAGAGCAGGAAATGGTTTCAAATGAAAGCAAAGCTTTGCAGTATGGCTCTTCAGGCAGAGGCAGATGGCCCAGCAAATTGTGTAGCTGCAGGGCAGCCACTTGGGGGACAAATTAGGAAAAGATCCATGGAGGCAGGGAAGGTATCCATCCTTGATGTGCTCCTCCTGCTAGCTCCCCTGTTTTTCCTCAGGAGCCCCTGAGAGGTAGACTGGCAGTCTGTCAACCCCACTGGTTCTGCTTCCAGCCCCTCTGCAGCAATCCCCCCCATGCCCTTCTTGTCTGGGACATCCGTGAGGGAGCTGGTTTCATTTAGCTGTTGTGCAGCTGGATCTCACAGTGTTGAAATCCATGAATTATGAGCAAGAAAGCAGTGCCTTTTTAGGATATCCGCAGCCACTCTGCTGCAGCCTTTCCCAGACAGAGTTAATTGCTACAAAAATTTAGGGGAATTCTTCAGCTCCTCAGCTCCCATCATGCTGTGCTTGCTTCTCCTGGCTCCACCCTTTGGCTGGCAATGGCCTAACATAGTAACTGGAGAAATACTTAGGGATTAATTAATTTAATCCAACCTCTGCTGAGCTGGAGCCCTGACAACTGCTTTGCAGCACTTGTGCACAAGGTCACATCCGCACAAGTGGCTGGTGGATGAAGGGAGGACATGCACTCCTCATGGTCTTTCTGTGGGCCAGCGTCTGCTCCCTTCCCTCTATCAGGGAGCACAACCAACCCTTCACAAGGTTCTGGGGCTAATGGAGCTTTTTCCACACACACCTTCCCCCATGCCTGGTAGCTCTTCTAGAAACAGTCCATTTCTTTAGCAAGGAGCTATGCAAAAGCTCCACCACACACTAGCCTGAGAAGCCAGTGCACCTTAGGAATGTGCCAGTGATGTCCATCTCCATTTCTGCCTCCATGCCAGCTCCAGATGCAGCCTGGCAGCTGGTACCTGGTGGCAGCCAGTGCCTCTGATGCCCTCTGAGACCTAATGTCTGTATAAACTAGTCTGCACAGGGATTAATTTAACACCAAAACTTTTGACCACAGCTCATGTAAATACCTGCTCTTATTTTAGTGATCACCAGGGACCACCCAGTGCACTGGTGCATGGAGCTGACCCTTCCTGTTAACTGTCTCTAAATTTTCCCTGGGTATATTTCCCAAAGGAGCATAGAGGAGATGTGATGACCACCAGCCCATAGCCCTAAGGCATCCTTCCCATCCATCTGCATGGGAAGGGAAGCCTGTTGCCTTCAGTTCATCTCTTTGTTTCACAACAGCAGTATCCCCACCTCTGATCTCTCCCTGTGTTGGCCTTTCCACCCTGCAGCCACGGTGCTGTCCCGGGGGAGCTGCCACAAGAGCCCTGCCAGTGGGAGTGGTGCTGCTGCCCTGACAGCCCAAGGTGAAGCCAAAAGTGAAGTTTTTGACTGCCATGCAATGAATAAAATATGAAGAGGAAAAAAACCTCATCCTGGTTTTGAAAGTGGAGATAATTTCTTTTTTTAATCTTCAGAAGACCAAGCATTTGGAAGTATTAGATCCTTGCTCCTCCATCAGCCTTCGTCTTTTCAGAGACAAAAGGTGTTAGAGGAGAGAAATGGAAGTCAGTGCTTGGGTTTTTCAACTGGAAATGGAAGAGCAAAGAGCCCAAATCCCTCCAACCTTTGACATGTGAAGTTATTCTTTCCATATCAGAAAACCTTGGAGAGCTGAAACTACCAACATTTATGTTCGTTAATGTTGTTACTAATTACTTGTCTTCCATTAGGTATTAAAAACGTGCTCAAGGCTCATCCTTCTGTAGTGTTTGGCTCAAGGAAATGTCACTTCTTGCTTTCCAAGCCCTGCTTTTTCCTATGGCCCAGGAACGTCAGCGAGTTGTCCTCATCTCAGCTGTGCTACTACAGGATCTGAAGAGTTCCGTGCAATCACACTCACTGCAAACCCAGCCTCTCTTCTCCTGCTCTGTTTCTCGTTCTCCTATTGCTGATCATCTTGTCCCACAGGTCCATGCAGGACAGACCACGTACAACACATCCAGAAGTGTGACCTGGGGATTTCCAAGCAATTAGATAGTCCTGGGTTTACCTTCAAAAGCAAATTACCATGATTTAAAAGAAAACTAGTTTGCCTTGAAACCTGCACATTTATATTCTACAGCATATGAAGAAACTCAGGGATTTAGTAAACTTGCATGGGAAAAAAAAAAACCCAAGGGGAAAAAACCCTGCTGCAAGCAGTATTAGCTGCCAAAGCCATAATTGTGCAAAGCTGGAAATCCCTTGCTCAGCTGAACCTAGCACACTGGTATAGCATCTTAAGTGAATTCGCTGGCATTGGAAAGCTAACGTTTCTTATAAATAATAAACCAAACATTTTTTTCAAGTAATCCTGACAGTTTTCTTGGAAATCTGCAAATACAATACTTATGTTAACCAGCTGTGTCATCTGGATCAGCATTTTAGTTTTTCAATGGGGAATTAGAAAAGGTAAAATCTGTAAAGCAGCATAATTTATATATATTATAAAATACTGCCTCTAATGCAGAAATACGTCAGCTATGAGGTGATAATTTAAAAGTCATTATCCCTGTAATTTATGGATATGCTCATATCACATAGCAATTCATTCTGTTATTTTACTACTTCTCTTTTTGTTTGGCTTTTATTTTTCTATGTTAGCCTTCTATGCATAGAAAGGTTATTTAGCTGCCTGCCCAAAAGCTGGGACATTTGTGCATGCTGTGGGTGGGATTCCTTGGTCTGTGCTTTGGGGTGATCCCAATCACTCCGATAGTTTTGGGTACATTTATAATTGTTAAGACCAGAGAACAAAGGAGGCACAGCATTGTAATCATCATGTTTGCTGAAGGAAAACTGTTTGGTGTTTTCATTCTTCCAACTGTTTTTAGGGTGCGAGGAGGAAGGCTGTTTTGATAGCATGGCTTTTCTGAAGGGAGATACTTCTGCTGCCCAGATCTTTGGTTCTCCTGTGTCCCTTCTGCAATCTCTGGGGCTTTCAAATTTCATGTGTTGGATAGTGACAAACTTCCCTAAACCTCCTCCTCTTGTCTGAGATTAACGAAACCCCAAGAATGCTGCTGGAGTTTGTTTCTCCGTCTCTGGCAGCAGAAGTGTCCTCCAGGACATGCCCCATCCTGAGTAACTCCATAAAGCCATCTCTCAAGTCTGTGTGTATCAAACCACAGATAACAGGGCTGAAGAAGCAGGCACAGAAGAAAAATGCCAAGAAGACCCACAGCACAGCTTGATCAGGCTCACCATCTGGCTCTCTGATCTCTAATTTTCTCTCAAGAGCGGTCCCATGGCCAGATAAAGAGGTCCCAGGGTAATATGTGGTTTCTAGAGCCTAGCTACAACCTGGTAGGGTTCTGGCAGTGAGATCTTTAAATCTTGAGATAGGAAAAACTGGCCTTGGAAAGAGAGGCCCCAGAGCAAAGCATCAGGGTTATCTGCAGAGAGTAGTGAAAGGGAAAACCTGAGAAGATGGGCACCCTGCAAGGGAAGAGGCAATGTCTGTGTAACAGCAAGGCCCTACTAAGCAACATGGCTTTTGATCCCCAAAAGTACATAAAATAAGGGCTATGTAAAAACAAGCACACAAGAAATGCTGAAAATGTTAATGTCTTTCTTCTCTGTTTTGTTTTTGTTTTTTTTGTTTCCCCCCCCAAGGGGTGCCAGATTATGTGTTCTGACCAGGGGATTCATAAGGGTGCCCAGGAAGATATGGAAGCTCCTGTGGACTTCTGATGAGCAATGGTAAATCTAGCTATGAGATTACAAGATCTTGAGGCATCAGATGACATTGTAAAAAGTAAGTACATTTGCTAGCCATTTAACACAGATGTGATCACAAAATTCACATATGAGAAAATCCTTTGGGGTCTTAAAGTGGTTTCCAGGAACAGGTGCTGAAGATGAGCTTGTTTGCCCAACATACCAGCCAGGAACCTGAAATGGAAACAGAAATTTCAGTGATCTTCTCCACACAGATAGATCCCAGTGTTGTTTCATGTTACTGGAGGGATTCAGTGTATTGCTGTCACTTTTTATGGTTTTGCTAGAAAAAAAGGAAGGAAAAGCCAGACTGTACATATTGAGGAAGCCAGCCATCAGAGGATCCTGAGGACAGGCCTGTTCAGCTGTCACTGCTGGCAAACAAAGCATTCCACTGAATTGCAAAGGTTTGTAGAGGGAATAAAAAAATAAAATTAGTTCAGTGAAAAGTAGTATTGTGTCTGCCTTCGCTGTGTCCAGAGGGAAGTCAGTCCACTGCTGGCACCTGCCTGGGCTTTTCTAGGAGACTGATGTCCCTGACAGAAGAGAAAACAGATTATTCAATTTGCTATTCGAAGCCTTAAACCTAGCCAGTGTCCTCTTGTGTGGTGCTGGAGAAGGAAATTAGGGGTAGAAGAAGTGGAGGAGCAGCTCTCCTGCTGGAGATCATACAGGGCCCTTTACTTTGCCAGAAGAGCTTAATGATAGCTGTTAGTAACCATGAAAGATTTAAATTTAATTTCATACCCACGTACATTGTCACCACTCAAATTAGAACAGCTATCCCACAGCGACATGAGAAATCACAGGGTTTTAAAAATACATGGTAATTAAAACTATTAGAAAAATTAAACATTTTTATAGCCTCATTTTCCCGGTTCTCCAGTGGGATTGTGGTATTGGTAATTTAAGCTGGGGGGGTGGGGAGAAGATGTGCATATCTTGGAAAGTTAATTTGGGGCTGAAGTGAAGGAATCCATCCTATGTAATGAAAATTGTCAGCAGCTGCAGCTGAAGGAAGCAGAAACTGCTCTATCCCACTTGTCATACAACTGTCCATATGGAAACACTTACTTAGGAAGAAGTAATTGAGACCCTTAATATGAAAATAGTTTCATTTTGCCTCAGAATCAAAAGGTCTTTCTCCCTCAAGTTGAAAGTTTTACATTAAATAGTAACGAAAGAATGAAAGCAATTTCTGCTGAGCATTCGTGGTTGCCTATGAAGCCATCAGAAAAAAGCATTCCCAAGAGTTTGCAGTTGTGGGAGGATGTGTGTCCAGGGCAGGGGGCTCCCAGCCTCATGGAAGGCAACTGGATCCCTTCGGGGCTGAGATCTCAGGCAACAAGTCATCCTGGCTCAAATAATTTGAAAATGAAAAATCAGTTTCCAGAGCAGAGAAGGAAAGAAAACTCTTAGGAGTTTTGCAATTAAAACAAAGCATTTTGGGATTGAGCTCTTTGTACTGCTGAAAACCTCTGTGTGCCTGTCATTTTGCACAGGGTCACTGCAGTGCTATGTCTGTGTTGGGATTCAATCTCCTTTCTTCTCCTCCTCGTTCCGCTTTGACAAAGAGGCAATTGTAAATAATTTAAGTCTGTAAATTGCCCAAGTCAGTGACTGCCCTTTAAGATAAAGAGTCTCTAAAGTGCACTAATGTAATCTGTACAGTAGTTTGAAGTTCAGGATTACAAACACCAGGTATGGTTTTAGTATTTCTGGCCAGAGTAGCCTTGTTACTGGAGAAAGTTAAAAAAGCATATTTCCGTTTCTGCCTAGTTTAGGAGAGACTAGGTCTAGATTTGTTCCATCTTCCTCTGTCTGTATAGTTTTTGGCTATAAAATTCTTCCTGTGCACTGGCTCGTGGGTACTGGAACATTGCCCTAGATGGTCCCACCACTTTCCCACCTACCCCTCTCCCCTTAAACCCAAGCGTGGAAGGGAGGATGATGAGCTCAAAAAAATAAAGATAAGGGCAAAAAATCCAAGCACACCATCTGTCTAATGCCTGGCACAGAGCCAGGCTTTCATGTATTTAGAGCAAAGGATACAAGCAAGTATTTATTTATTGATTCAGAAACAGTGCAGTGTTTCTCTGACTCGCTATCGGTTTCCAAATCTGATTTAAATAAACTCTTCCAGTGCATAAATCCAGGCAAAATGTCATTCACCATATGTTTATTACTAAAACTTGGCACCTGCTTGCATCAAAGTAGTTTTCACACGCAGGCTGTTTGTTACAAAACCTCAGCGAAGCAGGTATAATTAGCATTAGCGCTTGAGGGGGAAAACTGGGGCTGAGAACAGAGAAAATAATTTCCGTGCTGCTGCAGAGGGAGTCATCGTGGGGATTTGGATTAGAAACAGCCTTTCCTAGATTCCCATTTTCTTCATGCAGATGAATAGATTTGCATCTTTTATTAATTTATAACAATTGGACAAATTGTATCTTGCTCATTTCTTAAAGAAAGAGCTTAAAATGCTTGCAAGACTAGATTAGGAATATCCAAATAAATGGTCTTCCTATCTGAATGTCCATAACTACCTTGAAAGAAAGAGGTATGATTAGTTGCTGTATGCCATTTTGCATACAATTAATGCTTATCAACTAGAACACAAAACACTTTCTGAATACATTATTTATATGAGCTTTATAAATGATCCATTCTTGTATTGCTGGCATAACTCGTTCTGATG
This sequence comes from Pachyramphus minor, assembly GCA_013397135.1. Lineage (NCBI taxonomy): Eukaryota > Metazoa > Chordata > Aves > Passeriformes > Tyrannidae > Pachyramphus > Pachyramphus minor. The sequence goes on along the minus strand of VYXB01002190.1, from coordinate 132,801 downwards.
AAGCCATACAAAGAGCCTCAAAGAGGTAAGTAGCTAAAGCAAGATCATTCTGTGTGAAACTTCTCCAACCTCTTATGTATCACCACTAGGATTATTATCAAGTGCTCAGAGATGCTGGATTTCCAGATGAAGTGTGTGAGCTCTAGGGAGGCAAAGATAACAGATCCTTTTTTTCACTTTAGTCTTTATATGTGAGCAAATAAAACTGATTTTGATATTTTCTTGTCTGGAAAACTGACCTATGAAAAGATTAAATTCATGTTCAGGTATCCCCTTTTAGTTAAATTCCTAATAAATATGAACCCTAACCCTAGCTGTTTAGAGGCACTTGAACAAGTTATAAAATAAGCACCTGCTGTAGCTGTCCTTCAATGTGTGTTCAGGGAATTAGGGCTCCTGCTTTGTCGTGTCAAGAAAAGTACCTGTTTGGTACATTGCCCACCTTGCAATACACTTTATGTCTTTCTGCGTTCCCATGATGTGTTGGCTGCTTCTGTTGAATCTCTGGATCATATTCAGATGGAGGAAAGGTCTTACAGCCCGGGGTTAATTGGTAGTGACTGCAAGCGCAGAAGGATGGTGTAGTTAGTGTGAAACATATGATGTACACAGCATCACTCAGTCAGGCATTTCCCTGGGTCATAGTACAGTATCAAAAATAAATTAAACCAATTTTTCTAGTTCCCATTCCCAAGAAGAACTGGAAACTGGAAGGTTATGGGTAAATTTTAGGAATATTACACATTATGCTACTATAGTTTGGTTATAGAGCATACTATTTTAAAAGCCCTTATGTTACTAACTCTTTCACAAAAGCATTTCCGGTGCATCCAAAGAGCTACTTATACTTTGACAGAATGGCCATTACCTGCCTTGCTTTCATCGTTGTGCAAAAAAAGAAAAAATAAAAGCTGGATTTATTATATTTTCATAAGGGTTTTTTCCCTCATTTTGCATTTGCCCGCTGGGGAATTTTCTGCAGCCTAGAAATAAACATACCAGAAGGGCTAAAACCAAGCAGTGTGTAAGGCTTTGATGTTTTTAGGCTTAAGACTCTTGCTGGTTCTCCACACAGCACCTGCTGGGCTCGGTTATCTTTGGTTTGGGTTGATACTGCAATCACATGGGGAGGCGCCTGGACCTGGCCCATGGAGTGCACAGTGTTTGCCCCAAATATTCCACTGCCAGAGGCATCCTGCAGAGAGCGGTGGCTGGGCAGGTAGTGCCTCTCCGTTCCTGCTCCAGATACGCTTCTGCAGAGGGAGCTGAGGTTATTCAGCAACCCCATTTCCTTCTTTGCACCCTCTTGACTGCTGTTTTGGTTTGTTGTGTTTGAGTTTTTTATCCCTTTGAGGTACTGAAAGTGGCAAAGGTTTCACAGGTACGTTAGTGCTGCTGCAGGTGACTGGTTAGCAGGTAAAAAAAATGTAGGTGCAGGGGATGCACCTGGGATGCAGGTTGTGCTGTCAACACAAAGGAGGGAAGTGGAAGAATGGAGGGGAAAGATCATTAACCACCTTCCTCGGCATCGGTCTCAGGGTGGAAGGAAAAGGCCGCTCCTCCTTCGCTTGCACAGCTGCCTCCGGCAGAGCTCCTTTGGCATGTTCAGCAGGAGCAGCCTGTGGAGAGCACAGCTCAGGTGGGTTTGCAGGAAGTTTATACCCTCCTACCTGCAGCTGTGGCACAGTGCTACACCCAGCCCCTATCAATCATTGCTCTCCCCATGTACAGTAAGGATGGGGAAGCAGGAAAGAGGGAATTTAGAAAACACAAAAATCCTACATTGTAACAGAGGTATCAGTTTAAATACTGTATATTTTTTAATTGCTTCTAAAATCACAGCTTAGGAATGAACCATAGAATAAAACCCTGATCCAGAAAACAATTAGTTCCCCACATAAGCCCACTGGGACTATTACAGGAGATGGGCTGATTTCAGGATGGCACTCTATGGAAATTAGAGTTTTATTCAGTCTCAAAGGGAAGGAATCAAAAGATGTGGAAAATGTTTTTTAAAAGTGCATCTTGTGATTAGAACTGAAAGTTTTGGAGCAAGGCACTTGATTTTTCTTGAGAAATTGGTCGCTCTTTTGGTGGGGGTAAGCTGAAATTGAGGAGAGTGTGCCAGACTTGGCCAGCATGAATGAGAGGGCAGTGTGTCCTCCCTGGGGTGTCTTTATTTTCCTGGCTGCTGTCAGCATGGCTGAGATGATGGGTTATTTTCACTCAGGATTTGACCAGGTACTTCAATCTCTTGGAAGTTCTGTTTTAGGTATTCACCAAGATACATGGAGGGGGAGGAGTTAAGTAAATCCTACCATCTTAGGACCAACATTTCCCTAAGCAACAAAGTTGTTCAAAAAAGAAAAATGAAATAACACCATGTTACAGATGATGCATGGAAATGCAAATAGCTGTTGACGCAAATGTGCAGGGATGAAATAACAAATTTTACATCAGCGGGGTCAAAAAAAAGAAGGGCGAAAACAGAAGGTTGGGCAGAGGCAGGGTAAAGGCCATGAAAATGGTCAAAGCACAATAAACTGTGCTGGAAAACTGGTAACAATTCATGAGGAGAAGGCTGAGGTAATCAACAACATTTTTGCTTCAGTCTTCAATGGCAACCTCTCTTCCCATATCTCTTGAGTGGATGGATAGCAGGATGGGGGCTGGGGGAGCAAAATCCCTTACTGTAAGTAATGATTGGGTTCATGACCATCTGAGGAACCTGAATGTACATAAGCCTATGGGACCTGGTGACATGCATTCCAGAGTCCAGAGGGAATTTGCTGATGTGTTTGCCAAGCCAGTCTCCACGATATTTGAAAAGTCATGGCACTCAGGTGAAGTCCCAGGTGACTGGAAAAGGGGAAATATTGTACCCACCTTTAAAGAGGGTAGAAAGGAGGACCTGGGAACTACTGACCTGTCAGCCTCATCTCTGTGCCCAGGAAGATCATATAACAGATTCTTCTAGGCACTCTGCTAAGGCACATGGAGGAGAGAGAGGTGATTTGAGCCAGCATGGCTTCACCAAGGCCAAATCCTGCCTGATCATCCTGGTGACCTTCTATGATGGAGTGACTACATCAGTGGACATGGGAAGGGCTACAGTGTCCCAATGGACATCAGTGACAAATACTGTCCCTCAGAGGTCTGTACTGGGACTAGTGTGATTTCATATCTTCATTAATGACATAGATGAAGGGATCAAGTGCACCCTCAGCAAAGTTGCAGATGACACCAAAATGAATGGTTCTGTTGACACTCCTGGAGGACAGGATGCCATCCAGAGGGACCTGGACAAGCTTGAGAAGTGGGCCCATGGGAATCTCAGGAGGTTTAATAAGACCAAGTACATGGTGCTGCACCTGGGTCAGGGCAACCCCCACTATCCATACAGGCTGGGGGATGAGCAAATCGAGAGCAGCCCTGTCGAGAAAGACTTGGGGGTGCTGCTGGATGAGAGGCTGGACATGACCACAAGAAAGATGGAGAAAGACTTTTTATAAGAGCATGTAGTTATAGATCAAAGGGGAATGGATTAAACCTGAAAGACAGTAGGCTTAGATTAGATATTAGAAAGAAATTCCTTATTGTGAGGGTGGCAATGCACTGGAACAGGTTGCCCAGGGAACCTGTGGATGCCCCACCCCTGGAAGTGTTCAAGGCCAGGTTGGATGGGGTACTAAGCAACCTGGTATAGTGAAAGGTGTCCCTGCCCGTGGCAGGGGTGTTGGAACTAGATGATCTTTAATGTCCCTCCAACCCAAACCATTCTTTGATTATGTGTTTCTATGAATATAAGGCTTAACAACAGCCCTATAGTAGGCATGTGTGAATGGAGATGACGGTAAACTGAAGTAGAGTAATTAGAAATGTAGATTTGCAGACAATTACATTATTTGTTTGAAATTAGGGATACACGCTTTTAAAGCTTATTTCAGTTGCCATAACAACCTGATACAAGCATCATATAATCTTTTATCACGTTATCTTGGATATGATTACATTATTTTACAACTTTGGTTGCTAGGAGAACACAGTACCTTTCTGCATGTTCCAAACAATTCTCACTTTGCAGAGACATCAGCTTCTGGCAGCTGGCCTCTGCGATAGCTTATAGAATCATTAGCAAGGCAAGAAACCAAATTATACATGTAGGCGTAAGTTGCACTGGGAAAACTCTGCAAGAGGATGGCTGAGATTTTCTCCTGCCACGGGGCTGGCAGGGGAGACTCTTGTTGGGGAAGAGCTGGGAACTGAGAAGGTAACATTGTGGAGGGCAGCCTTGGAGAGAACTTTATTTGAGAGGTAGCAAAGCTGTGGGGCAGCTGGCCGACCTGTGCTGTACAGCACCAGGGCATCGCAGGAAAGGAGAGGTTGCTGTCTAAGAGACAATGTCAGGCACTTCTTGGGGCACACCTCCCAGCAGAACGCAGTGTCAGGCAAGGCTATGTAGGATGATTCGTGTGTTGGGGGTGGAGGCATTGCTCTGGCATGTGGCCTTACAGATGGACTGTGGGCCAGTGTGTTGATGGCTTGCAATGACAACTCTGGAAAGACAATACAGGAGAGAATGTGATTTCCTGCAGATACCAACTGTTGAAGAAGACAGCACCAGGAGCAAGGCTGGTGAGAGGAGTTCCTCTGCCTGGAAGAAGGACCAGCAATACTTCTCTGTCTCTGATATCTCTGGAGGCTTTAATGCTTTGCAGATTCTGGAGGAAAAGGCATTATGGGTCTGTATGTGGATGGTGGTTACAACAGGTAATATGGAGGTCTGAAATGATTAGGAAGATGAGAAGAACACTGAAATATTTTTGAAGTGTGTTTAAAAGCCAGGAGTGCTAGAAGGAGAAGCCTTTATTTTCTTTTTACTTTTAGATTTACTTATGATTACAGAAGTTCTCTGGGAAGATTTTGTTCTTACAGTTGATAGTAAGAAAGTGAAGAAAATTAGTTGGTTGTTTTGATTTATTTCCCCCTCAGTCTCCTTCCGTACTGAGCCTTAAATTGAGGTTACAATTAAAACAAAATCCTGGTTGCCCAAGACACAAAACAGAAATTCACAGGGCAGCCTCATAGTTTTCCTTTAGTCTTCAGCTTTGAGAGTTACAGCAACTGGGCTATACAAGCAGGAGTGCCAATATGGGTATTTGAATAACAGCACACACATCTTACAAGGAAAACATGAAAGGAACATGTTCATTGATCCTTGTGACGTCTGCACCTCTCCTTGGAGGTGTGGAGGGGACAGAGATTACGATCACGAACCTGGAGGAAGAGGGATTTGATCTCCCAGATTATGGTCTGCTCCGCAAAGCTGCCAAACTAACACGTCTCAGCAGTACAGGACCCTCCTCCCTCTGCTATGAAATGTCAGGCTTTGGCACCTGCAGGGTACCTCACTGCTTTGAAATGACAGCATGGCTCTCCAAAGTGTCACCAATGATCCAGTCCCCAATTAACATCATGGCTTTGTGAGTTTCTGACACTATTCTTAAAGCTCCTGTGGGCTGCTCCAGCCTACAAGCCAGGGATCATTTCTTTTTTGCAAGACTCAAAGGAGAGGAAGGGAAAAAAGCTGGGAGGGAAAAGCTACGGTTTCATTATTCCATGCTAGCAGGATAACAGAATAAATTTCCTTTATTACTAAAATGTGTCATTTGAGAAAAGATCCTGCTGTCTGATCAAACTCTCCATTAGTTATTTTTGCATGTGCATGCACAAATCCAGCAGCTAAGCCTACAGCACTGCTGTATACTGGAAAACAGAAAATGCTGCAGGGTGTTTCTAAAGAATAGCAATTTGGAGGTTGTGGGTGGTTTGTGGGTGTAATCAAAAAGGCTGCATACTGAGGCATCTGAATTAGGCTTCTCTTTAGGCTGCTTACAGTCTCTGTCAAGATCGTTAAGAACCTCATTCTGCCACTCTTACTCTCACCTAGTAGCATTTCCCCTGTGAGCAATTTTATTTGAGTGCCACCCGTTGTATCCAGGGCCCTAACACAGAAGCTGAGCTCCCATGTGGCTGAACACAAGTGGAAAAACACTGAGCTTTACCATACGTGTTGATGCTGCCCATATTTTAGCAACTGCAGAAAGCTGAGATCAGTTGGTGACCAGACCATCGCACACTGGCAACACGCTGTCTGTGTCACCCCTCTGTGTTGTTCCCCATCCTGGAGGCTGCAAGACCACCACAGTCAGCATCAACAGAGGGTGAAAACCATGCAGTTGCTTTCTGTGCTGCTGACTTGTGCCGCTCCCTACCCACCATGCCAGAGCACTGGCTCAGTGCACTGCTGCCCCTAGGGGCTTCCCCCCACTCCCACCCATGGTGATCTGCCACAGCCACCACCATCTCAGTACCCTCAGTAGCTGTTATCTTCTTAGTTGATTTTTTTTTTTTGTTGCTGTTGTTTTGTTTTAGGTGTTTTCTTTGTGGGGTTGGAGAGACTGTTTTGCAAAACTCACTCCTCTTCCACCTGAGGATCCTGGTTCTTGCTCGTCTTAAAGGGACCCTGTGGAATGTCACCTGAGCAACTTGCACCTCAGGGAGGCAGGCCACTGCCAGGCTGCACCCTGTGGGCAGCCAGCCCACTGCTCAGACAGCTGACTCCAGCCTTGCCTAATCTGGTTGATCAGTTACTGTGGAGGTAAAAACCCTCAGTCTTTAGGCTCTCTTGAGCTAAAGTTTCTCCTGGCTTTTTACCTGCAGTAATAGAACACTTTATAGCCTCTGTACTCCCACTGTGCACCAGCACTAGAGCGGCACAGAATCCACCTCAGCCCAAAATGTTAGTTCAAGAGCACGTCTAGCAAGTTGTCCTGGTCATTTATAGCCCTTATTTTGCTAATGGAAAGTTAATCATTGGTTTGAAACTGTGAAAAATGTTAAGGAAAAGAATCACAAGGTCACAGGAAGAACTCTAATGTGTTTCCTACCCCTTTCATTTGCCTCCACAGATCGCTTTTCTAAATACCTTGGGGAGAAATGTGTCTGAGCATTTCAACACCTAGCAAATATTAACTACCACAGAGCAGGCTTTTGGGGGTTACTGAGGTCTGTGGAAATAGTCACTTTTAAATTCTGCCCTTCATTTCAGTGATTTTGTGAATGACCAGCACTGGACAAAGTAAATCCACAAAAGCACTCATGATACTCAAGGATCCTCCAGTCCCTGACAAATATCACTTCATTAAGCTTTTTAATACCCTTCCAAGGTAATTATGGCATTGTTATCCCTTCCTGCTTTTAGAAATGGGGAAATCAGGTGTTCTCAGAGAGTAATGCGGAGTCAACTGACTTGCGATGTCCTGACTTGTTCTCTGCAGATCCTCTCACTGCCACCCAGCACTTCAGGTCTGTGGAGGCCACCTGTGTTGTCTAGCTAAGAAAGCTAAAGACCCTGATAGCTGAGCTCTAAAGGAGGGGAGGGGGGAAGGGAGAGGGGAAGGGAAGGGTGTGTTCAGTAATGCTGAACATCTTTCCAAAATGTACTTTTCCTGCTTAGTAATGATATTGTATTGAGTGCCATTGGAAGCATATACAGTATCATAAACAGCAACCCCCCTACGTGAGGAAGCTGAACAGGAAGGATTTCTTACAGGTATGTTCTTTCTTATTTCCTTTATGTCCTTCCCTAACATTCATTACCGTCCTTCCCAGGGGAATAGTGGATAGTGGGCTGCATGAACTTCATCATTGTGTATCAATTTTAGTTACCTATTTTGTCAAAGGAAATAGGAAAACAAATCTGCAACAATTTGGAATGTCCTTCTTGGTGGACCAAGGGAACTAAGCCCGTGGATCATACCTGATAATGTACTTCTCTATCTCTACAAAGCAAAGTCTCTTTGCACCCTCTTTTTTTTTTCCAAGTGATGTTTTCTAAAACAGGAATGATACAGAGCTGGTTAAAATGCATATGGCAGAGAGAAAAATAAAATTCTGGTGCTTATGCAGAACAAGCAAGTGGAGAATGTGGAAGTGCTTACATGCCTGTTGGAAATTTATTTACGATGTTAGGGAGTTTCTTGGGTGTTTTTTTGAGAATATAATCTGGCCACCCATACAGAACAAACTTGAACCCTGGCGGATGGGCTTGTTTGCCTCACAGCAATGCAGCTGTGCTCTTTAAGGAGCAGCATCCCATAGGAATACAGCAAAGCAAAACAAGATGGCCTTTTTCTTTCCTCAGATTTGAACCACTTGAACAAGTGGGGGGAAAAAACCTACTGAAAGAAGAAAGTGTAACAGAGACAGGATATTGCACAGCTGGATCCACGTGTCAACATACATCTCAGACTTTGGGTGGTGGTGCTCCTGCCCACAGCATCCCTGTTTCACCGCTACAGCCCCTGTTTAGCCTTCACATCCCTGCCCACAGCTCCCCTTGGTACGTATCTAGTGAGATGCTTGTCAGTGAAACAGCACAGCCTCAGTGGCCTCACCAGTTGTCCCTCCCTCAAGCAACAGTTTTCTGTCTGCGGCAATGTGTATTGTGGAAGAGTGGCTTTGGCATGTTTGCATTTCAGCTTGCGTGCTTTACTGATTTGGTATAAATTACACTGATTTCTAGCAAATCTGAATGCTTATAAAATTAATGAAGTAAGAGAAGAGAACTATAGGTAAATTCCAGGGAGCAACCTGTGCTTCTGCCATTTATGGTTGTGTTTCACTGTATTATGAAACCTCCCACCGAACTACAAACTTCTCCATGCTGTACAAGTTTTAAGACCCTAATAAAAATAAGATTGAATACAATGGCCAAAAACTAGACACCTAAACAACACTTAAACCTACTGAAACCAGGCACATACTCACAAAAGAGTAATTATCTTCTCCGTACTGCTGTGTTCCTTTCTGTCTGGTGAGTCACGTAAGGTGGCATGAGAGCAATCATCTTACTTTCTTGATGGATTTTGTGGCAGCCACCCTCAGACAGGACTTCAAAGAAACAATTAATGGAAAGTTTATCCCTGAGAAGGCTTAATCTGCTGCTGAGCATTGCCCACTGTCACTGCTCTAGTCACTGGTGACTGTCCCAGGGCATGATGATGTGGTTAGGTGTGGGCACATGGGCCATTGCCTGTGTCCTGAGCCAGACAGAGTGGAGCCAGCTGCAATTCAGAAACAGTAATAACTTGGGTCCTGGCCCTATGAAATACCGGGTTTGTTGGTCAGCTGTTTTTCAGGACCACCACTGGCTTCCTTATGTGTTCTGAGGGTTTGTGCTTTAGTGCTCTGTACACCTCTGTAACAGTTGTTCCTGGAGAACTTCCGTGTCTTTTCTGCAGCTCATCTTCTGTTGTTCAGGCACTGATGAAGGCAGATGTCTATAATCCCACTTCCCTGTACAAAATACTGATAAACATGTTAAGTACCTGCTGGTTCATTCCTGTAGGTAGCAGCCCCCTCCTGCTGGGGACCAGTCTAACCAATACTCACTGCATATGAAACATACTCTTTCCGTAGGTCACAAGTAATTTTGTCAAGGGAGCTTTTGTCTCAGACCTAAACAGTAAATCAGTAGATGCCTTCCTTCATTTTTAATATGAGTACAAAGTCACAGCAATGACTCCAGAAGCCATTTCTCTGACTGAGACATGTTCAAAATCTGTAAGTGGTACAAATGCCTGGCACCATCTCATATAAAGTCCCTAAGAAGTAGTCAGCCCTGATGAGCTCGCCCTGGGCGTGGCCAGCCGAAAAGGTACATTAGCATGGGGAAAAATCTCCTGGTTCATAACTTTATCTCATGGGGTTTTTTTCCAGTTTCTGTGCTGCTGGCTGAAGCTGCTCTTCCTCGCATGCTGAGACTGCTGCCCTCAACTGCCAGGTAGGTCCTCTCAGACCTCTTTCCATCCAAAGGAATTGAGAAGAGGGATGCAGCTTGTTGTAACTGAGATATGGTAAGAGACTGCTGCTCTAGGAGGGCTGTAGCATCTGGCAGAGATCAGTAGGGAGAACAGCTGCTGTGGGAGATCCCAAACTATGTGGATGCATTAGATAAAACCCTGGTGTTTGTGGGACTGTGGTTTTCAGCCAAGAAATGCGCTTCACCCAAGGTAGCCCTTCATAGTTTTCTTTAGTGTTGGCAAAAGAACCTCTTGGATCAAGAAGGGCTTGGGTCTAGAGAAACTTGGTTTTGACAAACCATAGCTACAGTAAATATTGTCCTCCTCATTATGTCCTCCTTATCCTGATTTTCTAGAGATTAGTGGTTTTTTATTTTATGATAGGGTGTCAATGTTACTGCGCAGTTGATGCACCTACCTCTGAATTTCATTTGTTCTCATCTACTAATTGCAACCCAGAGGAAATGCTAAGTGTACTGTGGACAAATAAGAGCACAGTCGATCTTCCAGGTCTGCCATGTGCTCTGGCAGAAAGAAGCCTCTGTGGGTGCTCAGTCACCCCCAGAGCCCAAACTGTCCCACTGATCTGATCATAGTTTCCAGCCCTTCTGTCTGAACAGTCCTGACTATATTTCTGGCCCAGGCAACAAGCCCAAGAGGAGACAGGTGCTTTAGATTAAGACTAGGTAATTAAACTACACAAATATATGCACTGCTCAAATGCTGTCAGAGGTTTCCTGAGGGCTTTTTGCTAACACATGACCTTCAGCCTGGATTCAGCAAGAAGAAGATGTTTGCCAACAGGGGTAGTGGTTGTTATTCAGGCTTCCTTGGATTTAGGTGAGGAGTGGAGATGTTCAGCTTTTCTAGCAGATCTATGCCAGGTGTCCACCTGAAGGCAAGAACCGTTAATTGCTCAACTAGGGAGGCATTAATTGCTATGTTGTTACAGCTGCACCTGACTATTTGAGTCTGTAAGCAAATTGTCCCACGGTACCTTCGACCCTCAAGATGGGTCCTAGGGTCCATGTGCATTGCTACAGCACCTATAGCCACGGTAAAGATCCACCAAAAGTAGAGGGACAGTAGAAGGGAAGTGAATGCCCCTTCAGGTTTGCTGGACTTGCTGTGGCAAGAGGTGGTTAGCTTGCCAGAAGGGAGGTGAGCTGCAGTGGAGCGAGCTGTATAGGCACCTGCTGAGTCTCTCTGTACCACAGCCTAAAGGACACATCTGTCATCCTTCTCAGGTATTTTTCAGTCTTGTGCTTTAAAGATGTGATGCTTCAAGTACTGAGATTTGGGGGGCCTTTGTGCTGTAAGGAGGTTGTGCTCTTTTGTGGAGACAACAACTTTACTTTGAGCGGACAGGACTACAGCAGCATACAAGGCTTGCTGCTCACTCAGCCACACAGCCCCAGCCATCCTCTGGGTGCAAAATAACCTGCAAGTGCTGCCTTCAATGTGTTTGCCTTTCCCCTCTGCTGTGTCACAGTGCAAAGCCATAACAAGCAATGTGTATCTGAAGTGTTCACTTTGGCCTAATGGTTTCTTAATCTTTAGCAGGCTGGGAGTAGGGGTGGTGCTCTAACACTGTATGAGCAATAGACAGCTCTGTCCTCAATACCTCAAGGTACTCTAAATTAATGCTGATGAATCTGGCAGCCTATGCTAATCCTCAAGTAAATGCATGAAAACTGATTAATAAAACAAAGCTTCAAGCTCCAGCAGCTCCTGCATTCAGGTCATTGACCCTATTTTAAGAAACAGGCTTTTGTGCTTGTGTATGGTTCCCATTCCCAGGATGGGGAGACAGAAGTGACAATCAGGGCCACATGCTGGTCTCCGGCATGGCATGGCATGGCTTCTCCCAGGTGCTTCTTCCCTGGACAGAAAAAAATTGCCATTACATATTCTTTTTTACTAAATCCTATGCTTTGTCCTGTGAAATGTTTCCTGATGTTTTGTACTAATGTTCTCATTATTTAGTAGTGACAAAAGAATATATTTTGTTTCCAGGAGAGCCAAAGCCTTGTTTTCTAACTGTGTTTATCTCACTTGGGAGTTTTTTCTAAATGCAGTGCTATTAAGACTGCATAAATTTAAGCCAGGAGTGGTTTATGGCATGCTTAAAGTGTATCTCTGATTTGTTTATACTGTTGAGTTGGGCAGCAGGCAAAATGCATATTACTTCTTCTGGACACAATCCGAGGGCTTAGCTGTATCTAATTCAGACAAAGCTGATGAAATATTTCGGTCCAAGAAGCAGAGGACTCTGTCTTAAAGCACTGCCCTCAATGGGAGTGCAATGGGAGTCATTCCACTAATGTTTTCAGGGCATTGGATTTGAGAAGCAGGGGAGGCAGGATCTTGCTGTTGCCACCATAGCCTCTTGCCTGCAGAACAGCCAGGAAATAATAAATAGCTGTAGGTTTGCTGTACTTCAAGGCCAGCACATTTGTCACATACCCCTTAGGAGCTACCTTCGTGGTTGACCTCTTTGCTGTGGTTAAGCTGCAAGGAATTCAGAGATTCCATGAACCTCAGTGCTGGGATTAGCCTTTACCCTTTAAAGAAGGCTGTTGTTATTATCATGTTGTTTGCCAGGAGAAATTTGGTCAGAAGACTACAGTTTGCCATACCATCCCAAACAATTCAAATTTGTAACCCATCAGCATGGGCACCCTCCATCTACCCTTTGGGTCTCACTCAGAGACAACTGGAAGCTTGCAAGCAGATGTGGCAGGGGGGAACTCTCCAAGGGTCAAACAGAAATTTGCTGGTCAGAGCTCATATCACATGAAGGTTGAGCCTGCCTTTGTGAGGTGCTGTCTCTGCAGAGATGCCCTACCTTTCTGAAATGTTTGAAGGCATACATCACTTCTGAGCATGGGAATTCACAGCCATTTTCTTCAGTTTTTGCAAGGAATTGTAAGCTGCAATTTGGATTCTCTGCAAAGCCCTCTGAGTACAAAGCCTTGCACCAGTGGCTAATGTTCGCTCCTGCTGCAGACTGAAGGGTACATATGCAAACAACAGAGGCACAAAAAACATTCATCTCCTGTGCAGTTTATGGATGCTACTTAGCATCCCAGGCTCCCTCTTCCAAGCATATTCTTTCTTCAGTGCAAACTTGTGACAGAAAATTGGATTTCACTGAAGTATGAGGTGTTCAAAACACTCATTGCTTCTGTCTCACTTGAAAAACAGCTCTCTCTCAGACCCAAGATATATTAATATCCTTCCCCTGTCACTTCCTCCAAGTTCAGCTACAATAGGAATAAAATTCAGTGGAAGTTGCAAGTACCTGATCATCTTTGTCAAGAAATGCTCCATGATGATTTTTTTCCAAGTCACATTTAATCAGTGTTTTTAGAGACTCACAGACTGGTTCGCCCCCTTCCCCACCCCCCCCCATCCTTCTCTCACTGAAGTAAAATTAACTTAATTTCAGAACTGGATGAACCTTCTGTGTTTGCTTAGTCTAGTTTTGACTGGGAAGCCTGAGTTAAAATAAGGCTGTGCTAGTCCTGAGCTTGAACAAAGGAAATTGAGAGGCCTGAGGGGTCTATGCAAGGGAGAGAACACATCTCCATCTGATGCTGCATAGAGCTCATACCGCACTCTCCCTGGGTGCTGGAGATTTCACTCTGTGCCACTTTTCAAGGGGACCACCATGCAGTCCCTTGAGGAAGCTGTTCTCATGTCACTCTGTTAGAAGTAAAATCTAAATTAAGATGGTGGAGGTGGTGGGTTTCTAGCCGAGGAGAGGAACAGGAAGACTTGCCTCCTAGAGGAACATAACCAGCCAGGCTCTGTAGAAGGATTTTAGGACTTGCTAGACATTTCTTTTTTAAACCTACAAAATCTGAAAAGCAAATTAATAGGATCTTTGAGTCATTCTGTGAAACCCATAGCAAGCTGTGAAATTTTACTCAACAGCTAAACTTCAGTGTAAATTGTTTGGGCTATTTTCCCCCACAGAGAGGTAAAAAGTGAGAGCAGGAAGCTACTAACTGGGAAGAACTAATGCTGAAAGAGAACCTCTGCCAGAGCTGAATTTCATTCCTCTCCGTCATTTCAGTGGAAAACCTATGAACAGCTTCAGTCCCAGAAAGTTTAAGTGGAGGGCCATATGTGATGCAGCAGTTTTGCACTGGGCAGCTACGTGGTGTGGTGAAGATCACTTTACAAAGCTGACACCTAGCATGAGGGGTACAATGAGAAGGACATACATATATGTGTGCTGCATCCTCTGGGAAAACCAGGGCAGTGAAAAAAGGTGCTATGTGTAAAGAAAAAGGAGAGGAGTCATGAGCTGTTTTATGCTACTTTAGATCAAATCACCACTGTAATATTTTGGCTATTTTTTCAGACCAAATTTTTGAGTGTGGTATATCACAAATCATTTTACTTACATGACAAAACTTTTGCTAGAATGAGATAATAATGAGTCGTGATACTGTGTCCTGGTGAAAGATGTCCTTGTGTTTTCTTAGGATATTGAAACATGGACAGGGACTAGCCCCTGTTCCTCTGATGGTTCCTTACAACCTGTCTGTCTCCATGCTCTTCTTTGTTTGCAGGAAATCAGGCTTACCTGAGGGTCACTCAGGCATCCTCTCACAACTGAGCTTCCCCAATTTTGTCATTTTTTAACTTTCCCCAGAGCCTTCCTTCACTTTATAATCACTGCAGGACCAAAGACACCTCATGTTCTTCAGAAATACATTGTGCGGTTGTTTACGGGTTAGCACTGACAGAAAGCCTGAGCTCTTCAAAACCTCCCAGGGGGCCTGGATACTATTGCATGGCGGGTCTGTATTACTCAGACTATGAAATATCCCAACCCCAGATCTTCACATTTTTTGAGGAAACACAAGTGTCTTCAGAAAGAAAAATATTCTCTTTTACTGAAGAGACAAAATAATATCGTCTGTGCTCAGGGCAAATTTCTCCCCTTGGATCAGCATGACAGATTGCATCTAGGGTTGGGAACAGCTCAGACGTATGGGCAATGGGATGGGGACCTGTTTTCCATGCAGTGCGCCTGTAACTGTACAGTGTTGGTGTTAGCATGGCAAGCCAGTAGTCATCCCCTTGCAGTTTAAGCTGAATAAGAATTCAGCAACTCTAGTGATTATTTGAAATGCTTAAACTGGAATGATTAATCTGGTATTTCAACCTCCAGACCCCCGTGGGATTTCTACTACTCGTTATGTCCTATACTGACCAAACACAGCAAATAGACAAAGCCAGGCATTCTGCTGTGACAAGGTCACAGCAATCCAAGATGAAATAGTATCTGTTCCACACTTTTATGTAAGTAAAATTCAAATTTAGTTTTAAATATATAGCAAGGATTGGAGAATGCCTCTGTTCTTTTTCTCTCTCTTGCTTGTCCCATTATACTCATTATTCTGCTTTTCTGCATGACATCTGTAGGAGTCCAGCTAGTAGCCCAGGGGCACAGCAAATCTTTCCTGTCGTGATACAGAAACATAGTATTGGAGGATTCTTTAAGCCAGATGGAACTGGTTCTTCAGTTTTGCATAAAGTCCTTTACATAAAGGAATAATGCTGTTCAGTTAACATGAAAAACTTTTGTCCTTTGCCATCAATAACTTTGTCCCTTTCCCATAGATCATTGTAGCATTTCTGAACTGCATGTAAGGTTCACCCTTACACATGGAAAAAATATTCTTCTAGTAAAAAATTTATTTTATTCCACTTACATCCTTAAACTTAATAGGAAGTATGAAAGTCATGAAGGTTATACTCTGTGGCGTTTAAACATTCAGTATGAAATGCCACCTAAGTGCAGGTAATTGACAATTGTGGTTGTCAGCACACTGACAACCACATTGGTGGCTGCTGAGAACCCCTATGGAGGTCCCCTCATGTCACACAGGGACTAGAAAGGAGAAGGGTTTCCCTGTTCAGTTTGATGAGAACCTGCAGTTTGGGGCTTGTGCTTTTCCCCTAAAGTTTTACCAGAACCTGTGGCAGATTTCCCTTTAGGACCTTCTCTTTCTCTGCCCCTGCTCTGCTCCTCTCCTAGGGGCAGGGGAAGAAAACGTACCTGCATTTCAGATACTGACAACATAGTATAAAACCACTGATCACTGCTTTGCATCATATTAAGACAGTGAACCAGGGAGGCTAAAGGATGGTCATACAGTGTGGTCTGGTGCTTTTCCTGCAAGAAAAATAATGTTTGTGGGGATGGTAGCTGGGGGAGGGAATACCTTTAAGCCCTACATCTAAATCATTCAGATTTTGGCTTTAATCACTCCTCCAAGAGGCTGAGTAGGAAGTTAAAACAGCTGGAGCCACAATTTTGGTGGTATTCCTGAATGTGATTAGTCTTTTGCAGGTTTTTTTTAAAGTGCCTGTCTATATCCTGTGATAATTGAAAAATTTTGCCATGGTGTCCATTACGGATAAGGGAAAACACTTTTTATTCCCCCAAAAAGCCCAGCTGAGCCTTAAATCAGAGCAACTGCTGTGACATGTTTACATTTGAGGGAGGAAAAAACCATAACTAATGCAAGAAAAGATTGTCTTGGCACCAATCTCTTCTGCTGGGAAACTCAGCACCTGAAAGGCTGTGGAGATGCTCTTCTGCAGGGGAGATGCTGCCATGCTGGTGAGCTATGACTTGTGGGTAAACAAGTCCAAGACAGAAGTCTTCAAAAAGTCTTCAAATCACCCTGAGTTTGAGTCTGCTGTTAAGAAAAACAAAAGCAGCCTCAGGTATTTCTAAAAAAAAAAAAAAAAAAGGGATGAAAATGTAGTTATGGGGAAGGTGGGTGTTGGGGGAGATGAGAGCTATGAAATGCATTTATTTCAATCTTGTGAAGTGCCATAGCATACCGAAGCACTTCAATGAAAATCAGGAGAGATAGATTTTGACACAAATGTGTCTTCTGAATCAGCTAGATGCACGTCTCCCTGCCAACATTAT
The DNA here is from genome assembly GCA_013397135.1 of Pachyramphus minor. Classification (NCBI taxonomy): domain Eukaryota; kingdom Metazoa; phylum Chordata; class Aves; order Passeriformes; family Tyrannidae; genus Pachyramphus; species Pachyramphus minor. Next base: position 115,971 of record VYXB01002190.1, on the reverse strand, counting down.
GCATAGGTTAACTTTGAAAAGTGCTAGCCTCATCAAAATGAAAAACCAGATCTGTTCTTCCCATCTCCAGACGAGCTAAGCTCTGAAGGAAAACATATTGTTAGCTGCAGGAATATGAACTTGGATGAGCATATAGGGCTAGATAGACCTCTGGAGATCAGCTACTGATTTTTTTTTTCTGAGTGTCTGAGTAGCTCTACAAGGAAAATATAAGTTTCTGTTACTGAAATAAAATCAATTTTTCATTTCTTCCTATTTCACACGGGCCCTAACTTTACCATCTACTGTTGCAAAAATAACTAGAGTGTTCATAACTGAGAATTTAAATGGAATATGAGGTGCTATAATCCATCAGCACACACAGCTTTTCTTGCATGCAGTGCAGGAGGCTTAACTGGAGTAGAGGCAGAACCTTTCTTCTAACACCACCAGGATCCATTGTGCTGTCGTGAGCTAAATTATCTCAAACAAGCTATGGGGGTCCTACTGGTGTCAGGCAAAACTTTCAGCTTGTTATTTTTTCTCCTCCAGTTTTCCAAAAGGGTATTTTCTGGATAGTTACTGCCAAATGTAACCTGCAACCACACTTGTCAAAGTGCCATTGTGCTGCTCAAGTGGCCCAGAGAGCTGTGTTGGTGGTGTGGGAGAAAATGAGGGGGGATCTGGGGAGCTGGAGATCAAAATCATCAGTAGCTTGAACACCATCTACAGCTGCTCTGGCCTGATGGAATTGCCACCTAGATGAAAAGAAAGCATGTTCTGTCTGCGCCTTTCTGAACTGTGTTGGGATGTTGGTGAGATTTTTGTCTTTTTGTCTACACTTCCAACACTTTCTTTTATTTTTTGCATGTTTCTGTGGAAGAATTGTAATAGAAAGAGAAAAATTAGTATATGTAGGATTTTCTTTTAAAAGTAGTCCTCAGATCAATGAAAGCATATATTTGAAAATTATGTTGGTAGATTTTCAATCTGCAAAATACCTTATTTTGCCACGAAAAAGATGAGTAACGTTCCCTGAATACTTAAATTTGATTCAAAACTCACAAAATCTGGTGTGGTGCTCTGCTCTGATGTGGTGCAGAGGAAGGCTTTAAGATTATCTTCTCTTATTCTCACAAGTAGCTAACGTTTACATGAACAATACAGCTTCTTGGCTAGCTCTTGCCCACTGGGCATGCTCTGATCTCTAGTGAACCCCTAGACTTAGGGTGCAGGCTTGACTGGACTGTAAGTCTAAAATTTAGGCAACTTCAAGCTCTTTTGCCAAACTTAAAGAAAAGCCATGCTAGTTGTCAGTACCAGTGATCCTCTCTTCCCTCAAAACTGTGCCTAGGAGCAACGCCCCATCGCCTCTGCCTGCTGATGCTCGAGGTAAAAAAGAAAAACATTTTTCTGTTGACTTCAGCGAGGCAAGGAGTGGGCCCAGCATCATTCACACCCACGCTCCATGTTTAATTAGAAACTATTTTCCTCCAGGAGCAGGCATTTGAATTTCTCGAGATGTTGCAAAGAGCTTCAAGAAGGAGCTGCTGAGAGGTGGGAGTGTTTCAGGTAGGAGGAGGCAAATAACAGTTGGAGGAAAAAAAAAATAATTAGGGTCTTGGATCAGGGTAGTTTTGTAATGATCTATAATTAACGGCTGTTTTAATGTTCTTCATGCAACAGGAGAAGGGGTTTCCATCCCTTTCAGAATAAATTTGGCCATAATCTGGCTAAATCTATTTTCTAAACAGAGTTAATGTGGGCAGGGTTGCCCTGCATCAGGGAAGATACAACAGCCAGGAGGAACAACCACATTGCACCAAAACTCGCTTTTCTTTAGATGTCTTTTTCTAGCCTGCTGTGGACCTTTTCAGTTTTGTGCCATTCCCAGGGGTAATAGTTATTTGTGCTGTAAAGAGAAGGTTTGTGCTTGACAGAGGTTATGTCTGTAGCCTGCTTGTTGCTCGACCATCAGGATTTAGGAAGGAGCCATTAACTGTTTGCCTTGTATGTCCAGTTAGATGGAATTACTGCAGATTGTAGCCTGATGTGGCAGTTTATTAGCAGTATTAAAACACAACTGAAGTCTGAGATTTCACCAGAGTTGTCCTAATTTGTGCCCTAAAGACATGCTTGGAAGTTTGTGTTTGTAAATGCACTCACAGCTTGCACAATGCGCAAAACACAGAACTGGGGACTGAAAGTTGACCTCTGATCTCTGACCACAGGGAGATAATAAAAATCCCCTTCTTATTAGGGCCAACAATATCCAATCCCTACGTATAGGAAGGCAACTGAGATGACCTTTGAGGCCAAAGTCTTTGAAAGCAGATAGTAATATTTTGAGAAGTGCAAACATGGAATGAAGTGTCTCTGAGGATGCTCCTTTCCTTGGGATGTATAAAGGAGAAATTGCTTTGGCCTTCCAAAGAAACCTTTCAACCCACCATGTCTGTCTCAGCTTGTGGAACACAGGCGGGATTTTGAGTGCTGACCAAGTGGAAGCACTGCTCTCAGTTAAAGGCACAAGAGGGACTTGATGGGAGTTAATAACAACTTCAAACCTTCCTATTAGACTCTCCAAAGCAGATAAAGACAAGCAGGCATGTGTGCATTATCATACTGCAGAGACAAGCTGGACTGACAGCTGTTTCTGAAACCTGGTCATAGGTGTGGCAAGAGGTGCTGTTTTACTGGAGCTGTTCAGGGATGCTGTGTGATGGCACTGGTGGGGAACTCCAGGGGGATAATAATAAGGTGGACATATGCAGTGACTCCCCAAAGCACTTCAGTGCCCATTGCTTTATTGGATCCTGGCACAGTCCTTCCTTCTGCTGCTTAATTCATTCTCGATAGCTGACTAAAATTGAGTAAAACTGTCACTACCAGAAGTGAAAATTAAGATCTGCTGTGCTACCAGTGTGTATTTTCCTTTCAATTTGGAGGATAACATGGTGCCCAGGCACAGTAGTGCTATGCCTGTACCGCAGCCCCCCATTGTGCTTTGGTGGTCCCTTGGTTCTGCTCAAGAGAAGAAGGAGGAACTGGTGGGGTGGCACAAGGAGCTACCCCTCCGAGCAGCTCCATTCGGAGGGACAGGATGTTCAAACAAGCTGCTGTAGGCAATGCACTGTGTGCAGCTCATAAAGTGGAAAATTACTGCTTCAGACTGCGGGGTGGTGGATACCTCTGGAAAAATTATGGTGTTGTTTAGTCTCAGCATGCTGGCTGTGAGGTCTTTTGTAGGAGCAACTGGGGAGTGGGATGTCACTAGGGATATCGGGGGGTGGGAGTGGGGGGGGGTTAAGGACTGTGAATATTTCAAGGGAATGGGGTTCATCTGA
>VYXB01002190.1:3430-112558 GCA_013397135.1 Pachyramphus minor | reverse complement strand
AAAAGCCACTGCCACCTCGCTCTGCTGTTAGCCATCTATTTAGCCCTCTTGCACTTGATACTACTGTTCCAGTTATGAAAAATTATTAGTCTGTTACTGGATATTTTAAGAGCTGAGTAGCAGCTGTTAGGCTCATTGCAGTCCTGTCATTGGCTTGTAAATACTCTTCATTAGGAATTTCATGTTGAACTGTAGTTCTTCCACAATCAAACTTTTACAAAGGAAGAGTTCTGATTTTCCAGAAAGGAAAATGCAAATGAAATCTTTAATTTGCTCTAGGGTTAGCACTGACTGAAATCTTTGCGTTTGTGGCACAGAAAAAGAATATTGTGTTTTGAGTGAGTTCAGCATTGATCTGTACCACCCTGAATATGCTTTCTGGGCTATGAGTGTTGTGTTCCCAGTCTCCTCCTACTGCAGGTTTTTTAAACTGTGCTGTACCTACCCATCTTGGAAGAAAGTGGTGCATGTAGCAGGCTGGTTTAGCTGCGTCCTGAAGTCTCGCCAGTGTCCTCATTTTTTGGGAGACTGGGTAGCTTCCTGGTGATAACTAGCCTACCACAGATTTCTCTATCAGAGGCTCAAGCTGGACCATAGGAATTACATTTTGCATGGCAAGCTTCACTGTGGGAGAGTAATGGATGCACCATCCCTGGAAATGTCAGAGCCAAATCAGCTATTTTGATACTACTCAACACACACAACTGAAACATTTTCGTTTTAGCTGAAAATAACATGTTAAAAATGTCAATTTTGCATTAGAATTTGTATTTTAAAGTATTTTTAATCAATTATTTGCAATTTAATCAATTGCAAAATTCCCTTTTTCATAGGAATTCTGATTTTTGCTCTGGTACACTGTAATCATTGATGATTTAGTTGAGACATTACATTCTGACAAATACTTTTCTGTATCAGTGGCTAAATAAGGTATGTTTTACAAACAGTAGGAAACTCACTTTTAGGGAGATAAATTAGGAGAAATGGTTTAGTGCTATTTTCTGGCTGAAAACAGTGACCAGGGTACAAGTTAAGTGGGGTGCTCTGACCTGCTCTAATTTTTTCTTCTGCCTTGACTCAGAATTGCTTCTTTCGTCCCAATGATTTACTACACTTGTATGTTTTTAATTATGTTTTTGTGTAATTACTGTTTGAGAAAGGGCACTATCCCTCTATTATAGGGCTTTGGGCACAAGGGAAGCTAAGCATGATTGCAACTTTAATATGTGATCATATTAAAATAAGGTTTTTGTAATCAGGAACCCATTATACGTAGGTGGGTTTTTATCAAGATGCAGTTAAAAATGTCCTTAAAAAGCAGTGTCTAGGTGATCTGCTAGAATTTTATTACAGATAATATTAACTTCTGATATCTCACAGCCAAGACCTACAGGCTCTTTTCATTTTAGGGAACCATGTAATGAAGGCTGTAGTAGCTCATGTGCTGTAGCAGTGAGTTATGTGTCCTCTGCAGTGGCAGGCTGTGATTAAGGGGAGTTGGGTTTCCTCCTTGCAGAACTGAGAGACCAGAAAAAAGCCATGGAGCAATCCGATTGCTTGCTGTGCAGCACATTCATGACTAAGTAACCACTCCTGCTGATGCTGCAGGCCAGGGGCAACCCAAAATGAAACCCCAGCCAACAATCAATGTAGATAATTTTCTTTTTATTCTTTTTTTTTAATTTTTTTTTTCCTTTTGTGCAATGAAAACAAATTGGATGCCAAGGATAACTGCTTGATCCAAGGACTATACTTTCTTCCTCCCAATAAAGATAACAGTGAATCCCCCCCTTTTTTTAAATTGGTTATTGAGCTGCTCAGTGGGAAGCTCTGAATCCTTCATGCAGTCGCGGGGAATTTATTCTAGCAGAAAATTTACCATTCCTAAGGACAGCAAGTGTAACATTAAAAATCACTAAAGCAGTGCTGTTTACTCAAGACAATGAATATAGTCAAGTGGTACCCTCTCTTGCTGATTAGCAAATTCATGCAGAGAAGATAAGCAGCCTGCCTAGGGAGTCTTCAGTGGGGAGCAAAGCTCTGTGGACAACTATTTTCCCAGAAATAATGTTGGTCTCTAAAGATATTAATAAACAGTAAGAAGTTTCTCATTTTGGTGAGATTTACTTTATTTTGTTACTGAAACTTACTGTGAAAATCTTGGTTCAAAAATTTAGTGCCATTCTAGATAAGGGAAAAAATCCTGAATGCTTCTAAACTGATTCATGATTCGGTTAAGGCCAACCTGTCAGTTTGATAGGTCATTATCAAGTGCTTCTTAAACTGATTTATAGTCTTGGCTCCTCCGGTGCTTTGAGAACTGGAAAATTCAGAACTTGAAGCTTACTGCTGAAACTGGCCTGCTGAGTTACTGAACTTTGAGGAAGATGGCAATGGAGACTATATTGTTTATCATCTTCTCACTCCAGGAGTTATGAAGGGGGTTTTATAACAGAAGTCAAAATTACAAGTGGGAGTTTAAAATTAGGCATGAAAATGCAAATAGATTATAAAAATGCAAAATCTGGAGATAATAACCTGAGTGTAGGTTGGACAGATTTTTCAATCTAAAAAAATGAACATTTTTAGACTGCTAAGGGTCCTTCAAAATAAAATTTCTGAAAAATAAGTGGAAAGAATGAGGATGGACTAAGAAAGGAAGATGGCAGTAAAGCTCAGAGAAGAGGGGCACTTAAGCAGCATTTACGTTTTTGTATCAGTTAAGGTATAGAAGATTCATGTGAAGAAAATTACTCCTTTTATATGATTTTTCCAACTTCAGAAAATAGAGATGAACGATTTGTTCCACGCAAGCAGCAGAAAACAGATGTCAGCCCACTGTCCCAGCTGAGGAACCCAACAGTGCTGTTTCCAGACCAAGATGGAAATGAGAAAGGAAGTCTGAGGCATTATGGCAAAGTTGTATGTGGTAGTTAATTCTTTCAATTATGGCTCAAAAGTTGTTTTCCATAGGACACTATCTCCAACAAGAGAATTTCAAATCTATTTTGGTTTAAGAGGCAGTGAACTAGTCCATTGTGGGGGTTTTGAAAATCTTCTGTCTGTCAGAAGGTAGGTCTGGTGACAGAACATGAGAAAAGTATTCATATAGGATGTGATTAATTATAAGTTCAAATGGGAATATATTGTGTTTTGGGTGAACACCCTTCCAACTGGCAATTGCCAGCTCTGTGGTTTTCCTCTTCCCTTCTTGAATATCATGTGATTTCTGTTCTAGACTTCAGCAGTGCTGCCAGAGTTTCATCAAAACCAACATGTTACTGCAAAAAGGGTAATTTTTGACTTGTCACACTTTTTGACGAAAAAGTAGTCAGAAAATTTTCAAACCAGCTCTTATCTCAAATGTCAATGTCACTCTTTCTGTAGAGGCAAGGCTTTTTGTAAGCAGTATTAAGTTCTTGTTTTACCTATTTCCTCCAAATAAGCATTTCCAGAGAAAGATCCCTTCAAATGAAAATGCTTATTCTGAGCCATCACAAGTTTTATCCTAGATTTTTGGGGCTGTCTTGTTTCAGAAGCATGTAGCAATTGCTGGTAATGATATACTGAAGTTCAGACTTTGGCATAGTTGGACCTTGAGTTTAAATCCTTAACCACACACATGTAACTAGGAAGTGCTTCAGGACAAATGTCCTATATTCCTCTAGACCCAGAGAAGGCAAAGAAGTGAGCAACCTTGTACCCTATCCCAACTGGTACCCTGACACACTCTTCATATCTGCCATCAGGTAAATAGGATGTGTGTGAGAAAGGCACGTATATCAGGATCACTGTGGATAAATTCTCATATGAGAATTTGTGAGTGGGGTTTCAAGCCACAAAAAGAATGCTGCTTGGTCATCCAGGCTTAGTAGGGTCAGAGAATGTGTGCTTTGCCTGACTTGGCCATGTGGAGAGGACAGATGAGTGTCTTCACTGGTTCTCAAGCTTCCTCCTCCTCCTCCTCCTCCTTGCTAGCTTTTTGTCAAACTCACTTGAGCCAAGTGCTTTTCATTTAAAAGCTGATTTTTTTTCAATCATTTTGACTTGTTAGGAATGGGATGGGACTTAAACCTACAGACGATTAAAAGGTTAATTGTTGTTACGAAATATCTTTTATTCTGACAGAAGGCCCTTGAACTGACAGTGAAAGCAAACCTGAGAGTGCTGACTGTACAAATGCCCTGCTTTAGAGAGAGCCTTGGTATGCAAGCATTGTCACTCGGGTCTGTAATGATAGTGAACTACTGGGGGGAAAGGTGGGCAAAAAAAGATTGTATTGAAGACAGCAATAAAGGTTTTTCTGTATGGCTATCATACATGGAAACCTGAGCTATCTTCCCACTGGATACTACAGCATCAGGTATGAAGGAAGTAGATCTCCATATAGTACTCACATGGAAAACCCACCATGACTTTTGGAAGATTTTAGTTTTTTATTAAAAAAAAAAAACCCAAACAACATGTGGATTTCTTATTTGTAATTTAGAGCAAATCTAGACAACAGCCCTAGCAGTTCCCCAAATTCAAAGTATCATAGTCGTTCATTACAGAGAACGCTTGGCTTATGGATACTGCTGCAGGTGCACTCTCACATATGAAGGTGCTAGTTATATTCTTGGAACAGCATTGGAAGAAATGGAAACCTGTTGTTTCAATCAGCATAGGCCTGTCAGTGGATGTTGAAGTTCTGCATGACAAAACACAATGTTTTAGTCACATATCCTTTTTCTGCTGCACCCTCAGCAATGAATCTGTCCTTAAGAGAGGTGTTCCAGTTTGGCTGACAGTGAGTAGGGGTGGATGAGTTCAGTTTTTCAGAATTTGTAATGCAGAGAATGGAAACATAAAGATTGGTAAACTTAAAGGATATACTGAAGAATGTTTGAGTTATGGAGTGTGTCAGTCAGCAGGGTATACAACCAGTTGTTTAAACTTACTTTTTGCAAGGAGGCAAAAGTACAGACTGGAAGAGGAGGGGAATAGATTAAAGAATATTTAGATAAGATGAGTGTACTCCAGTCAGCAGGCCCTGATGAAATTCACCCCAGAGTACTTAAGGCGCTGTCTGAAGCAATCGCTGAGCCATTAGTGATTATCTTTAAGAACTCACAGAGGAGAGAGGAGGTCCCTGAAGGCAAGAGAAGGGCAAACACATTGTATTATATTTTAAAGAGGGGAAAAGGAGGATCCAGGGAACTACAGACCTGTCAATCTAACTTAAGACCTTAAAAGACTCAGGAAAAAATCATTAGACAATCAATTTGCAAGTAGCCAGCTGATACGGTGAAGGGGGAAAAAAAAAAAGGAAAAGGAAAAAAAAAGGAAAACAGGCTTGTCAAGAACATTTGATGTCAAATCAATCTTATTTCTTTCTTTGTCACAGTAGCATATCTAGTGAATAAAGAGGAAGCAGCAAATGCACTAGCACTTGATTTTTAGTAACGCTTTTTGACATATATGACAGACTAAAGAATATGGTATAGATATAATTATAATGGGGTAGGTGCATAGCCTGTTGAAAAATAGCTCCACAGCAACAGCTAGTGCTGTATCACTGTCAGGGAGGATATTTCAAGAAGGTCATTCAGCAGTTTCCCTGTACCCAGATCTATCAAATAGTTTTTTTATTGACAACTGAGCAACAAGCAAACAAAGTCAATCTGTGGATGACAAAATCAGGAGATGCTAGAAATCCTAGGAGGTCAGGATCTGAATTTGAAAAAATCTTTACAGCTTGTATAAACTAATCCCAAATATTTAAGTAAAATCCAATGAGGAGGAGTCCAAAGTGATGTGCTGTACCTGGGAAAGAGAGATGTAGATACTTTGGTGGGGGTGGAGGGTATGTGTGGAAATAACCAGGCAGCAGCATGTTTGTAGAAGACTTGAGGATTTCAGGGTATCATAAATTAATGTTATAGACACAGGAGCATCATCCTTGAGACACAGCCCATATTTATTTTCCTTTTTTGGCTTCACGTATGGTACTGCAACCAGTTGCAGGTGCTGCCTTTTCCTGCAGATGAGGACAAGGTGGCAAATATCCAGGGAAAGCAGACAGAACATGGTGCGCTGAGATGCACAAACTGTGAGGAATTGCTGAGAGAAGTGGGTTTGTTCACTTCAGAAACGTGAAGGCTGAGAGAGTAACATGGCAGCAGACGTCCAGTGTAGAGGTGGGGGCTGTGAAGGTGACAGTGAACAATTGTTCTCCTTGGTTGTGGAGAGGATAACAAGCAGAAATTATCTTGATTTACCACTTAGTGTCAGGGTGAGAAGAACTGGAGCAGTCATGCAAGGATCTTCCTTGCTGATTTTTTTCTTCTCCTTAGGACAAGTCAGACAGTGCCTGTTGGGAACTCCTGGCTTTGTGTCAGTGCAGGGAACTCACACTATGAGGTTTCTCCTACAGCTGCACATTTCTACTCAGAGAAAAAAGAATATGTAAAAATGTTCTTATCTCCCAAGTTTCCATTTAAATGTTGCTTTGACTATATGCCAGAAATTGTTTGATTTGATGGTCTTGCATTGCTCACCATGAAAATGTCAACATTTATTCCCCATTACCATCCTCTGTATTGAAGATACTGCAGTATTTTAGTTCATAATAAGCCAGCTGGTCCATTATACATACTCTCTTTGTGAACATCAATTACTGCCTGCTTTAGACTCTCCTTCCTTCTCCATGGCAGCATCACTCCAAACCTTATTTCGTGGAAGATAAGAGATAAAACAGGCTTATATAAATATTAATTGAGAATGTTGTGAAAAGAGATTATCTGAGAATCTGTCCCTTGGAGAGAGGAGCAGAGCAGATTGTTGCATTAAAAACATCTTAATGCAGCTCTCCAGCAGAACAGACACCCCTAAATACTCTGAATAATCGGATTCAGATGCAGGCAAAAACCCGTGGCTTTTTTGTTGTGTTGCTAGCAAGGGTGCAGCTCCTGATTTACATAGTTGGGGTTCTGCTCACCCCCATGTGAACCCGAGGGGTCTGTGACACTAAGCCAAAACTGCTCCTGCAGAGGCAGCTGGGGGAGTGCCAAGCCAGCCCTGTCTCTCCCACAACCATCCCACGTGGTTTCATGGCACCACACAGCCTGTCCCATGCATGAGAGGGACAGCTCTCTCTGCTTCAAGGAAAGCACAGGCTGTGCAAACCTCACCCACAGCACCTGGCATGTGCTCCCACACACCCCCTGTGCCAGGTGCCAAACCTGCACCACTGTAAGAGAAGGCTGCATGCACATCTCCCTGAAATCAATGGAGACTTGGGGCCCCAGCTGAGCCATATTTCCACCAACACTTATCCACTGCCTGCTTAGGGGCACGTGACACAACCCACAAGTCAGTGACTGTTTTTCCCAATGCCACCACCTTTTGCAACCCAGGCAGTCCCTTCTTTAAAAGATATGTAGGCTACCCCATCGCTGTGAGAAGTCCTTGATTATAGGTTAAGTTAGCAATAACCCCACAGTTAATGTCTGCTGGTTTGTCAGAGTGGCGAACACCCTTAGCTTTGCTTTCAGCTATTAATTAACCAACCAGTCATTAACTGCTGCTAACAATTGATTTACAGGGAATTATTGCTTAAATAGCGGGAGGTATTTAAGAGGAAAATAAATTAAAACAAAGAACTGCTGGATCCTTGGGCACAAAAAGGACTCCTTGTAATATAGAGCTTGGCTGCTACAGCACTATAATTACAGAGTGATAAACAGTGATTGGGAAGTACGTTCCTTTTCAGAGACGATATGACATTATGTCTCCTGGAAAGAGTCCTTTTGTCTACACTAATTGAATGATCTGAAATGAATGATGTTATCAGAAACCTAACTGAAGCAACTAATGTTATATTTATGGGTTATCAAAAATGTTTAATCACAGCTGCAGTCTGTCTGAGATGTGTCATGGACACTGCAGCATCCAAAAATATGATTGAGGGCCAGTGTGGCACATTATCTTAATTACAAAGGAGAATTACAAGTTCTTCCATTGGTTCTGCCTGCCTCCACACTGGCAGAACAAATGAGACCTATTAACCCAAGTGCAAGCAAACACCACCTCCTAATGACATTTTTCCTCTCCGTGGACAGAAAGTGAATGAGTGGTTGCATAATATTTTTCCTGGGAAATAGTGACCCAAATCAATTTATGGAGCTTGTGACACATGAAACCCCACTCACAACTCCTCCTGTTGAATCTGCCTGTGTTTTTGCTGCCAAGGTCAGTGTTTGGGTTGACTAAGCAGGTGTTGCTGTGCTGGTCAAGGTGCATTTGCCCTTTCCTGACCAACTTAAGCCATGTTTCACTGCCCTCTCCTGGAGTGAGACGCTGCCTGCTCTGCTGCCTTTTAGGCCTTTTTGATACCCCAGCACTAGCAAAAATGTATTTAGTACTGGGGACACAGGGAGAGGACTGCTGCTTTTTCAGACCTGAGGCTGGGATTCCTCTTGCTGTGAGGCTCTGCATGAGACAGATGGAGAAGACTTCTGAGATTGTTTGCTTTAATTGGATGTATGTTTCCCTCTCACCTACAATTTTGGGAGTCGCTTTCTCGTAAATAGGCTGGTAAAAGTGTGACCCATCCCAGGTGGCAAGCAGTTCCCATGGGAAGATTCGGGAATAACTGCTGAAGGTGTTTTGCCTGAGGATTAGGATACTGAAGTAGACAGGAGCTAGGGAAAACATCTGACTTGCTACAGTAAGACACAGCACATCTTTGGTCATTTTTAGAAAGTAAATTAGCAAAACCCTGAGCTGAATCCTGTTCTGCTGCCTACTGCCAGCAGCCATGTCCTAACCTGTAGTCTTGCCTCCCTTGCTTTCATTTGCCTGGATGAATCTGTGGAAATTGTATACCTAAGCTGTGGGGACACAGAATTCCACCCATCCCCTGCCCTGCCGCCTGCTCCCAGTTCAAAACCTCAGTCAAACCCTCAGGCTTTGTATCCAAGGTTCATAAATGCTGCAAGAATTATTTCCTCAGTCCTGAAATGAATGCAGACATTTCTGAACGAAACTTTAAACTCCCAGGCTTTCTCAGGTTCAGCTTCAGGTGGTTTGACGAGTGTGTATCTGTTTTGGGTTTAGCTTTGTTATGGATATCCTGAAAAGCAAAATCCGTAGTAACCTCTTGCTTTTGACAGCTCCCCTGCCCTTTCGTTCAATACATATAGCTACAAAAATATTTAACCTTTTGATTATCTGTAAAATACATAGCTGTTTACAAAAGGCTGTAGAGAACAACAAAAATGGAGCAGGAAACGAGGATTGGGATATTTTGCATTTCTTCATCCTACCATTCCTAAGTGACTGGATCTCAGTATGTTTCTGTACCAGGAGGTGGCACTGACAATTGCAGGGATCTGCAGCAGACCTAAGCAGAAAACTGGCTGGTAAAACCTCTCAGTTGGTATGAAGCATGACTACGGTTGTGTAAATCTTCAAAAGGGTCTGCATCTCTATTTTGGCTTTATTTAGCTGCCTGAAGAAGAATGGGAGATGGCCTTTCTCTAGCCAAAATTCTCAGTTCAGTCTCAAACAGCAGTACAGGAGTTTTATGGGTGTGCTGGTTTAAAGGTAAACCGGCAGGAGAAATAAACCCAACAAAGGAGATTAAAAGTCAGAATGACAATTTTTAATAACAATAATATAATAAATACAATTTTATAAGTGAACAATTGGTTTTAACCCACAAACCCGGCACCCTGGGGTACCAACAGAATAGTGTTCGTCAGCCCCCGCACTGAACCCCCCGTGGGCCCCTCTGAGTCCAAAAGCAAAACAAGAGAAAAACCTGTCGATGTCAGCGATGGTTGCAATCTGGCTGGAAGTGGTGGCTGCAATCCAGCTGAGAGCGGTGGTCCCAGTCCGGTCGAGGCTCTGGTCCTCCTCTGGAGCCCATGAGTGGACCTATAAGTCCCCAGACCCCCAAGATCATATATCTGCAGGTTCAGGCAGCAATGCCCAGCCCCTTTGCCAGGGCGGGGAGTTCCACAATGGGTGAATGGGTGTGCTGGGTGTGAGGACAGGAACATCTTCTTATCTCACAGGCCTCTTAACACCCATAGCCTGAGGGTTCAGGTGTGCTCTGGGCAGCTGCTGCAGACAGTCTGTAGCTTCTGGGGAATGGCATAGAGGGTGTAGAATACACAGTTTGGGTTACACCCACAGTGATGCACTAGTCCCAGCTGTTCTAACTAGGACAGTGGGTTATCATAGGATGTGTAAAAATGAGCGGTTGCTAGCAAGGAGAGTATCAGTAGTGTGGTTCCCTAATGCATTTATAGTATTTCAGAACATCATCAAACTGTTATCTGATCATACATAAGCCTCCCAAAATATTCCTGAGAACGTTCTGGTGCTCCTGGGGGAAGCAGAATTAATATTGGCATGGTTCTTGGACTAAAAACTCTTTTGTGATGGTCGCAGAACTAGAACAGCCTTCAGGCACTGCAATGTGTGACTGCTAGATGCCTGGGACAGGGTAATGCTTTGCATCTTGGGGTGAATGAAGAGATATCAGAGTAAGGAATCCCATTCAAGGTGTTTCTCTGACTTTGGTCTATGGATGATGGTACTCTGTAAGATATCAGGAGGTATCCTGCTTAAAAATTGCAAAATTATTTTGAAACTCTCATATGTGTGAGCAAGGAAAGGAGCAAAATTGCAGAATTAAAGTAAAAAGTGAAAAATCACGTGTCAGCCTGCCTGAGTTTTGGTTCTGATCAAAAATATTCCAGTAATACTGCACAGGGTAGTTCTTGGGAAAAACAAATGTTTGCTTGCTTGTTTGTTTGTTTTTAATATCTGGTATCACTCTTGCTTCCACAGCGTCCTCTTGGGACTGTGAGGAAGGACAGCAGCTTCCTGCCTCTCTTGAAGATGGGGCTTTTTTTCCCCTGGGTCTTTCAGAGGGCAGAAAGGGATACAATCTTGTCTTGAAAAACATGAGGGGGGCTTGTGGTATCTCTTGCTTGAAGGCATTTTGGATACACTAGAAGTGTGTTATTCAAATCTCCTGTCGGCCTAAGACATTTTAAAGCCACATTTATGATCTCCAAATAGTTTTGTCATTGCAAAGCTGTAAGCATAAAAAAGGTACATCTTCCTCAAAGCTCATTCTAGAGCTTGCCTGTTTAGTCTCCTAAGCCCAATGGGGGCATAAACACAAGGTGCTGAAGTACAGCAGCTATGCATATGCCCAAAACCTTGCGCAAAACCTGCTTCCAGTTCTGGGCTCAGCTCAGGCAGAGTTAGCCGGGCATCTCAAGCACAGTCCTCTTTAGACTTACCCTGGTTTGCCTCAGGAGTAAGGTGTAGCAGGAAAACTAAATAAATTGGAGTCTGTTGGAGGTCTCAATATTTTTAGACAGTTTATATGACTGGTTTGTTGGGGTATTAAGCCCAATCCCTCTCATTAGACAGAGCCTATCCAAACTTCCTCAGGCTGGGAAGGAAGCAGACTCCCAGTTTTCCTATTTTAGTTCTATGTGCGAGTATGAGGGAGCCAATAAAACTAGTAAAAAGCAATGATTGATTTAATTTATCTAGTGGTGGTTGACTCTGACTGTATCACCAGCTCCTCTCAAAACAGTTACCATAGTAATGAAAAATATCGGTAAGGATTTAGATTTTTAAGAACAACAAATGCACGATTTAGTCCAAGGAATATCCAAGAAAGAAGTGATTAGGAAGAGATCATACTGGATTACTTCTCTGGTTGATATTTCCCTGTGCACATCATGGCATAACCACAGGCCCTATTCATTTCCTCTCCTGTTCTTTGCTCTTATATCTACCTCTCCCAAGATCATTAGGGATTGTTTATTGAATAAATTTGCTTCGTTCTTTAACTAGGCTTTGACAAACTCAAAAGAAAATGTCTTGCCCAACAGTCAGCACAGTTCACTTTTTACGTTGTGGGAATCAACCTGCCTTTTATTTAATGTCATCTTTTTTCTCTGATATTTAATCAATATTAATTGATCTTTAGTGTTCTTAGTTCAACTTCGTGAAGTATTGTATGTTCGAAACAACCATTTAGCTGATGAGGTAGATATGATAATTGTTATCTAATTAATGTGGGGGTTTTTTCTAATTTCAGCTTTCCTTTAGAATACAAATTCAAGGGACTTGATACAGGGAGAATGATTCTATTACAATGATGTTGAACAAAATACTAGAAAGACTGCTAAAATCCATGCCAGAGCATTAGTAGCAGCATTTGAAGTGAGCTTATTTTATGTTCTTTCGGGTCAATTTTTTTTTTTTTTGGTGACTATTAGAGAATTTAGTCGAGCTACAGTAAAAGAAGCTCTGAATAGAACCTATGAGCAGTTTTAAGACCCTGATTAGTCTTAAATCAGGGTCTTAAATGAATGAGCTTTGTGTGCAGTGTTGCCTGCAGTCATGGATAATTCACAGACTGGTCATTATCTTAAATGTTTTGGGGTGGGTTTTTTTGTTTGTCTGTTGGGGGTTTTTTGTTGTGTTTTGTTGTTGTTGTTTTTGTTTGGTTTTTTGTTTTGTTTTTGTTTTGTGTTTGTTTGTTTAATTTGAAACGCAGAAAAGCATTTATTCACCCTCTCAATTTTTCTTAGACACTTGACGTGTCATTAAGTCCCTGTTTAAGAGTCCATGTAAAAGCTTCAAGGGTTGAGTGTGAGCAGGAAACGTCTGCAGCAAGGGCTGTGAGCAGCTCTGAAAATGCCTGCAAATGTTTTCCTTGCTCCAAGCTATGCAAAATACTTGAGCCAAGGAAAGAGGAGAAGGCTGACATATGGATTAAGAATTGTTAAGCACTGAGTGGTTTTGAGACTGAAGATCTGGCAGCAAATAAGGTGAACCGAAGTGTAGCTTATCGGTTTGGCTGGAATTCCAGGGCTAACAAGTCCCTCGTCCAGGAAGTAGACAGATTCCTGAGGGAGGAGCGAGGCTGAAAAAAAATATTTTTCACTTAGGATACTTTCACAGATGCTCTTCCCTTTGGATAATTATTCCCAAGCAGTCTTTTTCTTCAGCTCTGTGCAAGGCTCACCTGCACCTGGTTGCCAGAAATTTGCACTTGAAGGGCCATTTTTTTGATGAAATATCAGGGCAGGGGGCTTCTCAAAAGCCTTGAGATTGGTCTGTAGCTGTCTGGACTTTTTTTCCAGCACTACTCACCAGAAGTTAATTCTATTTCACCTACAGGATTTTGTTCAAGATTATTTTATTCAGAACATTTAAGGTATTGACAAATTGTAAAAAATAAGAACAAAACACTGATGGAAAGCCTGGAAAAGAAAAAGCTCTGGGGTGACCTTGTTGTGGCCTTTCAGGAGCTAAAAGGGGCCTACAGGAGAGCTGGAGAGGGACTTTTTAACAAGGGCAGGCAGTAATAGGATGAGGGGGAATGGCTTCAAACTGAGAGGCTAGGCTTAGATGAGATACTAGGAAGAAATTCTTTCCTGCAAGGATGGTGAGGCACTGGAAGAGGTTGCCCAGAGAACATGTGGATGCCCCAACCCTGGAATTGTTCAAGACCAGGTTGGAATGGGGCTTCAGCAACCTGGTCTAGTTGAAGGTGTCCCTGCCCATGGCGGGGTGGTTGGAACCGATGGTCTTTAAGGTCACTTTCAACCCAAACTGTTCTATGGTTCTATGAAAGAGGAAATCTTTTCTTCAGCTGGTTGTATTTGAAACATCTGATGTTATTTCTGCATAAGTGGAACTCCTCTATGAAGAAAACATTTTTTTTAAAGAAAAAGAAGTGTCACATGGTGTGACAAGGAGCTTGCACTTGGCATCCATGTGGGAAGGAGGGCATAGGTGGGAAACGCTGGTCTCTGCAAATTCTTTAGTTTCCTGGGGACCGAATGAAAGACAAAGAGAAATTCAGTTAAAGAGGGTTTAAGAGACTCCAAAGTACTTCTAGGAATGTTTTCAACCATCGTATGGTGTTCAGTCATGATGCTCTGATATTTAATTTCTGTAAGCAAAAAATACCTTTCCTGGGAATGATAATTTGATTTCTATAGCTTATTTCCACAAGGGCTGAGCAGGTTTGTCATATAACCAATCCAGCAACACTGGTCACCTTGATATTTCAGCTTAAAAGACTCCAAGACCAGTGAAGGTATATGGAGAAACACCCCTGCCATCTTGCTCTTCATCCAAAACCCAATTTCATAAACATGAGTGACTCCTTGGAGAATTAACACTTGCTGTTAAATACATAGAGAGAAGGGAGACCTTTTAAATACAGTGTTCATATCTTTGTGCACATTCTTTTCCCAAGGTTAAGATCTTTTGGCCTTGAGTGCAGGAATCTTCTCCTGTCACCTTATGAGCAAGCTTGAAGTCCCCATAAATGCAAATTTGCCCCAGGAATTAAACAAAAAATAAAAATATGAAAATGACAGGATCTTGATTCAGGATAGGATCCAGGTACCTGCAAGCAGGACATGCCTGAAATTCCTTTGCTTTGCTCTAAGACACTCTCCGGGGTTTATGGATGGACCCAGGGAATCTTGAAAGGCATTGTTTTGAAGGCCTGCTGGCTTTTCCTACAGTTCATTGCAGATCTTGTTAGGAAATGAAGGAGAGGAAACTGGGCAACCTCGCTGCTCAGTCGTGAGGAAACACACAATGTGTGTGATGAAGCCAGCAGCTGCAGGACAATGGGAACAGGCTGAGGCTATTTTTGTTAGATGTGAACAATCAATTGAACGTGTGAGACCTTATCATGTTCCCTCCTTGCCTTCTCCCCCCTTTCTTCAACACTGGAAATTTTCCCAAAGAGAAACAGCTTTCCTTTTCTCTTAGCGAAGTCGATTACCATAATAATTTTCTCTTTCATCTCAGAGCAGGTTTCTTTTGGAAGTCTTTGATGGCTTCCTCTGAGCACAGTTATTGTCTTGCTGTGGCTGAGTGACTTGCAGCTGGGTCATACTCAGTATTGTGAAACATGGAACAGCATTTATCAGTATTTACAAGTTAGTAAGGGTCCCCTCACCTCTCGCTTGCTGGATGTGGAGGCTGGAAGCATTTGTCCCAGAGTTATCCTCAGGGCAGAAATCTGAATTTGAGCAGGGCATAGCTTTCACAGATGGAAAATAAACAGCAAGTGTTTCCATCCTATCAGATGTAATGAGAAGAAATACATAATTAAGATGGTAATCAGTACTCCAATTGCTGAATTCCCTGTTATCTTTATGACTCTTTTCTCAGAACAGTCCTTTTAAATGTCACAGCAATATTAGCTCCAGCTTACAAATGCAAAAATGGGGGGACATAAACACATGATTCATGGTGTTAAATGAAGAAGGAAAGAAAAAACATATTTTGTGCTCTCTCTAAACAGAATTACATTCTTATTTTATGTTCAGATATAAGTATATAACCCTCCCAATATAGTTCCGTCTAATTGATATAATTTCAATGCTTTATATACCAATATCAGACATAGTACCCTATCTTTTCATAATTCATAAATATGAAAGGAATATTAATTTGTAAATGAGCTTTTCCAACATCTTGTGATATTTCAAGTATGCACTGAAGCAGCATTTCAGGTTTGCTATTTGTTTATTTTAAACTTCATTTCTTCAATATGTAAGTCTGTCTCCCGTTATTAAGCTGCCTATTAGTCACTTAAGATCAATATTTTTTGAACTTCTATCTATTATCTTAGTATCAGTGAGATCTGGCTAGAACTTTGTACCACAGTTCTTGCTACTACTTTAATTTCATTAGAATAATATGTTTACATTAGTAATAGTTCAATCAAAATTGGATGTGTTTATAACACCACAGTTCAGATTAACAGCTTCTGTCTACTTTACTACAAGGAAACCACTAAACTGACTGTAATTCCTAATCAATATAGGTATAAGTCTTAGAATTTAAATAGGTTTTTAAGTCTTGCCCATGCTACTAAAGGTGACATGGCTGTACTGTAATTTGTCATCCAATTACTGCAGAATCCATTTCCAAACAGTCGATTGTTTCATTCTAATTCCAGTTACCAAACCCAGCAGATTTAATTACAAGCTCTTTTTTTTTCCCCCCTACTGCCTTTTCTTCACCTAGACTTGGTTTAATGAGCAGTGATGCTATGTCATGAAAGCAAATCTCAAAACATCTAATGACTCAATCCATCATCATAACACATGCATGCTTCCTGCAAAGGAGATGATGCTGGGGGGTAGAGCTGGTGGGGAACTGTCTTCCTTTAACCCCTGAGGATCATAAACTTTCTCTTAACATCCCATTTGGGTGTTAACTTAGGATGATAGTCCTTACTGTACTGTCCAAATATGCTTCTCTGTTCCAGATTTCCGTCTACCAGTTCACCATCATTTTTCTCAAACTAAATTTTGGTGGGAAGAGCTGGATCTCAAACTCAACTCAACACTTAGAATGAAGATCGCAGATTTCTCTGAGTGGTGAAGTTGACAAAAATGAATAATCATTTTTTGTCAGAGCTTTGGCTGTGTTTCAGCTGAGGACCCAAGTGTGGTTTTGAGCATACCTCAGGTATACATATACACTGCTCCCGTAACAGAAGGCACCAGTCCCTACTCAATACTTCCCTCTTTCTGCTCTTGTGGGAAGAAAACCCACCTGCACAGTACCAGGAAATTTTTTTTTGATAGGTCAGTCATCTAAAGTACCAGGCACTTTCTGGGCATGCCAAGAGACTTGGCCACTGCTCAGCTCAAATGCGCCCGAAAGAGATTTGATCAACTTCTCTCCCTCTCATTAACCCTCCCTGTTGTCTTCACAGCCATCACATGAGAGGGAGTTTTGGATTTGCATGCTTGAGAGCAAAACTTCAAATCAGATGTAATATGGCATCCTGAGGTAGACCAGCACTTTATAGGCTAGGCAAAAACTCTCACTGAAAATAGATGCCTAATTCCTATTAATTTAATTTCTGTAGCTGCTCAGCTGTGTAGTGATAGAAGCTTTAAAGAAGGTGATGGGTCAGACCCTACCAGATACATTTTCTTTCTGAATGTAGCTCCATTGGATCAAACTTCTAAAGATTAGGGAATAAGAAATTCCAGACAAGTAACCCATGTCTAAGTGTTATATCACTATGCTTATTTACTCTCCTTTTTTATCCCCTGACTCTTTCTGAGTAGAATAAACTAAGATTCAGAAAAACCTTTCAACAGTGTACATATTTCCATAACTTGGTTTCCCAGGTTTCCTAGCAAAAAAAAAGGAGCTTCAAAACCTCTTCTCTGAAACAGCTGGAACTAAACTAGTTTCTTGCCCCCGTGACCCTTCCCTGGAAAGACTGCTGCCCTCTGACTTTGGCTCTGAATTGCACAGTGAAATGCTCAGAAACGGGAGCCATGTTTTGTCAGTGCTTCTGAGTACTTAAGAGATCTATCATCAAGGAAAGATGACAGCTTTCTTTTCAAATCAGACACAAAAAAACACAAGAGGAAAGGCAAAGAAAAGCTCTCAACACAAAACTTATTTTTGATGTTGTTGGAGATAGATAATATTTTTTATCTGTTTCTCACAAGTGAGTGTGAGTTCAGTGAAGCTAGGATCTCTTTCCACTCTCTCAGAGTTGTGAATCAAAAGCAGATTGCCAGCAAATCTTGAATATACTGATCTCTCTATCTTATTGGAGTAGGCAATGTTGATGGGATCCCAGCTACCTGACTAACTAATCCTGAACCTGCTTTGGGAGCTCCAGTGTGAGCACGTGGGGCCCTTGAAAAGCACCCACCTCTCTCTGCTGCTCACTGCTTTCTTAGGCACTGACTGCGTGGGTGTAAATGGTGCTTAAGCTGGGCTGACAGGATCCTGTCCCATCTTCTAAGCAGCTCTTCTGTATCTAACAATGGAAAAAAAATCTTTCCCATTTCCAGTCCCTGTGACTAAGACTATAAATGTGAGTCCCTTTCCCAGTGAAGAAGCTTGACAGGTTAGCAATGACAGGTTGTTAATACTTATGATGACTTCAAGTACAATATTAGATTTGTTGCCTAGCTTGGAGTTTGTCTAGATGGGTTGTTGTATTAGATAGCAGATGGTTTGGAAACTGTTTGTGGTGACAGGTCTGAGTAGAATCTGAATTNATATATATATATATATATATGTATGTATACATGTGTATATTATTGAAGGAAGTGAGGTTCAGTGTGCTGATCATGGATGCTT
Organism: Pachyramphus minor; assembly: GCA_013397135.1. Taxonomy (NCBI): domain Eukaryota; kingdom Metazoa; phylum Chordata; class Aves; order Passeriformes; family Tyrannidae; genus Pachyramphus; species Pachyramphus minor. The sequence continues at coordinate 94,381 of VYXB01002190.1, read as the reverse complement.
AAGCAACTCTGATCAATCATTGGATGAATTTCCTTAGTCCACTCTTACTGCCAATATTGAGAAAGTGAATTTATGATCTTTGAGTGTTCTTCAAGCTGTTCTTCACCCTTCTCCTTCGCCCTTCTCTGCCTTTCTCTGTCCACTTTCCACCCCTCTCTGCCCCTCTGTCTCTGCCCATCTCTGCCCCTCTCCTTCGCCCTTCCTTCTCCTCTGCTCTTCTCTGCCTTTCTCTCTTGCTTTTATTCTTCCTGCTCTGCCTGGCTCCTCCTGTCTCCACCCTTCTCCTCATTTGCTTTTCTTCTCCTCCCATCCACTCTCCCATCCCCCCATCTCTGCCTGCCTGTCTATGCCTTCCTTCAGCCTTTTCTGACCTTCTACTTTGCTCTTCTACTTTACCCTTCTTTTTTGCCCTTCTTCTCTGCCCTTCTTCTCCATCCATATTCTCCACTGTTTTCTGCCCTTATCTCCCCTTCTCCCTGCCCATGTCTCTCTGCCTATCCCTGTCCTTCTCCTGTCTTTCTGACCTTCTCTTTTTCCCTGCTCCTTTGCCCTTCTTCCTCATTCACCTCCGCCCATCTTCTCCACTGCTGTCCCCTATCCTCCCAGTTCTCTCTGACCTTCTCTAACCTTCTGTTCTTTTCTCTGCACATCTCCACTCTTCTTCTCTGCCTTTCTTTTCTGCAGTTCTTCTCTTACTTTCTTTTTCACTCTTCTTCGCCCATTTCTTGCCCTTCTTTGCTCTTCTCTGCCATACTGATCTGTTCTGCCCTTTTTTGACATCCTCTGACATTCCCTGCCCTTCATTGTTCTCTTTCTGGCCCTTTTGGCGCCTTGGTCCCTGCCCGGCCATCTCTGTACACCAACCTCAGCCCTTTTCTGCTCTTCTCTGTCTTTATTCACCTTCTTCAACCCCTCTGCCCTGCCCTCCCCTCTGTTACAAAACTGTAACTGTAGCCCAGACACTCAACTCCCATTTCCTTTTTTCTGCCCATCTTCTCTGCTGTTCTCTGCCTTCCTCTGCCCCTCTTTACCTCTTTTTTCCCCTTTCACCTGCCTGTGGCATCAGGATACCTGGAGTTAGCACTGTTAATTTATTTAGTGCTATTCCCCAGGATGAGTAAATGCATTTTTTTTCTGTGTGCTTGAAGCTAATGCTTGATGATAGCTGCACATCACCAAAGAAACCAGGACAGGTTCTTCTGTAAGTCAAAGGTTAATTTATAATTGTTTTTAAAATCATCTCACTCAGGTGCATTAGTTTAGACTGGATTTGTCCACAACCTTATTCCCTACCGAATAATCTATGATTCTATTCTAGCTCTTCCAAAAATACATTAACACGGCTCCCGCTTGCATAAGGCAGATTCTCCATAAGGTGTTATACAAGATAACTGTCTGGTTTGGAGTGTTTGTAGCTATGTTTGTAAATGACAGAGTTACTGACAGCACAAGCTCTCTGTGGGATGTCTGTGGACCACAGCACAGATGACTCATTGTGTATGATGTTGTTTCACACCAAAGTGTTTGCTCTGTATACTGAACATGTGTGCGAGTCAATAGCAAAAAGTTCAAGAGCAAACACAGCTTAGATAGAAATAAATTCACAGTGACTGAAATCATTATGTCCAAGTCAAAAATAACCGTTTAAATGCATTTTTAAGGGAGAAGTTTTACTTGGATGGTCCTTGTGTCCTCCGCCAATGTTTGAGGGTCAGGCAGTGTGAACAGAGGGTCTTGGCATTTCCTTGCAGCAAAAGCCTTTTAATTCCAGAGATGGGCAGAAGTGACTTTGGGTCACTGCTTAGATTTCCCCCATACAGCAGCAATACGCAATAATCGGGTGCTTTTTTCCCTTGGAAGCACAGACTTTTGCCAAAACTGTTACTCTCCCCCGCCTGTCTCCCCAACTGCCTTTTTGGAGTTCAGCAGAGATACGAATAGCTGGTTTTGTATTGGGAGCTATTTATTTGCCTTGTTGCCAATTAACCCTCCCCTACACCCCTTGCACATCTATAAGGCATAATTAAAAACAAAGTCCTTTTGATTTGATGGTGCTGTTAATATCCTCCTAAGAACAGCTTTCGTCTCAGGCTGGCTCAGTGGTGTGGAGGTGTCCCTTCAGCTACCTCCTCTCTCCCCAGCTGAAGCAGTAAGAATCTCTGAGAACCACACAACATTACTTCAATCCCTCAGGGATGCCTGACTGTACCTCATCTTCTTTCAGTAAAAAACCCCTCTACAATGTATGTTGGAAGATTTCCAGTCTGAGGGACATTATAAACATATAAAGGCAATTGCACTGTCTCTTCCATGAACATGTGGTAAAGGGACAGAGATATAATGCTCTTATCTGGTTTACAAATAACAAATTGCTTTTATGCTAGTGTAGGAGATGAAACTGTACAATTTACTTTCGAAATCAGGTTTCTCATGGTGTATGGATATGAGCCCACAAAAACCTCAGGAGTTTTTACTGGGCTTTGAATTTTGTCCATAAGGACCTGCTGTAGGTGACAGACTGATTCAGATAGTGCTGTCCCATTGGGAGCACTGAGGTGAATCACCCTTAATTACATGGAGGCTTCTGTGTGTGGTAATGTGCGCAGGGATCTAAGGAGCAAAGGAAATCCTCTAACTCGTTCCACCAAAACCTCTGGCAGCGTCCCTTCTGCAAAGTCTATTTCCACATCCTAGACCTATTCTTGAAGCCTGTGTATTTCTGGAGCCGAGTAGCCAACGAAGACAAGACATTCATATTTTTGAGGAGTGTCAGAGGACACAGCTGATCTTTGTCAGCTGCAAGGCTCCAGATGTGGCCAGGATGGGACAGACAGGGAATTCCCATTTCCTTATGCCACAGACAAGCCACAAGGCTGCAGTACCATCCCTTTCTTTTCTGTGCTTGCAGAGGCTGAGCTGCAGCAGTGGCAGTTTCACCCCAGGCAAGCCACCTCCTGGGAACAGCCTGAGGGACAAAGTCAACCTTGAAAAACAGCCAGCAGGATGTCACACAGATCAAAGGGGTATTGCAGAGCTCAACTGCAAGAGATCCCTTAGAGACTTTTTAAAGCATTTTAGCCTACCCTTAACTTCCTTAAAATGGAGCACAGGTTCCCTCTGGAAGAAAAATAAAAGCAGAGATTGCTACATGCCTTGAGAAACATAAGCACCTGAGGAGTATTGCCATCTTCTGTACCCCTGTCTGCTCGGTGACCGCATTGCTTACGACAGGCAAGCATTGCTGTTGTACCTTTAGAAAAATTACACTACAAATCTCTGAGGCTGAAAAAAACTGTGTTCTGATGATATTTAAACATTTTAAATGTCATCACAAAAATTTTAAATGTAGTGGATGTATCCAGTGTCTCACGAGATGTGGCTAATGTGTATGAATGTGAAAGAACCTTCTCAAAAGCAAAAGGCAGAGCAGTTATTTCAGTATTTCATGTGCCTTGGTCAAATTATTTTTAATGAGATGAAGAGTGGGTTTTGTTTTTTCTTTCTTTCCCCCCTGCCCCCTCCACTTTCCATTCTCTAGTATCAGTCCATCAGTGGACATAAACTCTGTAAGTACACGAAAGTATCTGCATGTCAGTGCAGGTTTCCAAAAGCATAGAAGCTACAATGAGCCATCCTATTTTGCAGTTAAATTCCATGTCTCTGATGGATTTCCCCACACTGTTGCTAGGAGATGAAGGTAATGCCTAACAAAGGATGTATTGACAAAAAATTTTCCAGAACAAATCTATCTTGTTATGGTAAATAGAGCCTCACATAAAATGGATATTACAGGATTTATTTCCCTAGTGGTGGCACTGGCAAAATTGCATATATCAAGTTAAGGTGAAATTTCCCTATCACAAATGTGGTTTTGTTGTGTTTTGTTGACATAAGGACTTTTAGTGTGTTTAATGCCAATAGCACTGTTGCCTTCCAGTGTGTTTTGTTGCTAGGTTAATAGGATGAACACATTCTACATCAGCGTTTTTTCCCTCTTCCCTTCTCTGCTAATTCTTTTCAGGATGAAATGTAGCTTATTATAGTGGTTTCACTTTTTTCAGGACTTTTTTGGGAAACACGGATTCCTTCTTTTAAAGCAGGGAAGAAGTGTGCATGACTCAGGATATGTTGAGAGTTGGCATAGAAGCAACCAAATGCTATGGAAAAGCAGATCAACCTCTTGCTTCATAGCTCTAGCCACATCTACAGCAAAACAAAACAAAACACAACAAAACACAAAGTTAAATGGAAATATCATAAAGAGGGGGACTTCAGGAATTCTCATGGAAAGATTAAATTTCTAGAGAATGACAAGTTTTCTCCCTTTCTTGTGGTGACATAATGAAAGCACAACAAGCAGTTTTAACAGCAAAAGCCAACATGGCTTAAGTTACGCAAAATAAAAAACTTTGGTGGAGAATAAGTCTAGTTTTGGTGTGGCAATTATATTCACTCATCCACTGCCATCCCAGCAGTTCCTATGCCACTGTAGGAGTCTCTAGCTCTAAACATATGTTATAGTTTACATCCAGAAAGATGTGAAGGCTGAAAATGAGATTGCCTCTTACCTTTCAGGTAGGAAAGGAGTCATAGAGAAATGGTCGCCTTCATTCTCCTACATACATCATTGCACGGAGGGAAGAGATAATTTGAATTTTTTTGGGTTAAAGCTACTTTATGCCTTACTCCTTAACTGTGCAAATATTGAACTGGTTTCATCTCATGTGTGAATCTGCTCACCCAGGAGGGCCATCTGCACAGACCAGTGGCAGATGTGGTCCCTTCCTTCTCTGTTCGCAAATGAATGGTGTGGAAGAGAATAAGGCAGAAATTGTCACTTCTTATCATCTCACTCCTTGACTGATCACCCCTTGGGATGCATGTTTACCTTCTGGCTTGCAGGGCACAATGAAGGTGAGCCCACTAGTTGGGGAGAAAAATGTAGGTGGAGAAGGATGTGAGGCATCAAGCCTGGAATCAATCGACTACCGACCCGGCCATTCCCTGTTTTGTGCGGAGAAAGGCAAATGCTAGGTTTGTGGTGCCAATGTGAATGCCTTTGAGAAGCACTCTTTCCACCACAGTTCTGAATGTCTGTGTCAACATTCACAGCACAAACAAAAGTTGCCAGAAGTCAGAAATCTGCATTTAATTTGTCTATACACTTGCATGGGGTTTTAACTAGACATGAATGTATCGAGATGTTATCTCTGCTTGTTTTGATGGGTGGGGTAGAGGGGACAACTGGGAGGGACCGTGCAGCTCCTTACTGTTACTGCACTTATCCGGTTTTCTGCTGTAATATCCTGGTTTTAGGTGTTTACAGTTTAGCCAAGCATTAACCATTTAGGATGAGACTGACAATACTGGGGTGGTGCTGACCTGCACCTGCAAAATATAAGTTAAAAAAAAAAAAAGTGATATATTTTTTTCCAGATCAAAGACAAGCTGGGGGCGGGGTGGGGGGTGAGGGGGTGGAATATTTTATTCTATATTAAAAGATCACTGCAATTTCTTCACTTTGAGATTTGGCATGGTGGTAGCTGTTAGGTCATAAAGCTGTTTGTTGACCATATGGCAAACCAAGCACATTTAGCCAAAACAAAAAAGTAGTAACAATAAGCCCTTAATGCACAAGCAGAGCACACTTCTATTCAGGAGAGACTTGGTTCTCATAACTGCATTGCTTAAGGATTTGCTCCAGCCAGATGTGTCCTGAGGGTTTCCTCCAACTTGCAGCTCTGCAGGGTGAGGATCTCCTCCCCACAGACCTGTCCACTGAGCCTGGAACCCAGGGTAGGAGGCAGCTCTCGATTATATGCAGAGGGACAGCTAGAAAGTGGGTAGTGGAGCAGATCTGGGAGCTCTGACAACTTCTACCAGAGCTGAAATAAAACTCTGGGCTCTGCTAAGTAGTGATGTCTTCTCTGGGCTGGGGGCTGCCAGCAATGGGATGACATAATGCAAACAGAGCGTAGCATCGCAGCCAGTACATTGCACCGGGCAACCTGGAGTGGGAGGTTTGGGAAACAGTCTGTTTGAGGGGAAAAGATGGAGAAAAGATACCAAAGGAGATTTTGCAAGAGAGGGTATTTACTGGGTAAATCTGAAGGCAGACTGTGAAAACCAGGAGATCTGAGGAGGGCCAAAAAGTTGCATAGTAAAAGAGGCACAGGTGCCCTGACTACCAGGACACAGTGAAATAACAACATCAAGAAATTAAAAGAATAAGAAAGGAAAACTGGAGAAGAGAGAGTTTTTCCTTCTTCTTTTACATTTATGTTGAGTGCTCATATTCATTATCCAGCTCAGTGTAGTTTATATCCAAGGGTCATTTATGGGGGTGATTAAAAAACAGAGTAAAGATTTCCCCAGCCCTTTCCATCTTTAGACTGAGCACAGAAGACACTGTCTTTGCTAGACACACTGGCCTCTGCAATCTTTGTGAAACTGGTGACTTCTTTTTGGAAACATTGATAGGGAGGTAGTTGTAAAGCCTCCATTTCCTACTGCCTGTCGTAGAACAGCAACTTGCAACTCCTCCCGAAAGCCATATTCACACCACTGTTCAGCTTCAGAGAGCTCCCAGTGCTGTGAAGGTCATCATTCTCCATGACATTTGATTGTAAGCCAGAAGCTGAACATGGACTTTCAAAGCATGCAAGTCTCTGTTAGTTTAAATGGAGCTTGGAGCATCAGGTGCAATGGCTACAAAAGTGTTGTGAAAATGCTCGTGACCAGGATGCATTCACAATGGAAAATTTTTGCTGACCAAAGAATTTGTCCGAAAGATGCTCTCATAGAGCAGTGACTCTGCATCACTGTTATTTAGCAGGTATTTACTGAACTTCAACAAATTGTTTTCAGAAGGCTTGAATCAGCATTCAGTAAGTTGATCAAATGTGACTGAACTCTGTGGACCCCTAACTGTGAGTTAAATATATTTTTTGTTCCACTGAGTCTTTTTGAACAAACATATTTTCTGGTGTGCTCCCTGTAGAACAGGGACTGCCATTGCCCATATATTTGGTTAGCTCAAACATTGGCAAATTAAACCTTTTCACAGAAGCTGCAAATAGGAGAAAATCCTACCTATATGTAAAATTCCATTTCTCCTGTTATCCTGCCCTTACAAGGAGCAACGATAATTTCTTTCCTATCCACCCAAGCTATGTATCTTTCGATACTTGAATATAATATTCATCTGCCTTGAGTGGCTCCAGACTTTGTGAAGAACAGATGGCCTGTGATAGCAGTGGGCTGCTGCATTGAGTGTCTCAAGGCTCACTACAGTGTGATTTTAACTGCTTTATTTTCTCCTATATTCCTAACACTCTTCCAACATCTTAGTTTATTAAGTGAGCCTTGGACTATAGTCTTGTCTCCTATTTCCCTCCCTCCTGAGCTCACCCATAAGTGTTATTAAATCAAATCTGTTTCAGATACCTGTATTCACTGAAACCAGTTTATAGGGCTCTTTACAGAAGTGGTTGGAGCTGACTTCAGGTCTCCATTTTGCTCTCAAAGAGTTGGTATTAAGAAGTTTTCTGTGATTTGTTCAGGTATGTAGGCATAAAAAAAATTCCTTAAATTATATAAGATTGGAAAGCTCTGGAAACATAAACCATAGTTTGTAGTTATCTGTAAACGATGAAATAGCATCTCATTTCCTGATTCAAGTATGAGCACATACACCTTGTATGATAGTCTTTGTACAAATGATACTGAGGACTTAAAAAAGTATTACAATGTCCCACAAAGATTTTTTGAGGGAAAAAATGTCTCTATTAAGGTAACTTTGTTTTCCCTAACCAGACAGTATGAGTTAATTGCATCGAAGGAAAAATTCTTTCAGGTGTTCCCACTTCACTGTGACATGGGGGTTTTTTCAAAGAAAAATTTATTTATGAGGAAGTAATTAGTTCTGAATTCTTCATTACAGAATTGCTTCAAACCAACCTGTCCTGTTTTTCAAAGCATACGCACTGAAATTCTTAAAGGTCCCTTTGAAAGAAATACTGGTTGCGTTAAGTCACCAAAAAAGTTACAGTATTTTTTTTCTCTTTTACATTCTGAATTTCTTAGAAACTGCAATTGCATAATGTTCATTTAATGTAAAAAGTAATTTCTAATAGCAGTACCGGAATGAAGATCTTCCAAGAGAAGGACGCAAAGTTAAGCAGGTAGACAGAATGGGATGTCAAATGTAGTTCCAGAATTTCTTGATAAGTAAGGAAAAGTTTTCAAAACCTTAGCAGAGAGTCTTGAATTCTTAATGGGATATGATTGTGATAGACTGTTGTGGTCTTATCCCAAAAGAGACATTACAATTAATTACAAATTCACCAAGATGGCAATATTTAATATTATTAGACTGTATTTCTTCTTATCCTTCTTACTATTATGAAACTGTGATCTTTCGTTTAGTGTCCTGATGATGTGGTATTCCCTCCGTACAACTGCTGTTTAACTCAGGGTAAAATCATGTCTGGATGCAAGTGTGGCATGCAGAGCTATCTAACTGTAGGGCTTTTAATTAGACTGCAGCTATTTTGCATATCAAATATATCTGTTTGAATTTCAGCAGGAGGTGATGTAATTTAGATACAAAGACTGTAAAGGCATGTGGAGTCCTTTGTGTGTAAAGATACTGCCTAAATGTAAACCACTGCTCTTTGATAGGAAGTATACAAGGTTTGATCAACAAAGAGGTCTGGGGAACACCAGCAGCTTTCAATGGAGATGGAGCCACTTGGATCCTCACTGAGGGGAAGCATCTCCTCTTCTTTCCTCCACAGGACCCTCCTCAGGTGGCCATGTTCAAGTTCCTCAGATCTGTGAGCAACCTGGCAGCAGGGCCTAAGGGAGGACTGAGTAATTTTAAATTAATTTTCTACCTTTGTTCCTCTGTTTACTTCACACACAGTCGTTGCTGTAATAGAAAGAAAACTGGCTTTCTAGCACACTTCCAAGTTCAACCCTGGACATGTCACATATTGGGCCCTTGCACAAAACCCCTGCTGCTGCAGCTGTGTGGCAAACACTTGCTGTTTACATAAGCATTAACCATGAGAAGTTTTTATTTCTCATTTGCTATTTCCCTGCCAGGTTTTCAAGTGCAAAGACAAAAGATAAGGAGAATACACTGTTTTTAATCCTGCAAAAAACTCAAAGGAGGAAGTCACATCCATGATTTCAGGTGCAAACTTCAGTAGAGCAACACAAAAGGAGCAGGTTTTTTTCTTTCTCTCTTGCTTTCAATTTCTTTAGTTTTTCCAAATAGTTTCATTAGTTCAGGTGGTTTAATTAACAATTACACTGCTTGGGTCTGCTCTGAAAAGATTTGAGTGAATCAAATCTTCCCCTTCCTTTTGCATGAAATTAGCAATGTAAGGATGACTCGTTTAGCAAGCAGGGACTGATTCATCCAAGCAGCAGACTAACAGAAAATGAAGCCTGAAATCAGAGTATGGTCCCCACAGTTAGCTGCTGGCTTTGGCTCCCTGCACATTACAAGGGAGAAGGCCACATGTAGCATAAAAACCATAGAGGTTTTTCAGGTATTGGCAAGGAATGTGGTTTTTTATTTTTTTATGCTCCTGTCACTTCAGCAAGAAGGCTGAAGTTGGGCTCAGGGCCCAGTGCCTGCTGCCCGCTGGTGGCGAGCTGAGGCAGCCTGGCTGTAATGCTGGCTGAATGCTGGTGCCACCTGCTGAGGGCTGGGGAAGTGGCAGGGATCTTCCTGCGGGCAGCGCTTGGAACCCTGCGAGCTGCTGTGAGGAACCAGCAGCAGCACTCTACACTTTGATTATCATTGTGTTTTACCCCTCAAAACAGGGAGAGCCCCCGTCTTTCCTCCCGTTCCCTCCCCTGGCAGCGGGAGGAGCAGCCCCAGACTCAGGCTTCCAGGGTGGCTGGATGGACAGTGAGACCTGAGGCATGCTTGGTTATTCACAGCTCTCACCACTGTCAAGGAATGCTTCAGTGACATTGGTGTTTATTAACAAGAGTCACTTCCGATAATATAGTTTCGATAATATGGTTTTGTTTCACAAGGAGAGGCTGAAGGCATTGGCTGGTTGAATGCCAGCAAACGCCAGGCAAGGTTTCCACTTGGAGCTGTGAAACCTTGAGCTCTCCCCAGGGCAGCAACCTTGCACCCTCCTGCCTCAGAGCCCTCTTCACCCAGAAGCTCCTGCGCCCCTGGGTTGAAGTCACCCATGCCAGGCAGCAAGAGCAGAGGCCTCAGAGATAGGAAGTCCTGAAGAATTAAATGAAAGCTGGCATCTGGGGAGAGACTGGAGCCCCCCAAGTTGTGTCCCTCATAAGGGAAGTAGACACTGCTGTCCCATGCTCTTTGCCTTCTCTGTTGCCTGACGAGCATGTGCGTGTTGAAGCTGGGCTGAGGAGAGGTGCCCAGGCAGAAGGGAGTGCCGATAAGAGGGGTCAGGCATGCTGGGGGCACGTGGGGAGGGGTAGGAATAGGAAAAATGGAAGCATTGCAAGAATGGGAAAAGGGAGAGAGAGGATTTACCCAAACCATTGGAAGACCAGGCTTTGCGAACGCGTCTGCTCAATGTGGTGTGTTAGCTTCTCAGACCTACACCACCCTCCCCTCTTGCTTGCCTAAATGGAGCATGGCTAAATTCCTGCAGTTGCAAAGATGGGTTGTTACTGAAGCTCCTTTCCTCCTGACCTCTGTTTCTCTCCTCATTGAAAGTTTACTGGTATATGCAGATATACTGCTTTTTGTTTGTTCTTAGGAATTACTTTTATCATCCAGACAATTTGGAATGTACCAGGAAGGCAGGCAATGGCATTGCTTTTACTTTGATGACAGTTGTCATGATGGGTGGCGACAGCAGTTTCCATCCACTGTGTAGATAGGTTAGTTATTTGAATGTGACATGACCTTCAGATTAGGTAATCATGGGCTGTTGTTTTTATCAGGTCTGACAAGAAAAAATATTACTTCCTTGAAAACCAAATTAGAATTCATGATTTTTCCCAAGGAAACTGCACACTTTTTGGGTGTATTAGAGAGATGTTTTTGTGACCAAAATCCTTCTTCTCTTATGTATATAAATGAAGTAGAATAAAATATGGCCTTGACATTTCTTAATGATGCTGTGCACATGCGATGCTGTACAAGACAATGGTTCCTGGGATCCTGGAGCTTTAGATAATGTAGACAAAGGCTTGTACTTCATTTGCTTTTTAATCCACTGGGCAATATTATACAAGGAAAATATTTATTCCACAAAATAACCAAAGACCTGCCTTTATTCAGGGATTATTCTGATTCATTCATATGCAAAGAAAATATTCCAATAGTTGCTGTCAGTGTTTTCAGGACAACAGTCTGCAGTCTGCTTGGGTTGTGTTCCTAAGCCTTCTCTCTTTTGTATTCAACATTTTGGTATAGAATTTGTCAAAAAATAAGAGCTTAGCCAGTGCATCTGAACATTGAAGACCCTTGCACACTGGGTTCAAGCTGTGGCAGGGTTTTCTTCGGGGAGCATATGTTAACTGCTGCCAAATATTATATTTACATCAGGAAGCGAGCTTTCCGCCACTGGAAACATGTACTGCCAAGTACAGCATTCCTAAGTAAATATGGAAGCAGAGATCATTGTTTGTGGTCCACCTATTCACCCATCCTAAAGCAAAAGGAACTGGTGTCTGAAAGCAAAAGGGAGTTTCAAAAGAACAGAAGACCACTTTTCTCCTCGTTTGACTTAAGTCCTGATTAGACTTCTTGTAAAGTCAATGGGCACAGATGCTACTCCTCTGTGGCAGGAACCCATTCCAGAAACTTCATTCCTCATTTGGAAGTGCAAGGCAATTTAACAACCATCTCTGGATGATGGACCTGAATAAGAGGCAATTTTCAGCATTATCCTAACTCTGATTCCACCAATTTGAGACAAGCCAGAGCTGGCCACCTGAAAATTCCCACTGCCATATTTTCTGTGATAGGTGGTCTGAATTTTTGTGAAAGGTGAACTGTGATAAAATGACTTGCAACTTTTGCATGCGTATGTGTGTGTATGCATTGTACTACATTATTAACATAAAATTAATATACACTTGATATAACTTGTCTCTTAAGATGAACACTACCTGAAACAAAGTAGTATTTAGAGCTCGGCTCAGTTCTTGCCCTGGGAGAAACTCCCACCAGGTTTACCTGAGCAAAGAATGAGAAAGAAAAGAAAAAAAAGGTTGTGGAGGGTAACATACTTCTAGTTAAACAAATAACAGCTTCACTGGACATATGTATTATCTGAGACTATGTGTTCTACATTTATTCAGGTTTTGGTCTACCCACCACAATTGCCCTAAACACTTCCATTTAAACTAGGAGGTTAGGATAAAGAAATTCATTTTTCTTTGTGTGCAGAATAGTGGTTACACCTATGTGAATGCTGTGGGATGCATTCACTTTTTTGGTTCAAATGAACCTGATCCTGGCTATAAAAGCTACAGAGTCCTGTGTTAGCATCTGGTGAAGAGAAAGAGGCTTTTTTTAGATCCAGATGGTTTCTCGTTGCAGTTCTGGTCCATGAGGGCAGTGGGCATTCGGCATGGTGCAGGGTAATGTCAGAATCTCTCTGGCTACTACCACCCAGTTCTACAAGCAGGAAACTGGGTTACTGCCAGATTTGCTTTCTTTTCTTACTGTGATATGCACACAGCACAGCCCAACCAGTCTAAAAGATCTGGGACGTTATTTCAGTTTCTATCAGTCCCCTACAATTGCTATCTAACATCATTTGTTTATTTGAGGACATAGAGCATTGTGGCTGCTATGTTGTTTATATCCTATTTGGGGATGTTGCAGAATGTCTTTAAACAAAAAGCTTTGAGGTTGTTGGGGTTTTTTTAAAGCCTTTGTGCAAAATAATCTGCTGTACATTTATACCTTGCGCTTACCCCTGTTGCTCTTGCAGCCACATATTCATTTACGTTTCTGTAAAAAGTGTTTTTCATGCTATGCTTATTTAACGTGTTTAAATAGCAATGTTTCTCTTATATGTTTAATACACATATATGCATGAATATATGAAGCTATTAAAGCCCTTCTCCTTAGGGAGCTGTTACGGACTGTATTTCAATAGACATTTAATACATTTTAAAGGTCCAATTAACCAGCTTTAACAGTCCTGGAACTCCACAATGCAGTCACGCCATGCTTTCTATACGAAGATTTGTGAGGGTAGCTATTACTGCATTGTATGGCTTTTTAAGTGTAGTTGAATGCAGTGGGAGCCAGGGAGGCTGCATTTTTATCATTACATTTTAATAGTGCCTGCTCTTTTTTTTTTTTTTTTTGTGGAATTTATATACATGCAGTCCCTTCTACTATACATCATGTAGCACTGTAGTTTGAGCTTTGGCTTAACATGTTTAAATCTCCAGCCTGTGTTTAATGACAGGATGAAGAATGATGTTTTCCTGCCTCTCCTAGGAAGAAAGCATATCAAAGGTATTACTTGTGGTGGTAGCATGCTCACTATAGACAGTATCTTAGAAATGACTTGAGATAATTATTAACTATGATTTATACTCATATGACTGGAAAGAAAGAAAATCAATTAGTGCTGGCCATTACACAGCCCTGAGCTAGTAATATATAGACAACAGATCCTATCAGTTCTTTGGGGATTTCCAATTGTCCAGCTTGGACAATACTAATACTATTAGTATTTGAAGCACAGTTCTGTTAAGAAAATTCCTTCAGGACAGCTTAGCATCTCCGATTTTGAGATGGAAGTGTTACAACAAGAAAAGAAAAGTGAATGAAAAAGAATGAAGCTTAACCACCATTTTTACTAAAAAATTGCTTTTGAAACAGAAAAGAAATTACAGTATTTTGTACTTAGACATTAGTTTAATTTAAAAAATGTTAACATACACATTAACACAATGATGATGCATGTCCTCTGTATGTGTGTTATAACATCCTGAACCACTTGCAGTCAGGGAAGTCACTTGGATTTGAAAATGAGTAAGAACTAAAGTGTGACTCACTGTAGTGAGCTGTTGTAGTAATAGACAGTGTAGCTACTTGTTCCTTAATAAGTTTTTGGAGGGTGATATCAAGCAGCCAACTTAAGTAAGTGAGGAACTTCTCACTGTTTAGAGGAACAAATAGCCAACTTTTTCCTTTTTGCAGAATACTGAAGTGATGGAATTGGAACAGACAGATATTTTACTACGTAATTTAATTCAAGTTGTGTCAGTCTGAAATAAGAATAGAGCAATGCATTCCTTCCCAGAAGAGAGGAACTTCAAAATGCAAAGACACATGCAGTTGGAGTGTCCCCTTCAACACCTCCAGTAGTATTCGCTTAATCCCTGCTGCTCTGCTTTGATGGGCAACAAGTCAGTTGTGAATCTTAGCAGTGGCTCCAATGTCCTGTGACAGCTGTGTAAAATCCAAGGGTATATGATTCTTCCTTGTGTCCTACCCTCCTGTTCAGACCAGGGCTATAGCTACTCTTAACTTTCACAGTTATAAAAAAAAAAAATTCTTGTACATAACTACTTATTTGGGGCAAAATATGGGGAAATAATGCTTGACAATTAAGTCTGATCTGTATTCCACAGCATTACAGAGGATACCACTTGCCTATCCTGGCTTAGCAGTTTCTTACTCACAACATCATTCCTGAGACCTCTGTTTACAGAACATTATGCCAAATATTTTTTTTTCATTCACCTTCTGGTTGCTCTGTCTAAAGAACCTTGAAGAGCTGGAGAGAGAAAAATCATTTTATCAGTGTTGTTTTAAAACTTTGGAAGGAAAAGCAGAGTGAATTCCTGAGAGCCTGCAGGAATTCAAGGCTAAAAAGCAGAGGAGCCATGGAAGAAAGCTCAGAGTTATGAACCTTGTCTGATTCAGCTTGCAGGGATCTCAATGGAAATGATTTTACTGATTTTGCTGGGAGCTGAGCCAAGTCCTTTTACAAGATAGGGTGGCGTTATGCCACTGCGAACTGGGTGATAAAACTCTGAAATTGAATATACAGAACTTTGGATATAGGGAAAAGTCTGGACAAGAACAGGTGATGAAATCCTGTTCAAGAGGGGGAAGACATAACAGGACACTTGAATTGTCCTTGCAATGCAAATAAAGGATGTAGGAACCTAAGGGCCGATCTAACTTTCATTAAACTCCATAGCTGCTTTGCCATGCCTCTTAATAAAGCATGTGTTGCACCCATTAGAGGCCAGGTTTTGTCCCTTCCCACATTACTGAGAAAACTCCAATTGACTTTAGATAGTGGGGAATTACATCACACATTTTATAATATATAAAATATGTTTCATTTCTTTGTTTTGTATAAAACATGCTACAAGAGAAGAGTCAAGATGTACAAGGAAGGACGAGTTGAAACAGCAATTCAGCGAAACTTTGGAGCTGCTCTTAGCATTTATATGTTAAAACTTCCTTTTGAAATAGTCTCACTGATCTTACATGGGTTGTTTGAAGATAAAAATAAGATTAAGGGTGGCATTTTCAACAGCGATTTCCTTCTCAGGTCAATTGGATTTCCACACTGGCAGGTTAGGGAAATGCTTTATTGAGAGAGCAAAACCTAAATCAAAGCCCACTTAAAACCACTAGTCCTGTGGAAGTCCTTACCTCATGTCAGCTTCTTCAGAAAAAAAACTTAAAGAAGGTCACATTTCTATATATTTTCTGTGGCTGACCGCAGTGATGCATCTAATTACTGATACTAGTCTGACCAGTAATAAAAACACACTGCTAGTTAGACCTTAGCATACAAGAAGCTTGATAAAAGTTATTCCAACCCCCTTGAAAGGTTCTTGATCTTGTTTGTTAAAATTACCCTGTAAATAATCAAGCAATTCCAAAGACACAGGTCAACACACAATTCAATTCTGTGCACACAGCTAGATTATCAGGCAACAATTCAGCTGGGACAGGAGGATCCTTGTGTTGCCTGCTCTTTTGAAATATGTGAACACAACCTTGTCTGATGATTTGGTTTTTTGTTTTTTTTTAAAGCAAGCATTGGGGTAGAGTTGGAGACTACAGATGGAGAAATCAGTTTATTGCAGGATCTTTGCATTCCAGTTTGGAATGCTTTGTTTATACCCTTGCAGACATCACAGACTTGTTTAAGCCACATTCAAGATCCCCTAGATTAAATTACTTAATTTTTTATTTTTTTTTAAAGAAGAGATCAAGACTCAAGCTGCTTGGAAGATGAACTTGCATGTAGTAACAGCCTAAGAGGTATGTCTGATCTCACTGAAATTGTCAGGTCCCAGTGGGAGGGTTTTACTGAGTTTATCTGAACTAGTACAGCTAAGAGATGCCTTGGAGAAATCCTGTATGCCAGCTCAGAGAAGAAAACATCTTCACATTTATTTAAAATTGCTCTTCCATGGAAGGAGGGTAAGGAGCTGGTGGGTCTTTCTTGCAGCGGACATTACTTACTGCAACACTACACATGTTACCATGCAGACTTGTCCAGTAAAACAGTAGCTGGGGATGGAAGGAAGGAAATCAATGAATCACCAAGAATCTGTGCACAGCCCTTCCTGCTTTCTTTTGAGATGTTTCGTTAAGCCTCTGACTAATGAAAGAGCTGAAAACACAGAAGGTCCTGGTAATTACTGTGGGGCTCTGCTTGAAGAAAATCATAGGTGGGGTGTTTTCATAATTGTAATAATGTTTGCTTTTATAGCTTCCTTTGCTGCAATATTGAACCACTCTTCAATCTCAACCAAATCACACACATTAGTGAAAAACAAGCTCAATTCTGCATTTCAATTACTACAGATTATCTTCCACTAAGTAAATCTTATCAGTTTACAAACTTTATTTTACCAGCAAGGATGGTGAAAATAAGGCCAGGATTTGGCCATCTCTGAATTAATGATCTGAGTCTTGCATACCTGGCAATGCTTCAAGGGGAAACTCCAAGGAGAAGCCCTTGAAAATTGATCTGCAAAGTTTCTTAATGTTGTACATGGGCACAAGTGTGCACTAAAATCTGTGGAGCAACTCTGTGAGTGAGCTCTTGAAAATACAGTTTCAACAGTGCACTGCAATTATTCACTTAATATTATCTTCCACTGTCATGTAATTGTAGAATGGTTTGGGTTGGAAGTGATCTCAAAGATCATCCAGCTCCAACACCCTCTTCCCCCTAGGCAGGGACACCTTTCACTAGACCAGGTTGCTCAAAGACCCATTCAACCTGTCCTTGAACTCCTTCCAGGGCTGTGGCACCCACAGCTTTTCTGGCCAGCCTGTTCCAGTGTCTCACCACCTTCACTGTAAAGACCTTCCTCCTAATATCAAACCTAAACCTACCCTCTTTCAGTTTAAGTCATCTCCCCTTGTCCTATCAATCCTCATCTTGTTTTTCACCCTGCTTGCTGCAGTGGATTTCAGAGGATAAGCAGTTCTAGAAGATAAACCCAAAGCCATTTTACAAAGCTGGAGATCCACTCTCCTATGAAAATGTTTTCTCCTTTTATCTAAGGAATATTTAAGGGTTTAAGCTTACATGAGTTGCCTTTATGAGCTTTGTTTTCTCAATGTTGTCAGTAAAAATATTTGCTATTTGCTCTACTCACTGATTAAGGTGGCTACAGTCTTAAGAGAGCTTCTTCCTTATGCTGTTTTTAGTGCCCCTTTGGATTAATTCCCTACCTCTATATGACCAGTCAACACTATTATCCCGTAGTCTATGTTGCAGTTCTGCAGAGGATGACTTTCACAAATTCATTTAGAGATACAAGTCTTACACTAAATTCAATTAAGGAATTCAGAAATATTTTTATCCTTCATAAAATTATTCAAACGTAGTCACTAAAAAAAAAAAAAAAAACAGACAGAAAATTTATAGTATGTGTGCTCTGAGGACTTCAGAGACAAAAGCTGCCCTGGTCTGTAAGGAATGAATTAAGACAAATCAGTACAAGGTGTTCTGAAAATAACGGAAAAGGACGTAAAAGGGCTGTACTAATTAAAGTTCAAATCAGCTTCTAAAAGGGGTTAGTAAAATGGTTACAACTTTTGTGTATAGGAGAGTCTTGAGAAAATAAGAGCATAATTACATTTTTATTTGAAAAGAGGACTTTCTAGGAACAGAGTAATGCATTTGGTTTTGATTTGTGCTTCTGCTGTGGCTTTGGCTTCTGCTTAGGATTTGGCCTAGATTTTGGTTTCAAGCATAGCCATACCCTGGAGTCATGCTTTTTGTATTCTGGAGGGTCTTGACAAGGAAAACAGAACCCCTTTAAAGGTAGCCAATTAAAATAGCTTATTTTTAATTTTATCTTCCAATTCCTTGTAGGACATCCTGTTACTGGCTACAGAGCAGAGACAAATCCACTTCTTCAGCACAAAAAGGCAGGTAGTTTCATCTGCTCGAGTGTATGAGGTCCCTGGGACCTCAGGGATACCTTGTCTTGCAAAAGATGGGAATGGTGCCACTGCATGGGCTGGAAGCTCCATGAGAGCCTGTGTAGCCCTGCTGGAGGCTTGGCAGACAGATAGGCAATGAGTGGCTTTCACATGGATAATGAAAGGAAAGGAAGGAAGGAACTGTGGCAAATGCAGCAAGACCTGAGATCACTTCACAAGAAGTCAGAAGGAGGAAAGGAAGCAAGGCTGTGGCCCTGGAGTTGTTCTGGTGCTCAGTGTTCCTCCATGGGCCCTGCCATCCTTCCTCTCTTCCATCTACAGAATATTATGGCAATGGTGACATTAGGGCTGGTACCTAAAGTGGAACTAGAAAATGAGAGCCCTTCTGATTTTGTGTGTGACCTGGAAGCAAAACTCTAATAGTAACTGAAAATCTTGGTGTTCTTATTTTAGAAGCCTAAATTAGGCTCCTAAATCTCACATTTAGGTGCCTAAAAAGGCTGCTTTCCCACAACTTACTGGACAATTACCAGTAGCGAAGATCAAGCTACTAATCTTGGCGGCTAAAAAGGATTTAGGAGCCTAACATTAGACACCCACTTTTGGAGCACGCTGACGTTGAGTTTTAGACTATTTCTGAGTTATGTATTTTTATTTTTGTAAGTTTTTTCCTCCTCTTAATGTCTTGTGTTAATAGATAGTGTTTGCAATATATTTGCTCTAACCCATCCCAAAGCCATTATAGGAGCTCAGACATACTGACCAAAGGCTGCCAGTAGTTCTCCCTTCTTTTGCAGACCAAGAAAATTCATTTGGCAAAAAGTGATAGCTGCAGTAAACTGAAGGAGGATGTTAACTGTAAAATAGCCCCAGTTTTTCAACATCTGCAATAACCTTCCATAGAAACTTGAGGAGCAATATCAGCAAGCTGCAGAAGTGTGAGCACTATCTTCATTTTTCTCTCCTGGCCAATTATTTCTCATATTTTTATAATCTCCAAGAGAATAATTTGGCTAGTGAGACCTTATTTGTACAGGTCTGCCAGGTAGTCATATGGTCAGAACCTGCTCCAGCCGAGTGTGTTCTGCATTGCCTGTTATATAAACAAGGAAAAACAGAGGAAAAACATTACTCGTTTTCAGTTCAGGTACAAAGGGGAGAAGTGAAGTTAGACTGTATGAAGATGTGACACAGAGGGCAAAAACCACACAGAAGTAATGTTTGTTACGTGTCAAAGCAGTTCAAAACTGTTGGAAACTGGGAAGCAAAACGTTAAAAGTCTCACAAAAGTGAAAGCAAGACAAAAAGAAGTGTTCGGCCAAGCTTTTAGCTCCGTGTTGTCATGGGAGGTGCAGAAACAAGGGAGAACTGACCAGGTTAGATTGCTTTTCTTTCTCTGTTCGTCACCATGACAAGTCTATACACAAGGGGTACTCTTTGGTTACTGTAGCAGTTGGACACTCAGGTATCTGCAGGTCACATGAGCAAGGTCTTGTGGTGGTTGTAAGGAACAGCTGATTCCTGTATAAGGAACAGCTGATTCCTGTATAAGGAACAGCTGAGTTGCAGAAGGGCAGCATCAGTTGCTTTATTGACATATAGATCACATCTGTCTTACCTTTCAAACTGAATGTGACGTGTGTTTCTTGTTCCATGCTCTGCTACTTAGTCTATACTTGCTTGTTTTCATGCACAGTGAATGTCACAGGCCAATGGTTCATCAAGTTCACAGCTAACTCAATCCTAGATCTGATGTGGTAGAAAATTCCTGTTGTTATAGAAAATTCCTGTTGTTATTATTGGTATTGTTTCTAACTTGCAGGTTCCGTTCTGTCACATAAACTGGGCTAATGCCCAATGGAAATAAAGATTATCCCTACTCCATTATCACACTCTGATTGAGGCCAACATGCTAATACATATGGGAAAGCAATATGAAACTGGAGTAGGCTGCAGGAGATTTGCAGAACATAGAAATACAGGACTGCTATTCACGTGCCACCGTTCCTTCTCCAGAGCTTGTTTCTGTGAACACTTGAATGTATAACTTTCTGTGTTAAGGTGTCCAGCTGAATTTAATAGGAATAATGATTATGCACTCCAAGTATAGATTTGTTAACTTGTCATCAAAGTAAAGAGTGAATAGGCATGAGCAGAATTTTCCAAAGTAATCAGACCTAATTCTGCCCACTGAAATTGGTGAAAGGTTGGTTCTGGGTTTTTTCATTGACTTACTGGGAGCACAGTTAGACCAGTCTGGAAGGATCTGAAGAATCTGTGCAGGAACTTTGTCTAGAGAGCAGATCTAGCCTGACTTGAGTACAGGTTTGGTCTGCCTGAACACCAGAAAATGTTATTTTCAGTTAAATTTCTTAACAAATGTAGCTATTCACTGTCCAAAACGTGCATTGGAAGGATATATAATGCCAGCTCTGAAGATGATAAAATATTAAGAAAATTATTAAACAGATCTTTCAACAAAATGTAGAAAAACTCACTGAATTGTAAGCTTGATAAAATAGTATTCCATCAGCTCTAGTGTTTGAAAGATTTTGTGACAAAAATCCATTTTAAAAAAGGGGATAAAATAAAAATATGACCCGAATGAAGCATATTTCTAAGGCAATTGCAAATGTTGTCAGCAATCTAGGCTGGATGAAGACACCTCCCAGTCATTGTTATTCCTGAAGAATTTTGTGACTCTTCCTGTTGTTTTGCAGTGGGTTGCTCAGTGACTCACCCCCGGGCCTCCCAGCTAAACAACAGGATCCCAGGGCAATGAAAGTATTTCTAACACCAATTGCTACCAAGAGATTGAAGTGCAGGAGCTCTCCTTCCCTCTCCACAAAAAAAAAAAAAAAAAAAAAAAAAGAAAAAAANAAAAAAAAAGGAAAAAGAAAGAGAAACAGAAAAAAAAGGTGAGGAGTGATTGCTATGGAGAAGTACTCAATCAAAGTTGGGAGACCACAGAGGAGGGGCTCGCTGGTCAGGTATTGCTCCTCTTGCTCATCGGTGTTCTGCTGGAGGAGCACTAATGTCTAGATATTACTTCTTGAAACACATGTGTTTTCCAATGCTTTTTGCTTTGAAGAGAGCTGATCCAGTCTTTGTAGTAAGCAGACCCAAGCATCAGGTGAGGTAGTGATTTCCAGCAGGTATAAGCTATGTTGAAACAGCCTCTTCTTGTAAGGTTCTGTCATGCAATGAAGATGACAGAAAAACAGTCATACCAATTAAACAAAATAAAAATATTAGGTTTCCTTAGGCAGTACTGACCAAAGGGCAACACTTTACATTCCTTCTAAAGCGGATGAAGCTATTCTGCAAAATGAAACTTTCTGTCAGTACAGTAATGCCCCTGCAAAGGAGGAGTTTTCCGCTGTCGTTACATATACTTCAGTTAATGTAATTATACAACATGTCACATCATGGGTTTTGGCTCTTTCTACCCATCTTTTGTTAACACATGGATCTGATATGCCATGCATGAGGAACTGACACCTAAGGTAGCCCTTGGTAGACTTTGCATTCAATCTTGTTACTCTAATGGACTAGCCCCCACACTCTTGAGCCGTGTTATGCACACGCAGGCTGAAAACAGGTCTCCGTGGGTGACGGCAGAAGTTAGATAAGTGGTGGATTAATGAATTATAAATTATACATTTTCCAGACTGGAATTCTACCTCAAGACTCTCAGGATAGGGTCAGATCTCTGTCTCAAACCATGGTGCATTATCTCTGACAGATATTTAAATTGTTTTTACGTGCCTCCAGTGATGGCAATACTCCCTGTCTTCAGCCAAAATATTCAGGCAGTAGAAAGTCAGATGAAAACAATATGCCGTAGTTTTATTGAGTGCTTACTTCCTTCATTAACATGATTAGGGTACTCAGCCTGAAATGGTAGTTGTGTGAACAAATAACATTGTTCCAGCCTTGACATTGTTCCTTCTTTATTTGCCCATCCCTCAAGAAATGAAAATAACTCATCTGTAGAAGCAATTGATGTCCACCTGCTATTCCCTGCACCAAACAAAAATGAAAGCTAAATATTACCTTCAGTGGCTGAAAGTGCTGAACTTCTGAGTGTAACTTCTGTTGATTTACCAGAGCTCACTGGGGTTTTGCTTTTCAGCTGAGCTGCGGGGATTAACAGTCTCCTAATCTGATCCAACTGTAAAGAAAAATAAGTTATCTTAACTTGTTGGAGCATACTATGTAGGATGTACATAATCCTGTTCTTCATGGAGAGATGTAGGAGAGAAGCAATTTTTAAAAACTATTCTTTGCTTAGCCATTTTCTCATGGTACCCCAAACTTATTTGTATAGGTCTTGACTACAGATCAGCACTCTTCAATGTTAAATTGAGATAAAGTGTGATTGCTGCAAAGACCCCTGGTGCTAACATCCCTGAGCATAGTTTTATAACTGCAAATATATGAGAGCGATTACCATAAAGTTAATTAAAAAAAGTGATTGGCATAATATGTAGTGGTTTGTTAGCAGCTTTTTGTTACTACCAGAAGTTTTCATTGCTACTGAACAGTACTAAGTGTAGTATGTGGCAGCACAGAATGCTGATAGTCTGTTTTTATCTGTTGTTTGGTGCGAGTTTTTTCCCTTAAAAAAGTTTTAGTCTTATCCCAGCTGTCTGGAACAAAAGTTTAGGTGAGCGTAAGTGGAGATGAATGTGAATCAGTGTGTTCCTGATGACAAACTGCACAGCAATATAACAGATTACCAAAAGCATGTATGTGGGAATTTTTTGTGCATTTTCCACCTATCAGTGGATGATCTGAAATACCTGCTTTTAGCAGGTGCCCAAAATGCTCTTATTTTCAGTTGGCTACTTACTGCCTAACTATTACATGCTGTGGAAAGCATTTATTCCCATCTGGATTGCTGAATAAATCGGAAAGTAGAAACGCTGAGAACAGGAAAATGTTTATGATATCTGTGAAGGGGCAGATATGCAGGCTTCTAGGAAGCTGGAATGCTGGGGGTATATTTTGGCACAGGGATTTTACCTACTTTTATTGGCGATGTTGTTTCCTTATCAGACCAGACATGCATTGTATTTTGCATGTGTCAAAAAGTGCTTGCCAGCAGGACTCATTCTGATAGCGACAACAGGAAGTCTGAAATACACCAAAGGAATGAAGGCTCGGGAAGCCAGACACCAAGGAGCAGCAGTAACAGCTAATCTGGATAAGGAGGTTAAGCCACAAAGAGTTCAAGCCTATCTATGCTGGAAGCTGGATTGTAGGAGATGATAGATAGCTGCAAACAAACAAAAAAAACTACAAGGAAAAATGCCAACCAGAGAAGAGCTCTCTTAAGTTTGAGAGTGGCTCAGTTCAATAAAATGTCTCCTAGATGTTTTCTTGGAGCATAACTTAGATTCATAATATATGGATTCTGGCTTCTTGTTATGAGTTCCAGAAGAAGCTGTTCATTATGAATTGTCTCTTTACCTCACTTTCTTGATGGAATAAGAGATGCAGGAAATGAATGTGCTGGCCTGGCAGTTCCTGCATACTCTCTATCTGCCCAGCATTAAAATCTGCGCAGCTGCCAAATCTCCTGTAACTCTCCCTTTTTCCAGCCCCACGTCCTGCAGCTCAGAAGCTCCCAGGGTCTTCTGAGTAGCCCAAGCCCTCCAAATCTCACAACAGTGACAAAAAACAGAAACAAAACTGAGCAAACTTTTTTTTTTTTTTTGTGACTCCTGCAATGAGTGAGTGAAAACTTAGGTTTATAATAGATGTTGGCATACTAGCATAGCCATAGTGTTGGCTGCTAGGAAAGCTGTAATACTTGTATTTAAGTACAATAGGCTCTTTATAATTAGATATTTTATAATGTTCTAAGATGTTTCTGGCACTAGTGGTCTAAAAACAAAGCTGACACTGTTAAAAACTATAGCTTAGACAGACCAATGCACAAACTATCCCCTCATAAGACTGACGAGAAATCTGATACATTTTTCCATTGCTTGTGCAGAGAAAACCAAATGGAAAAGAGAAACCACAGAAACTCAGCTCAGCAGCTTAATGTCCAACAACGTCTTGCACAGGAAAAAGGACAAGTACAATTGGAACAGAAAGCATATCTTGCTTTTCACTTCTGAGGTCCACTGCAGTCTCACATTGCTGCCTATTTTTTAATCAGGCCCAAGCAGAATGAACTCATTGCAGTTTACCACAATAAAGACAAGATATATGTCTGGATAGATAGCAGTTGGATTTATTCAGCCTTTTGGAAAATTAAGGCATGGTTCAAACACATATTTCTGTTTTGTTTCTTCTGAGACAGCCAACCGTGTAATCGTTCCATGCGCTTCGAATAACATGAGAAACTGAGACTGACTCACTGTTTCCCATTTCATTAGTTCAGGGCAGGATACAGATCCTATAAACACATTCCATGTGAGTCTTTACATGACATGAAGTTCCTTTCTCTAGGTTTGCAAATCCACTCTTTTTTTTTTTAAAATATCTCTGGAATAACTGTTTATGGTCTCTCTCTTCCAGCTCTTCTGACTACCCATACATAAGTATGAAATACGGCTTCGGACAGCAGTACTTGTGCCTCCATAACTTTCAGCTACTGTAGTTACACTTAATCTTCTCTCAGACTAACAAGATCAAAATATCTATACATCAGTAGCTCACCAAGAGAGAGGGAATGGACCTAGAGTGATGCCCTCAGAAGGACCTTGGCTGTTTAGTAGCACATTAGCCCTCCAAACGAGGAGCTCACGAAGTCAAGGGAAAACCACATGGTGATACATCAACAAAAACAGCTTTTCAAGTACATAACTGCTGAATAACTGAGAAACTCCTGAAGCCATAAATCCTGAAATCATAAAGTATAGGGTAAATTAGTCCCTTCCATTAAAACATGTTATCTCTTAGATCAGGATATAACGACTGAGCACAGAAATGAGACTGTCTTTATTCATACCCAAGACTCATGAGATGGTGAAATAAACTGTGGCTCGGGGTGGAAATACAGTTTTTGTAACAGGAACATGAAGCATGTAAGTGCAGAGGCATCCTTCTGTCTCATGTTTCGATTGCAGCAACAAAGGGAGTGTACAGTGGGAAAGCGATGGAGAGAGGTAGCCAAGGAGTGTAAGGCTGGTGCACCCTTTCAGTAGTGATGTGTACCTTCTGAATACCTCATACAACAATCCTTTGAAATCTGGCACTCTAGTTGAGTGGCAACTACATTTCTGTGAATATGGTCTTCTTGTATTGATTGCAAGTGAATAAACAATTGAGCCAGATCCTTCAGATGTGTTTTCAGTCCTTGTAGTATACCAGTAAAATTCCAGGTATGTAAGAATAGGAAAAACATGCTCTGCAGTAATGGGTATTGCTACAATCTGTTGGTAATGCAAATAAACAATCTTCTGATAGCCAGAGATGCAGTAATTGTATTGGTCTTGAAAATATCTTTTGGAAAGACAAAAAAAAAAACACAAACAAAAACGCAAGATTCAATGTGTTTCAGTCTTTACTGCCTACATAAAGGCATCTAGGCACTTAGAGATTCAGTGGAATTTTTCACATTAGCAGCTGGCTCTGAATCAAATCAATGAGATTTAAGCAGTTCCGTCCTTCAAAGTAAAGGTCCATGTCTTGGGTTTTTTAAGCAATTAAATACATTTATGAGCCCAATCTTTCATATTTTTAATATTATTTCATGCAAAGGAATTTGGACACCGAGATCGCTAGTCCATGAGATGTTCCAATGCTTCCATAAAACATTCAGAACAAAATATCTATATTTTAATATGTCCCACAGCATGAATTTTTAGAGTAAATTCTATACATAACCATCAAAATATCTTGGGTTTCTACTGCTAAATTCAAGTTCTTTGGAGTTCTACTTTATATTAAAATTTTAATATACGTAATGGAATAAAACCTAAGTACTTTAAAAAACAATTTTACAAAAAATATAAAGCATAACTAAACAATGTATTTCTGCACTGTTACAACTGTATTTTTCAGTGCAAATTTACCCTGTTTATGGAAGTATAGATAAATGTACAGGTGTAATTTCTATACATTTGTACATATGTAATTTCTGATTAAATAGTGCTTTAAAGGTATTTGCTGAAGAATGGAAGGAGAAAAAAAATAGAGTTTGAGACAGCTTGCTCTTTTTATTTCATTCTGCTATAAGAGTTAAAATAACCATCAATGGAAAGGATAGCAAACAACAATGGGAAAGGATGGAAAATTTAGTCAGTGTGTTTGTTTGTTCACTTTACCAGAACACCAAAGACTCATTATTTTTTCAATCTTTTGATTTTTGCTTTTATACAGACTTTGACAAATTGACTCTTCACAACCATATTGGAAATTGTCAGCAGCCCACAGCAAGGATAGCATAGCTGTCCATGTTATTACCTGTTTTATGCAGTGGTGCTTCAAGAATATTGAACAATATGTAAAATTTTTACATTCTCTAAATCTGATGGGGATTATTTGAACCTCCTAGGAAAACTGTGCATAAAAAGGCACTGTTTTGCTCCAAGCAACATGAACCAAGAGAGAACATATAAATATAAATACAGCCTGAGACCAATAAAGCTGTAGCTGCAAATCCACCATGGCAGTAAATGGTTTCCCTTTAATAATGAAATGCCACACTGGCAAAAACAAATATATAACTCAAGCTATCCCAACCCTACAAAATAACGGTGTTTTAAAACAGAGAGTCCTTTCATTCTCTAGTGTGCTCTTTTCTTCTGCAACTAGGAGAGCTAAATTCTTACTTGAAAAAATGTGAAAACTCAGACTTCCACACAGTCACTTGTTCAGGGGCTTGAAGTGAAACTCCAGATATTCCAGCACTGGCAGCAGTACCACAGTTGGCAGCAGTATCAATGACCAAATTTCTCTTTATAAAACAAAGCACACGTTGGCACTGAAGCTAAGTTTCTTGGTTTGAGGAAAGAAAGAAAAACATTTATTCAATAAAGGAAAACTTACTTGCCAGTAGGGAGGAAAAGAGAAGATTTCTGTTCAGTGAACAAATAGAGGAATATTCTTTTGCTGCAAGGACCTCTGCAAGTTTTTAAAACCTTAAATGATTTCTTTGTAAAGCAAAAAAACCTGTTTGCATTGACAAGAGTTGTGAAAATGTCTTCTGCAGCTCAGATAATCCAAGTCAGACGCTACAACTACAACTCAGCTTTAGCCAGAGTTTTTCTTTTAGTGAGTTATTTGAGCTGTTCCTCTGCTATTCCTATTATTTCTTACTGTGCATGCTGCTGCTGCTATCCAAGTTTGATCCATCCAAAGTTAGTTTCCTTTGAAGCTGATGTTAGTGAGTATCTCAGAGGGATGTACTTCTCCTAATACTTCAGGGAGGCAGTAAGTTGCCTTAGGACTCTCTGAGGTATGGTTTAACATAAAGAGACTCGTCCCTTTCTCTTTCTTTCCCTCCCACCCCCTTGCATGTGTGGGTTCTCAAAAGGTTCTCAAACCTTTTCCACACTTGTACCTACAAGATGGGTAACTCCTGCAGGTCTGCAACACTCTGTGCCCTTTCTGACTTCAATGAGTTGCAGGTAACCACCACAGTCACCATCTTGAGCAGCAGCAACAGTTCACTGAGGACTCCTTGGGATGCTGCTACTCAGATGAGCAGCACTGAACCAAGTCAATACTCTCTTAGGCATTCATATAGTTTGCCTGGGTCTCAGAATCTAAGGGAGGGATCCTGTCCTCATACCTTCATGAGTTGTCAGAGCTTTCATTTCAGTCATGAAGATAATATTCCTGCTCCAAAATTAGCATTTCAGGTGGTGGTTTGGCAATGAGAAGTTAGAGTCCCTCTTATGGCATCAGGAACCTGGGATGAATTCACTCTCTGTGTTCAAAGTTGTCTATTTTTATTGAAGGCTTTCTGCTACAGTAGTTATTGCTTTTCTAGCCCATTCTAACTTCAGGTCCTCTGGCAGCACAAAACTAGCATAAAAACAGAGCACTGACACTAACTCCCTGCCATATGCTCCAATCAACTTGACAAAGGTGTCATTGTGTGGCCCATCACTTTCTCAGTGAAGTTTGTATTACCTTGTGTTCTTTTTCAATAATGGTGAAAATACAGTCTTGCGAAGGAGAACTTACATGTTTGCATCTCTCATGGATGCAAATACATAAGCTTGTCCAAATGAAGTGCCAGCAATTCATTATCTATCATCAGATTTCTGTTGAGCACCAGCGTCTATCACGTGCAATAGGCAGAGGATGTGTCATAATCTAAGGATATAGCAATGTTACTTCTTTAAACAAAAGTTGTGTGGGTCTATTCTACCAATTAACAATGGAGAGGACAGGAGGAAGCGGTCTCAAGTTGCTCCAGGGGAGGTTCAGGTTGGATATGAGGAAAAATTTCCTCACAGAGAGGGTTGTCAAACACTGGAATGGACTTCCTAGGGAAGTGGTTAATCATCCATCCCTGGAGGTATTTAGATGTGTAGATGTGGCATTTAGGGACATGGTTCAGTGGTGGACTTGGCAATGTTAAGTTAGTGGTTGGACTTAGTGATCTTCTTAAAGGTATTTTCTGACCTAAACAGTTATGATTCCACACATGATACTGAGCTGCTGCCATTTTCCTCATCCCACAAATAAAACTGCACTGTGGTTGTAAGCACTGTGGCTTAGCTCATGGGAGTTTCTGCGTGTGAAGCCATTCCAAAACTTCCCCCTATAGTGAGAAACAGTCATGAAGGGAAAAAAAATAAATCTTGATTACTGAAATAAGTAGAGTTGACTATTTAATGAGTCAGGCTGTTTGTCAATTTTTCCACCAGTTTTTCCTGAGGGATGACAAAGAGGGAGAAGAACAAATATACTGCACTGCACTCTCATTGTGGTTGAAATTTTGTGATTAAATGCCATTAGCTGCCTTGAGTCGTTAAGGCACAGAGAACAAGCAAAGCACAAGAACATGCTTTGATAGCCTTTATCTCTAGAACTCTGCTCAGATTTCTTCCACGGAAATTGGAGAAAGGCTGTGAGAAGGAGGGATACCAAAGTTTCCCAGGTCAGTGGGTCTGAGGACGAGAGAGCAATTCTGTGGTGGCTGGTTAGACAGCCCAGGTAAGAGGCTTGCTTTGGGGACTGTGTTCCCATCCCATGGCCCAGCAAGTACCTATACAGAAGAATAAAAAAACCTTTCCCTAGTTTCAACTTTTCACATTTTTTAAAAAATAAAAAAAATAAAGGGGACCCATTTCCATTTAAAGAAAAAACCCACACCCCAGCTCTAACGCTGAGAAGCCCAGAGCCTCTCCCTGCTGGGACACCTTACTGGAGTCATTTCCTTGCCCTATTCTGGTGGCCTCTTGCATCCTGTTGGTTTCAGGATGGCAGCTCTCTCAGGGAGGTATTCTCTCTCTCCCTTAAGCAGCTATGATTTTCACCAAGGCCACTTTACATAACCCAAAAACAAGCCAGATGAGGGTTCTTGTTGCTTGTTTTGCTTCTCTGTTCCTCTCTGTTATCCCCCACTACCTGGGCTCCCTCACTTCTCATAAATGTCCTCTTTAAAAGTATCACAAACTACAGTATGAAAGCTGGTGATGTATAGCATATTCTAAGGAAAGATTTGCCTCTGTTCAGAAACCTTCCTGACCTCGTGACCGAAGAAGAACAAAATAACGTATGAACAAAAACACAGTTCACTGCCAAAGAAAAGGAGTTCCTGTAAGAACTGAAACAATAAATCTCCTCTGTACTGAACTCCCAGAGGGAGTATGTTGTGTTTCCTCCTGTTCTTTATCAAAGTCCCCAAAATAAGCAGGAATGGGCAGTGACTAGGCACAGTCTCTACACACCTTTTTCCATGGAGTAATTAAGGCCTGCCCCAGAGTGAGAGAGCACTCCCTGCCCAGCTGTGTAAGGGAGAGCTGACAGCATTACCACCACTACCACCACTACCACCAAGCATGAAGCTCCTGGGGATTGCCTTCTTTTTCTTAGCTGTACTCTTTGTTTGCACTGTGGGAGGTAAGTTCTTTGGCTTTCTTGGATAGACTTGTCACATCTGTGGGGTGTTTTGTGAGCAAAAGCTTAGCTGTCAGTAGCTGGATGTTTGTTTTTTTTCCACTGCAGTGATTGAAAGACTGTGAGTTGGAGGAAAAGAAGGTTCTAACTGGTAGTTGAGTTATATGTGTTCTATGAAAAAACTGTCCTACCATTGTATTTTTGTGACAGCTTTTTTTTTAGGTATCATGAAGCTCCTAAATCTAAGAGGAGTTAAAAGCAGAGATATATTTATAGAAGTTTTCAGTTGTGTTTTTCTTCTAATAAAACATCTTTTGTAGAGATGGCTTTAGGGGGAGAATTGAAATGTCTGAAAGATTTTGCAATTACTTCTCTTGCAAATCAGATCTATCCTGATGGATTTCCCTGGCACTTTGCCAGCAATGAGTTTGGCCAAGAGTATCTCTCAGAAATTATTTTAGTTTTTCCCCCAAAGATATAGGGGCTTACAACATTTATCAAGTGTCAAATAATGAGGGAAGCAAGCCTAGGGGTGATATTAGTTACTAAGTGCAGTATTCTTTAGATGTGATTCTCAAATGCACAGATTTAATCAAATTTTTTGATGTTCATGTGGTCACTGAACTAATGTTTTCATTATTCTTCAGTTTGAAAGATCATGCTTTTAAAGTGAAATTAACTAGTAGCCCTGAAAAGATGAGAGAAACTGCAACAAAGGCCAGAATCTATCATCACCTTTGTCAAAAGATACATTTGAAGTAAAATCTGTCTTTTGTCTGTACTTTCCTTTGCTGGCCCTCTGGGCCAAAGCTTCTACAAATGCCTACAGATTGTATGCAATGGGTCTATTAATCAGAACTTTAAAAATTGATAATAAATAGATATCTGTCTATTAGATAGGTATGTAATAGAAAATAGATAATAGATTAAATGATCTATACAAAGTTAATCAACTTTTGCTCAGGTTATGTGTTAAAATCTAGTCTTTTGTGATGTATCTTATGCTGTTGCTTGGGCTCCTTGCTGTTAGGAAAGCAAATCAATAAAGGAGATTAAAAATAAGCTTGTGCCACAGAAAGAACTGCTTTTGAAACTATGTTAAGTAAGTACAAGCCCTGAAAGTCTGTGTTGAAGTACTATTTATTCTCTGTCTGCTACTCCTAGTAAAAATAGCCTTCCTGTCATTGTTGAAGCTTTAATTTTACAATTTCTGAAAAGCAAAGTGAAGTTGCATCAAAAAGAGCATATTTAACACAACAGTCCATAAAGCTTACCAGAAAGCAACATGCAAAGGTGGGAGGAATTCTGTCAATTTTATACACTTCTTTCTTTAAAAAAGATTTTCCCTCCTCTGCATGATATGAAAGTGGCAGAACTGATGACAGTGAATAAGCAAATTTTATATATGATACCTTTTATATATGATACCTATATTTATATATATGATACAGAAACAATTTTGTTTCTGTAAAAGTATTTCTGTTAATTCTCTATTGCAAGGTAGATATGGTAGTGAAATTCTATTGGTAACTTCACAATAGAAAATTAAGAACATTTGTGAGAAAATTTGGAGTATTTCTCTATGTGAAAGTAAAGGTGTATAATCTGGTCAAGCTTCCTTCAGGCTACCCCATGTATCAACCTGTTAAGACAAAAGTGGTTTTATTGTCTGTAGTATGAGGCCGGACCGAGTCTCTAGGTTTCCACCTTTTGTGATCCCCAAAGTGTCCTGGGCTGTAATGGCAGGATCTTATAATCTAAAGAGGGAAACTGATGATAAGGAGGCTAACACCAATCTCCCTTGTACTCAGTCTCCCTTTTTTGAACACTGGAGACAGTAGCAAGATTTTTCTCCAGTTGCTTAGAAACACCTTTAGTATCTTAAAATGATACTCAGTAAAATATAGAGAAGGTCAAATCACACCCTGGTGTTTTATTATTCCCTCCTCCAGGTGTTGGGGTATTTTGCCTTCAAAGCTTACAAAACCAAGTATTCTGTGGGCTTGCAACCTTTTCTTGTAATACACACAAGTTGCCTGTCTTTGTGTCCTTTATGTATCATACAAGAAGTGGGCAAGGATGTTTCCAATGTGGTTAGTAAAGAACACACCTGTGGGGCTTCCAAATTTCATACTTTGTCTTCAGCCTGAGTGCTGGCAATGCCTTTCTTTGCAATTTTTTAATCTGTATTGGGACCTCAAAAGCCTTAATGTTTTGGTGAGATTGTGTCAGCACATTACTAGGGGCTCAGTTATGTTCAAATGTGGAGGTTGGTAGCCTCCTGAGAACTTATCCCTCCTCTCAAGGCTTTTCTCAACCCTTTGCAAGTTAAATTACATGCTTAAAACAGGAGTTCCTTCATGCTCATCTCAAGGTGTTCAGTCCTCCTGGCATATTGCTCTTTATTCTTACCAACATTTCCAACTTTAAACAGACAGCACTGGAATGTGTCAAAAAATACATTGTCAAATTATAGTAATCAAATATAAATGCTCGAGTCTGCATTAAGATGTAATTACTTTTGAAAGGTGTAAATGCGAAGTTTGTTCTTCTAAAAGATGAGGGCAGAGGACTTGGCATGTGCTTCTAATGTAAGTGCTTAGAGGTAGTGTCTTCCTGTGCCTTGGTCTTGTAATATAGCAGGGCTGTGGCAACACAGCACAGCAGATGTCCACCACAAAGTGCTTGTAACACATCGCAGCATCCTTCTCACTCAGACACCAAGGTTGGTTTCTTGCAGAACTGATAGCAGAAAAGAGTGGGTTATGCTCCCTTTAACATCAGCCTGGATGCTTTCAGGTTGTGTACCCAAATGTAGGAGCTGGAACGGACTATCTCGTGTTGAAGACGTGCAGTGGGTGGGTTTATTAGCGTCTGATTACTGACCCCTGTTGACAGCTAGCAGTAACTTATTCCAAGTGCTCTGTCAAAATTGATGGCACTACAAAAACACAAGGGTGCTTTTCATTTTGGAAAGATAGGAGCAAGTCTTGGCATTGAGAGCCTGGTCCAAATGCTGCTGAAGTAATCTGGACCTATTCCATTACACTGTGAATCACCCCTAAGTTTTCCACCCCCTTCCCTATTAAGGGGATGCTGTGGAGCATCCGAACCCTACAATGATTAATCCTGACTCCCGGGCTGACAGCTTGAGAAAAGTTCCACTAAACCAGGGCTCCTGTAGTGATTACATACATTTTCAGCTGCCTGAACTCTGCTCTTGTTGGTGTAAACTAGAGGAGATGGATAGCCTTTTCCTTTTCCATCCTCTGTGCTCACAAGCCTTCAAGTCTTTTAAAAATTCATTTTAAAAATTAAATATTAGCTAAACCATTTTGAGTAGTTACAGGTTTCGAGCATAGGCTTCCCTCAATCTGGGTTATTATTCATGTCGGTTCTCTGGAAGACCAGCAAGGCACAGACTGTCACAGTTGGATCATTGTCTCATCTCTGAAAATTTGAGAAATGTGAATAGGCTTTGCATAAGGCTTTCTTACACCTTTATTTTGCTTGAGCCCAAACTTGGAGTGTCTTGAGAATTTTCCTGTTGTTAAAAAAAAAAAAAAAGGTGTTTGGTGTTTTCACTGTTCCTAGCATTTTGCGAAACTGGCTTTGTCAAAGATCAAATTATAGTGCTGGAGACTATCATAGCCTGTAATTGAATATCAAATTTTTATCCCTGTACAGATTTGTTTTGGTTTTTTTTGTTTCCCTTGCCCCCACATTCCTTTCGTTCACTAGATCTTTTGCATATGGGGGCAATTTTTGCCTAATGAATTTTAAAGGTGCATTTATTACTGGACAGAAGAAAATTGCTTTTTCTAGCCCCAAACCTGAAGACAAGTTTACTGCATTTACTGAGGATTGAAGCAGATGGCTTGATACCTGCTTGATTGTGATTTACAGCCAAAATAAATGGAAACTGAATATGAAGGGCAAGTTGCCTGCAGCATTCAGCTCCAAACGTGAGAATACATAATGCCATGCCCAACAAATGGCTGTCTCCTCTGAAAATTTACCAGAATGTTTTCTTATTTATTTAGCTGTCTCTTTTTATCTGTATTTAAACCTAGAGTTCTTATTAATATTTATTCCATTATTAATTAGGAAAAAAAAGATTGGCTAAGGCTTGGTTTTGTTTGGTTTTGTGGGGTGTTTTTTCTATATAGGAAAAGTACCTTGGATTTGGGCTCAAATTGTTTTTACCTCTGAATCCTATGTAAAAAATCTGAAAAAGGACAAATTAAAAGTAATCTCCAAGAAACTCTTAACCTAGGGAAGGGTTCCCCTTTAAACTGGTATTATTCAATAGTCAGAGTAACTTACAAGCTAAAGACAGTAAAATTGCATAGAAAGCCATCCTTGTTACTTGTAGGGGCAGAGGGGGTGTTGTTTGTTTGTATTTTTTGCTGCAACAACTCAAGAAAGAGCCTTTAATGTTTTTGGGTTTTGGTTTTTTTTCAAAAACAGAGAGACAATGTTGGATTTTTGTGTAGCAGCTGTTATTTCCAAATACAAGTCAAAAATTAAAAACTTGGCTCCCTTGAAAGACAAACATCTACTTTTGTGTTCAGCTAATCCTCTAAAATAAGTTTCCCAGATGTAAATGGAAGGGTCAAACCCCTGAGTTGCACTGTGTCCTGCCATGGAAGTCAGAGTAATTGTTCCAGCAGCTGAGATACAGGCAGTGATACCTTTGCATTCATCTTGTGAAAATTGGCCCTTGGATGCCCTAACAGCAGCATCCTGTATCAGCCAGACCTACCTGCACTAAGAAAAGTGTTTTGGCACTATTTAATATGTTGCTGTCTCTCCACTGTACCTTCTAACCCTACCTCCCCATGTGAGAAAACTGTTCTGATTATCACTTGCTGATATAATGACTTGGAACAAAATTCAGTAAGTATGATCTGTTGGGGTATTGTAGAAAGAGGGTAGGAAGCCCTCTGCTGCCATCCTCACATGTTCTAGAGGCTCTTCTGGAGGGGTCCAAATTAATTCAGAAACATTTTTTTTCTCAGCAATCAGGGAAGACAACGTCCCTTTTCAGGCCAGACTAACTAGCTAATGCTCCAAAGGTTATCTTTCAAACTAGTAACAGGGCAAGGACTTTCTGCCTGCCTTTTTGTGGAAAGTCGATGCTTGCCTAACTTCGGTACAGGTGCAAATTCTATCCTATTTATCAACAGAGTATTTTTACAACAAGTTTTAATCTTTTTTTTTTTTTCAATGGCACTGACATGCTCTTGGGTGTGTTAGCTACATGTTGTAGATAACAACGCATCTCAGGTTTCTGAAACCACAAAGCAAGTGTCACATAGTTTTGCATCATATTTATCTGCTGGAACCATTCTGCCTTGACTTATCACTCCAAAGCAATTATGTGTTTTGCTGGGATGGGAGCCCTATACCAGCCTTGCTGTCTGAAGATTTCTACAAGTAATTGTCCTAAAAAGCACATTCAGTTTGTCTTAATGGTGTGATTTCTCAGTGTGGTACTTGGTTTGAGGAGCATCAGTGTAATCAAAACTTTAGGGTTAAATTATTTAAATCCATGATTATATTAATGAGATGTTTATGCTTCCTGCAAATTTCTTCTTTCATAACCTTTAGTGGTAGACTGTTGTCATTTTGGGGCTTGAAAGATTTGGTTATTGAGGCAACCACTGATACGAATGGCAAAACCTTTGGATTTTAGTTGGTCTGAGGAAAACTGTGCCAGGAGATTTACAAACCTCTCTGGTCAATGACTTGTATTCTTTTTCTCTGTAAAATACTTATTTGTCAACATGTGTTTTCATTGCACATTAATTACTTGAAGTGATCAGAACCCCATATATTGCTTTGGGTTTTATTAGTTTCCCTACTTTTTCTCATGTTCAACATTAAGTCTAGGGTTTTATTTGAAAGACAGTGTTGATAACCTTCTAAAAGTTAGATAACATGGGGTGTTATCTATTCCCGTGTAAGGACAGTTTGAAATCATCTTTCCAGACAGACGAATTACTCCTCCTCATCTCAGCATGGGTTATATATCACAGCCATATAGATTATGTAAATATCAGTGTTTGCAAACTCATTCAAAGGTTGTGGAAGCAAAAATATCGCCAAACATTGTTGGGTGAAATGGCAAAAATAGGTGAGGATTACTCTCAAGAAATGTGAAACTAAAAGTTAGATAACCTCCACATTCCTGATCTCATGTCCAATAGAGAAAGACAGCTTTGGACATGATATATGGCTGATGCTTCCACGGCCGTTCAACGTCTTCAAAAGCCAAAATTTGGGCTTTTTCTTTTCCCAGGAATTACAGACTCTCTGAAACTCCTGCCAAGCTGTCAAACCTCATTTGCCCATGACTCCTACAGATGGTCATAAAGGCAGAAATCTGTGGCAAGATTAAATGTTTGGGACCAGTGTGCAATTTCATTGTAGTTGCGCATTCCTGCACGGGACTGTTAAAATCTCTTTTTGAAAACTACTGAATTCTTTGAATCATGGAGCTTTCTGGACATCCTGAGGAGTCTTACTCTGTTTTGATGCAAAACACATAGTTCTTAGAAATTGTAGCTAGAGCAAAAGCTGGCTGGTCAGAAGAGATCTTCCAGCAGAGCATCTTTAGGTTCTCTTTAGGAAGGTTTCTTCTTATAAAAGGAGTACATTGATATATTTGCTGTGATTCAGAAGACAGCAAATGTATTTAACAAATTATTGGGCTTGCAACAACTCACTAGTTTCCAACATATAACAAAAGGAAGAACTTACTAGAGATCTCTGCCAAATAACCCAATACCCAGGATGTGCTAACAACAGAAAGGGAAAGACACAGCACACAGAGTAAAAAAACCTCCCAGTGCAGGACTGTTTTTTGATTCTCTGCACATTTTATCCTGTCTAGTTCAAATGGCTTCAGAGGATTCCATTATTTCCCTTTTGCATGTCATTCCCTGTGTTAATGGAGTCATGTGGCTGATACGTCTTAATGCTCTTGAATTTAGGTGAACTAGTGCACAATTCATCTTATTGGCTTAGAGACATTTTCTTGTAGTGCACTGTCTGCTTCCTCCCTAATTGCTTTCACCTTCCATTTCCAAGAGCTGGCAGAAAATGCTGTTTTCCAGATGCAAAATGGGAAATGGGAATTGGTAATTTCTGGGAGAAGAGGTTGAAGAAGAGCAGAAGGGTTTGTGTAGGAATGGAACAGTAGTTGTTGTTGTCATGGGGAATAAAATTACTCTAATTGCCAATAGAAGTACAAGGGATGTCTATAACTGCTCACCAACAGGAGATTAATAGCTCACAGCTCACCATGACTTCCCAGTGCATTGACTGTGACCTGGGATTTTGACAAGCCTGAGCATCCTGACTGTGGGCCATTCTCTGCTCCACTAGAAAGCTGGTTATCAGTGTGGGAGCTGACATGGCTACTGCAGCAGTTCCCACTGCTCTTTGATAGATTCCTCAGTGCTGAAATAATAAAGTTTCAATTGCTTTCCTAGTAACAACTTCGGGGTTTTTAATAGGAAGAAAGCATGGAGAAAAGAGTTTCAATTTTGCATCTGATCTTAGCAGTTGTGAATTGGTAGAAATTCAAAATAACAAGAGTTCCAATCAGCTGGGCAGATTGGATAGTCACTATCAGATGGTCACAGACAAGGAGGTCTTCATCAGCTATGTGTGCCAATTAGAGGGATGAGATATTTTCAAAGTCTACCCTTCATCTTTGCATATAAAGTAATTCCAGTGAGACTGTACTCCACTCAGAGCTTGTAAAGCCCATTTGGGGCCTTCCCTTTGGAATAGTCTGTATCATTTAACCTTTGCTCTAAGCAGTGTGGAAAAGATGAAGGACCATTAAGCATGGAATTATATTAATTATGGAAGCAATTTACAGTGTTTCCACAGAGTTTTCTGGCAGGAACCGGTTTTTGATGCTCCAGAGGCTTTCAGAGCTTTGTCAGGAACAGAGTAGCATGGGCGGGTGTGTCTCAAATGGGCGTCTAGGCTGATCCTGGATGTTCTAAAAATAAATACCTCATGGCAGACACTGCAGTGACCCTTTCCTGAATCGTACAATCAGTTATGTTGCTGGAGATGCATTTGGATCACAAACATAAAGCAGAAGAACTGGGACTTTACTGACTGCTGCAGCACATTGCAAAGGAGAGCTACTGATTGACCTGGGCTCAGCTTCCCCTCTGTCTGTTCTATATCTGCCCTACCCAAACACATTCTTTCCTGGGAAACAAAAATAGACTTCCAAATAGCATGGTAAGGAAAAAGCATTGTAAGCATTACTATGAGAAGGACATAGTTTTCTCTCCACCTTCTGCGTGGAGGTGACTAACACCAACACTCTTATTCCTTCCTGTTGCAGCAGAAGGGGCTTTCCCTTATTTCTCTTTCTTGTTCTACTCTGCAATGCACAACATTTAAAAAGCTTTCTGTATAACATTGCACCCATTAAAGACATTTTCCAAATTTATTTAGCATGACTAACACAAGGAGGGGGTGGCAGTTCGTTTTTCATACTATAAAATATCCCTTATAAACTCCTACCTTTTATCTTACACATGGGCAAACAAATATATCAGCATCAAAGGGTGACAATCTGGTGGCTTAAATAGCTTTAAAAGGTTTAATTAAAACCTATTAAATAGGTTTAACAGGTTTAAATAAAGAGCAGTGCAGAGCTTGGAACCTTCATTCAAGGCAGGCTGGAGTACTGGTGAGCATGCTGAGCACATTTATTGTTTTATGGAGTGCAAGCAATGTACTCATCCCCCTGTAGTACACAGTAATAAAGATATCCACCAGGCTTCATGTAGGAGCAGAAGGCACAATGAGAAAGCTTGTGATTAAAAGCTTTTGATAGGGAGTTTGCATTTCTTTTGAGGCAATAAAAAAACCCATCAAGCTGGCTAGTTAAGTGCCCAGATTTCTATGTCCACACTTGCAGAGAGGCAAAGCATGCAGTGCGTGGGTTGTTTCAAATACTCAATAACATGGAGGCACTCATCCAACCTTTCACATTAATGTTTTGATGAGGGGAGACTTCAACGACCCATGTTAGCTGAGGTTGGTCCTTGGCAGCTGCTTTGTCAGTATTTCTCTGTGCAGTGGGTCCCGATGCAGGAGCTGTTTGCTGGGTGCTTTGAGCAGGCTTTGTGGAAACAGTGCCATTTGCCTGGGGAATTAGTAATTCCCAGCAGCTCCCTGCTAATGCCTGGTGTTGGGTCATGACACATACCTGGATGAGCACTGGGGCAGTGCTGGCACCAAAGCTGCATTTCCTGCCTTGTCCCTATTTTCTGCTGGAGAAATTGTGGCAGCTACCTCTCTGTTCTTCCTGCCCTCAGCTCTTGCTGCTGGCTGCCTCCAACATACCTACTTTATGTTTCCTCTGCAGAACCTGAGTCCTACATTGCCCCAATCACTGCTGCCTGTTCCCATGCCATGCAGGAGGAGCCTGTCCTTCCTTTTCCAGCTATGAGGCTTTGCATTTATGCTCTCATTTTCCTAATGCCTATCTCTGTCACCTGTTTTCAGGTGCTTTTGCCTTCTGCAGGGAGAGTGTTGTGCCTTTCTGACCCAGGAGTTTCTCCTGACTGCCTTTGTGTCTTCCCCTGTGCTCCTGCCTGTGTTTTCCACTCTTTTATAGCACATTGTCTATTGTGTGACACCAGTCCTCAAACCAGGACAAGTAGCTACAGTGAAGAATTTGGAAGTTGAACTTAAATGTAAGATCTCCACATGTAGGATTTGTATAATATGTTTTGGTTTGCTGCTGAAGAGAGACATAACTGAAAGGAAGGTAACAGCTTGGCAAACGGGAGGTGGTTTTCCACCTCCCTAGGCAGCAGGAACCACAGGCTTCCAGCTGGTTGGCATAGGCAACAAAGAATGTGGCCTTTCTCCCTGCCTTATCGTTTTGTGCCTGTAGGATCGGACTACATCTCACAGGGGTTCACCTTGAACGTGATCAGTGTAACTTTGACCCTCCAGTTGCCACTATAGGATATTCAATCCTAAGGTGGAAAATGGCTTACGTCAAGGAAGGCTGTGCTAAGAGCATTTGCAGCAGTGCAAAACCATTGTGAGGCCAGGCTGGAAAAACACTTTGCAATTCTGACTTTTGGTGATAGTGAAGTGGCAGTGATCCAGCATGGGACTGTTACTAGGGACACAGCTTTCCTTTCAGTAAGTGCTGTCACAGCATGAATAGTTGTGTGCAGGCCCTATTACAAACACATCTGAATGTACGTGTGAGGCATGCCATGCTTTGTGTATTGCTTTAGCATGCTAAAGAAACATGAAGACATAAAGGTTGTATTTTTCTCTGAGTCCTCTTTGAACTCATGAAGTTTGCAAATGGCTTTGTTTAATTTAACATCCTTTATGACACAGTTACTGGCTTCAGCCATGCACAGGATTACAGCAGAACCTTGATTCCCATTTAAAATCTAGTTGATATGACAATAGAGGAAAGATTTAAAGTAAGAGTCCTTAAGGATGAAATGTACTAGAAACAGTATTACCTCTATAAAATTAATTCTTTCAGAACAAAATATCTGGAGGTCTAGAGATTTGTTTGTTTGTTTGTTTTATTTCTGGAGTGTTTAATTTATAGATTTTGTATTTGTGATCTTAGAGGTTTTGAATAAGAAGAAAGGAATTGACGGTTTCAACCCATATTGTTAAAATTGCAATTAAACCTCTTCTAGCAGTACATGTCGAATGATAGTTTTTGTGACTGGAAGCATCTATATGTCCCATAAGACTTTTTTTGCAGTGCCTTCTGGTTTTCTAAATAATTTGCATAGTATTGGTTTGTCATTTTTGGTTTGTCAACCAGTGACTAACCTGTGACCATGGGGAGGCTGGACCAGATGACCCACGGTGGTCTCTTCCAACCTTCCCCGTTCTATGATTCTGTGAGTAATCTCTGCTTTGCGCTTATAGCCATGTGTCCTAAGTGTGATGATATATCCAGGTGAGCTGTAAACTGAGAAGCCAACACACTATTTGTGGTAGCAAAACACTGCAGTGTGGATGCCGCAGACATGCAGGAAATCAGGAAGATCCTTGCAGAATTGTCCAGCACCATATTGTTACAAACCAGCAATAACCATTGGTGGCAGTTACTTTAAACCATCTTTATATGTGTCTTGGCAGCATATCACCCTGAAGCTGTGCAGGAAGCTGAGCCTGGGTTTCCTGAACACTGTAGCACTTTCTCTGCCTTCTCTCCC
Organism: Pachyramphus minor; assembly: GCA_013397135.1. NCBI lineage: Eukaryota > Metazoa > Chordata > Aves > Passeriformes > Tyrannidae > Pachyramphus > Pachyramphus minor. The sequence continues at coordinate 52,678 of VYXB01002190.1, read as the reverse complement.
TAGGCTGGAAGTGCAACCTGGGCCTCCACAAAGCCTTACTCAAGAGGAAAGGCCAAGGGCACCTACATGCTGAACCTCACCAGGCAGAAGGCCCATGTAGAAGGCCTAGTTCTACATCAGGAATTAAACCTTAAGTATGATCCCTAAATTAATGTATCCAGGTGCACTTAAACTCTGTTTGAAGGACCTGAGCAGAATTTGAGCAGTGCCTAAGACTTGGTTTTGCTTCGACACAGAGGAACAGTGTGAAATGACTGGCAGATGGGAGATCATCTAGGCAAACTTTTTATTTTCTTTGGAGAATGTATGAAGCTTTACACAAAAATGCATTACAAAAGAAAAAAGAAATTTATCTCAAGGTTTAGGATAAAAGGTCATGCACTGGCAAAGAAAGACAAATGAGTACTGAAAACAGAAATAAGAGAAGTGTAAGAACTACACTGGACCTGGGAAAAGATCAGATAGGAGAATGAAGAGATGAAGCAGCAATAAATGAAAATGAAAGAGAAAACATAGTAGACAACAGAGCTTCAAGGTAAAAGTAAACAGGTTGTGCACTATTTCTTGGGAACTCAGAGAGCATTAGTACCAGATTTTCTTACAAGGACAGCTATAACTTTTTCCAAAAAGGGTAAAATATCCGATGAACTGTACAGTCTTTACATGGGTACTGCTGGAGCAGCTGTTACAGAAAGCTCTATCATGGTCATGAGGGCTGGCAGAATTATCATTTGCTGGAAAGAGATCACTATTTATTTCTGATGGCATGGTAAGACAGAAAGCAAAAACACAACTTTGACCTCTCCATGACTTGTATGTCTTGAAAAGGCCCAAGGTCACACAAACAACCATAATATAACATCCTGAAAGGGAGTAGGTTTAAATTAGATATAAGGAAAAAATTCTTTACCATGAGGCTGGTGAAGCACTGGAACAGGTTGCCCAGAGAAGATGTGGATGCTCCATCCCTGGAAGTGTTCAAGGCCAGGCTGGATGGAGCTCTGAGCAAACTGTTTTAGTGGAACGTGTCCGTGCAAACAGCTGGAACTAGATGGTCTTTAAAGTCCCTTCCAACACAAACCATTCTATGGTTCTATGATCATATGCAGTAAATAAACATGATATACACAACATCAATGGTAAATTCTGCATTAATAGCCTTGAAGCAGGGAATTAATATGTACAGATTTCTTCAGGGCACTTCTTCGGTAATTGCTCCTAGCTACAGCCTATTGGGCAGTGATCTGGTTTTGAGTGGGAATATATTACATCCTCAACAGGAAAATGGTTAAAATACCACTTTTTGGCTACCACCAACAGCTTGACACAGGCACCAGAAAACCTCCAGAGTTTAGAGTTCAAATTTTTCTTGTCCATTGCCTCTCGTTTCATCTTCGGTGGACACAATAATAATTTTATTCCTTTGTCTTTGCTGCAGCCCCTCACCTGCTGACTGCTGTTGTTGTGCCTTCCATTAATCTTTCTGTCTCTAAACTAAACAAATGCAATTTTTGCAATCCTTCCTGAGCAGTTATTTTTCTTGAGGCTCCTGATGATTTTTATGGTTCTCCAATAAATCCCCACTTCCAGGAATCCACACCCTTCTCAACACTCTTCTGAAGGGGAGGATTTTAATGATATGGTTTTGTCTACCTAGTGAAAGGTCAAGTGAAAAAATGCCAAACAGGACATCTCTCTTGCTATTTCTGTAGTGACAATGAGTTTTCCATGAAAATAATTTCTTTCCAAAATCAGATATTGATGCCAAACCAGACAGCACTTAAATTCAGTGATTCATGTAATGAATATAATCAATATCTACTTTGACAATCTATTAATCTTTAAAAATGTTTTTGCTTTGGTGTTCAGTTTTGTGTTACCTGTTTCATGTGGTGTTTTAAACTTTGTGGTTTGTGCCCTGTAGTATCCTGTAAACTACAGGATATAAACAGAACTGCTGATGTAATATCATGCAGTCATTTCTTCTCTTTTTTTCTGTCTTGATTATAGCAATAACAGGCACCTAATTAACACAAGGTCAGAAACCACTTATCTTAGCCTTCCCAGTGTAAAGGCAAAAATAATGAGAGAGAGAGGGGTAAAGAATTATGAGAACTCCAAGCTCAGACCTTGGCGGCTGAAGCCTGCATCAAAAGCTGCGGTTTGAGGACAACTGTGTCTGTTGGTCAGCCCTCTCTAAATTCAAAGACTCCATCTGAATTTAAAAGAAGATAGTAAGTTCAGTGTTTCAGTTTGTCCGTTTAGAAATCTTAAGACCAGATACAAATGATTGTACTGTAGCTTTCATTTTAGAACAAATATACCATTTAAATCCAAGCCAGAAAAGACAATAATGGGAAATTCTGTGAACCTGGGGTGGGGGGAACCAACAACAAAAAACAACAAAACCGCAACAGTTACTCTCTTTTCAATTTTGTCTTGTGGTCATGTGTCAAATGTTCTTTGATCTCTTCTTAGTTCCTTCTCATTTTTCCCTTCCACCCTGACTGTTGCCTTGGTATCTGCTCTAAGACATGGTTTTTTTCTTTGTCAATCTTAGCACTACCATTGTCATCCCTTTATTCAGCCCAGCGTAGTATGTAAGCACCTTTTAGCTCCTTGCATGTTCTCCAGACATCACAGGTCACCTGTGCTCTTTTAGCTGGGTTTATTGCCAGAGAGCACAGAAAATGGCAGCAGTTTCTGTGTGGGAGAAATTGCTGCATAGATTTTGGCTGTTCCCACATCAGAGTATATCAAGGGGCTCTCATATCAAAGGATCATTGCATCTAAATTTACTAAAAAACATGCAACTGTAACTTTACTTAGTTGTCCATCACCTGAGGCTGCAGGCAACCTGACATGAGCAGAAAAGTGAAGCTTTCTCTCTCCCTCTTTGTCTAGCAACAGTCTCTAATGGGTGAAAATTCTTTTCTCAATCATTTTTGATCTCTTGCTTTAATTCCCCATAGGATTCTCCTTAGTCACAACTTAACATTGCAAATAAGAGCATAATAAGCCACCAGTTCTGTTGTTTCTTTTAATCAACCAGTTCCTCCCCACACAATCCTGTCTTTTGCATGTTGCTTTGAACTTATTTTTAAAGTATATTTAATTATTCACCTTTTTAAGAAAACAATTAATTCATAAAACTCTAATTTATTATACTCTGTTAATTGATTTTACCTTAGCTTCTCTCTAACCTGTGATAAAATCAGCAAATAGTGAGTCAGAACAAAATTGTGCTTTTTTTTTTTTTTTTTTTAGTTTTGAAGAAATCTTGGCCTATCAACATGGTTATTAAATGGAACATCTTTAAAGGATGAATAATCTAAGCATTTCAATGGGCTTCCCAGAAAGTCATGCTGAGTTAGGGGAAGAGTTTTGAGAAAAATGAGTTCAGCAATGAGCTAATTGGCCAGCTAGTGCATTTAGCTGGTATTACAGACATGGTAGCTACTGAGAGATGTTAAAACAAAACCATATGAAATGTAGGCACTGTTGAAAAAACATTCTGTTCTAGTGCTGTGGCCTTGTGGTGTGGGGGATTAGAGGAGCTCTGTCAGCAGCACATAATGAGAATGAAGAGATGGAAAAATGCTTGCTGTTTAGGGAAACAAGATTGCCTTTAGGTCTCTTTGGATAAAATTTGTTTTCCAAGTATTTAAAGTGTGGGTTATGAAGTATTTTTCTGACTGGGGAACTAAATGGCAGGAAAATCTATATTTTAAATGGAGTGTGCAAGAGACTGCATAGTCGGAGTGTATCCATGTGCTCTGGGGAGTAGAGCTGGGGCAGCAGCAGGCCCATAGGAGGCTCATTTAATTTTGTGTAGGATATGCCCACAACAAGCTGGCCCAGCATGTACTGTGGCAAGGTATTATGAAGGCAGTAGCATCCCTAGAAAAGATACTTGAGGAATTAGGCTCACTGGGAAGGGACTGAGACCCCTTAGAAACACACAGGTGCCAAGAGGGTTGATAATACGCTGCTGGAGGAGGAGTTGTAAGGGCTCATCTGATTAGACCTTAATATACTTCTGCAGAGCCCCTGCGATTGTGTTATGTTGGAGTTTTTTCCAGGTTAGATCTGTGACTCTGGCAGGCCTCGGGTGGTGCTCGTGAAATGTTAATCAGAGCGCAGCACACTGAGCAAAGGGAACAAAACTGACTGTTCTGCCCTGTAGACAAAAAAAGAGAGAATGCCAGCAGATATTACCATGAATGGAGTCACACAAGAATAGTGACATGCTGTCCTGACTCAGTTTTGTGATATCTGTATTACATGATGCTAATGCAGCATGGCAGGATGTCACGCTTCAAACCTGAAAGCACTAGGGGATTAGTCTGTGCCATTTTCCTCTCCCATTCAGTTACAGAGTTGATCTAGGCCTCCCCAAATGTACCCACACTTGTCTCACAGAATTATAAAATGGTTGAGAAATGCCACTGTCTCTGAGTCAATGTAGTTTTTTCACCCCCTTCATCACAACCGAACTTTTTGTAGTAGAAAAATATGGAGAAACCAGCAATCAGACTGAAAATCTTGTTTGAAGCCAACAACCTTTCAGTACAATCAGAAAATACAGAAATTATTTTGGTTTTTGTTTGTTGGAGTTTCTTTTTTGGATGGTTTGTTTGTTTTGTAATATTGAAGACTCACCTACTAACTTGACCCAGAATTTTTAAGACTGGCATCATTTACTTCAGTAAAATCCCAATAGATGGAACACTGCCTTCAGGGAAGTGGGGAAAGCCAGTCACTACTCAGCCTGGTGCTTCTTAAGCCATGTTTTATGAATTCTCCTTTTCCGCTCACATATAGGGACCGAGGTGATGTTGAAAACACTTTGTGAACTGCTTATACTAGCTAGGCAGCTAGTTCAGTTTTATTATTTCAAGTCAGGAGAAGGGATACTTACTCCTGTGGACAGTTATTTTAGTTAATCCTCCACGCTGAAGACTCAGAGCAGATGCGGTTGTACTCAAGGGGAGGAGGAGATAGCAAAAAAACCCTTTAAAAGCTCTATATTTCCCGTCAAACTAGTCTTGGAGACACCTGTTGGAAAACAACGTGCAGTCCAAGGTGAGAGGAAGTAGAAGATGCTCCATATTACAGAAATGAGGGCAAAATGAAGGGATTTAGGGTACAGCTTGAAAAGATTTTTAGCAGAGTTATATGATATAGTTGCTTCTGCTTAATAGGCTTCTGAACTTGATTTTCCAGGAAGGTTCTTGCTGCTTTCTGCTCATATGACTACGTAGTGCTAGATAGATCTGGAAGGTGGTATAAGTAATATGATTCTTTCTGTGCTTATTTCAGAAGATGGCATTCCAACCTCTACTGTCAGTGCAACCGTTTCTCCATCAGGATCAAAATCCGGTAAGAGTTCAAATTCCCTGTTATCTGGTGTTCTGAAGCTCCTGTTGTCTTTTTAGCTTTCAGCTTTTCTGACTTCAGGGAGAAATCAGGTGAATTATTTCATGTAGGGTGATTATGAAACTCTGTTGCAAAGAAAGGATTGAAGTTTCTTAGTATGGAGATAGTTGATTTGAGCAAGCTACATTTTTTGTTTCAGTTGAAAAAGGTGAAATTCTGCGAGTTCCTATACGCTCAAGAGTGGTTCAAGTGAGATGGATATTAATAAATTGCCAAAGACTGACAATTCAAGAAATTGTCAGATTGAGAATAATTTGGGAAACAGCATCCGTTAAGATTTGGCAGCAGGAAGTAGCTAATTTGATGGGTATAGAATGACAGAAGAGGAAAGTGGACTTTGATAGTAAAGAAATACCCAATATATGCCCATGTTGGGCCTCAGCTGATAGAAGTGATTACATGTGCATGAACCTGTCATTTGCAGAAATGCTGATGATAACTTCTTGAAACTATTGATGTCAAGATTCACGTTTCAAAAGCTCCATTCTCTCTCTTTTTTTTGTGATTGATTTAACTAGATCTAAGTCCTAAAACTATGCAGACCTAACAGAGAAAATACCTGCTTCCGATAGTAAGAGTCTGGGGTTCTGGTTTACATCTTTAACTGACACATTCAGTTCTCTTTATTGTGCAGCTTTGTTATGGAAAGTCAATATTGGCCATGTTTCATTCATGTGAGCTAAATATCAACTCCTTTATTAGTCTGAATATTGAAGACTACTGCATTTAATGAGTGATGCCTGTGAGAGAAGAAAATGTGAACGTGCTATTCTAGGTTTTGATAACCAGACATACTTATGAGTCTTCTGTGAAGATTAAAGCACTGAGATTAGGAAGTATACACTTGACGTGCAAGTAATGCAGGTGAATAAGATACAACCAGGTGAAGTATGCAAAATGTTATGTTTATTACAGCAGAAGAATTAGTCCTTTTCAAATTGTGTTGCAGTTCTTTTATGTTTCAAATACTGTGATGTTCATGTCTGTTTAAAAGACATTTCATAAAGGCCAAACACCTCACTGTGAATGAACTCTTTGAATGTTTCACTGAAATTTCTTTTGCAGCTTTTTGTCACAGAAGGGAAAGCAGCATTGTTACTTATGCCCATGAGCAAAGCATCAGAAACCCACTATGAGATTAAAGCAATTTGTGAGTGTGGAGCAAGGAGGTCCATTCTTTGAGGCACTGCTTATTTGAGGTGAACAGCCAGAAAACTGAGAGCAGAGAAAGAGAGTATAAGATGTATTTTAAAAGTTCGGGTGGGAACATTGCATTCAGACGTACTTAAGTCCTATGAGAGAAAATTACATGACGTCATGATTTGTTCCTACTCTTTCATGTATCTCACCCATTAAAAGTGCTAGAGGAGATAGTAGGTAGGTAGAAGTAGTAGATGTAGCTATTTAAATGAGCCCCTGTAGCTGACAGTAGCACTTTCTGTTTGCATTAGATTACAGACTTGAAAGCTGGACTCTCAAAATTATTAGTTATGGAGGTTTTTTTAGTCCAGAATCCCTGGCAGTAATTTAGCCAGTCTGTTCCCTTGAGCAAGTGCCTGGGGCATGTGGGACCTGCAGTATGCCATCTGTGCACAGCAAGACACACTGATTTAAACCTTAGTGTTGCCTTAGTGATGTTTGGACAACTCTGTCCCCATATATCCATACTACCAGCAGCTGGGAAGGGATCCCTGCTGCCTGCAGGAGCCTTTTCCCCTCCTCTTAGCCTCCAAGTCTCACTCCTCTGGAGAAGAGAACTAGGAGTCATTGTACAAAGGGCACCAAGTTCACCCCAGGGAATATCACTTACTAGTGAATACTATTCATACCATGCACAGTCTCCTAAGCTTTGCTGCACTCCAAAGAGGAAGGCCTGCTGGGTGCCCTTTTATCCCCAGAAATCTGGGTGTGGAGGAAGAGGGTCTGGGAAAGCTGGCCAATGAAGCAGATTCGAACGTGGCTCAAGGTGGACAAGCAGAGAGAGGAGGGGGAAATTGCACAAAGACTAGTAGAGTCTTTTCCCCTTTGGCTCTTTACCTGGGACGTATAAACTGTGTTCCCGTGTGTCATGCACAATTCTTTGTGGGGATTTTACATCCCTCCTCCTATTAAACAGATATGCAGCAAAGTGCTGGTCAAAGGTGTAGTCCAGCACAGTGAACTCATCCATCCACACCAGGCTCCTTTCCCCTCACCTCTTCCCTTGAAAGTCATGCCAAGCACCTCCTCCTTTAGGAGGTGGCTGGAAGATACAGCTGCTACCTTTCAGTAGGCAACTTGCAGATTGTTCACAGGCCAAACCTCCCCTCTGAAACCAACCACATGCTCTTTGAATCCTCTTCAAAAATGGGTAAGCTCTGTAAGGGTGCGACTTAAAACAGAAAATCACTGCCTTGCTGAGAGAATGCAGCTGGAGGTATGTGATGTTTATTTATGCAGGATAAAATAGATCAATAAAGATGCCAATGCCTTTCTTGCAGTAACAGAAACTATGAAGGCATCAGCTTCAGAAGTAACACCATCTCAAGCGTCAGTGCCAACAACAACTGCAACTGGAGCTACAATTGAATCTATCACAAACAGTAAGTGAAAATTGCTCTCAGTTAATTGTTGATGCTGTTTCAGTGGGCATTCAGGAAATTAGGCAGCGGTACATCTTGGTTTGGGAATTCATTTTACATATAGTGGACCCTTTGTTGGATCCTTGCAGGAGTATGCAGGAGCCTCCTCCCTGTCAGGCTCAAGGCAGCTCCAGTCTAGGCTTTCTAACTGTATTATCACTTGTCTTGAGTGGGATGACTCACCTATGGAACAGGGAGTGGCTTCCTCTGCAGTGAAGGGAGACCTATTCCTGTCGATCTTCAATTTAAATTAAATATTCTTTTGATAATTTAAAATTAGACTTCAAGCGGGGAAATAGGTGTGTTTTGTGTGTGTGCATATGTGTGTATACAAAACTACAGGAAATAAATTGAATGTCTTTCCTTTGTTAGCATCCATGTCTTCTTTGCCTAATGCTACACAAGGTATAACACAGGATACAACAACACAAGCAGTGGTAAAAGTGACAACTACAACAACAAATGAAAGTTTCAGCACAACAAACAGTAAGTGATAATTTCATTGAGCCGTTTCTGATTCGTCCTATGCTACGTTTCTCTAAAACAGTGTGGAGAAGTAAAAGGAGGTAAAAAAGATTAGTTTGGGTTTTGAATTTGGTGGTCTAGGGAAGCAGAGATATTACCATATTACATATATTTAATGAATCTTCCCCTAGAATCTTACACAAAGAATATTGCACCTTAAATTTTCAGTGTAGATGATCTGAAGCCATTGCACTGGATTTTAATCTCCCTGTAACTGGGAAAGATGTATTTAAAAAGGTCTTAATTTTTTTCTTCTTTATTTGTTTTTCTATAAGTATTTAATAAGAAATAAATTATTCTGTGTGATCAGAATGGTGCCAGAATAGCCCCCCTTTGTTTTTCATGTTTATATATGTTACAATACTACAGTTAATAATGTTCCGTATTATTAAGAGTCATCGTACTGAAAGCAGAGATGTGGTACTAATTACTCTGCATCAGTCGTAGGAAACAGTGTTGTTCCCAATAAATCTTCAGAATAATGTGTGTGTTGGCTGGAACATCAGATTGGATTTTAGAAAAATAAAATAAAATTAAACAAAAACCAAAACCCATTATACAGCAAGTAGATGGATTCATTTAAACAAGTATAATAACTTTCAAAAGGAGCTCAACACACTTAAGATGAAATTAAGACTCCCTTTTTGTCCATGAACTGCACTGTAAATGTTTGCTTCAGTCTGTTGATGAACCATAGCTTTGAAATACTCCATTTTTTATACTTAATTTACTAAAAAAATTTTTTTAAAAATACTCCAAATATTTACATCAGTACACCAATGCTCTCAGAATTGATGTTAACAGCATACTGAACTGTGACTAATAAGTAGAATGTGACTTCTCTTCCCTTGGCTTACTTGCCTAAAAAGAGACTCCTGTGTAGCAACCTGCATGCTTCCTTTGTGCAAATTTTTATTTAAAGCCACCCCTCATAGACACAAGCCTGCTAAGCTGCCTGGAGAGCTATTCCCCTTTCACTTAGTGGTTTCATCTTCTACTGGTGCAGGTTTCCTGCTGTGCTTTGTGTAAGGAGTAATCTTATTGTCAGCCCAAAATCTTTTGGGTTTTGTCTTGCTTTTTAAACGCCAGTGTCAGTGAATCACAGAATATATACAACCTGGCCAATGCACAAGGTGCTGAAAGTGATACCAAAGGCCACAGAGAATCTTTTAAGACTTGCATTTGTGACACTGCAGGCCTGTCGAAAGCCTGAGGCGTGGCACGTTCCACTATGGATAAGATTCTTAGTCTCTTTAGTTTGGCAGACATTCCGGGCTTGTGGGTACCAGAGCAGCACAGCCACCTGGAACTAAACCTTGGTGACAGGTAGAGCTCCCGGCAGGGGAAGGGAAGCTAATGAAGGAAGGCATGCCTGCCAGTGCAGCTTAGCTCCAGCCACTGCTCTGCACTGAAAAACTGGTGCTGGGGGTACGATGGTGCTGGAGGTATGACAGGCTCCAAGCAAGCACCATTGTGCTTCCTTTCCATTCCTCTTGCATTCTTTTCCCACCAACTGGAGTTCAGTCCCTAGTTGCTTGTGTCGTGATTTGTTTTTAAAAGTCCTCATTTAAGTTAAAAGAAATCCCCTGAAACTTGGATAAAAAAAAGGTGGATAAATTAACCTAAAAGCAGGGCTTACCCGCCTCTCAATTGCCTTTGTATAAAGGGAAACTGGGACGGTGTGTCCAGAACACTGTCAACTGCCCTGCATTAAAGAACTTTGTATTTTCTTTTAAAGCTAAAGTAGTGTTTGGAAATATGTGTATGTGAAAATCGATTTTAGAGGTTTTTTTTAAGATAAAATTCTGGTCTACATTTCAAGAAGGTCACAGCCTTGGCTTCAGCACAAAGGAGTGGATGGGGAACAAGGTGTTGGTTTGGGGACCAATGCAGATGTGTGGCCAGCCTTACAGAAAACCCACAGACTCCCCAGCCACCGTGTGGCTGCTGGCTACACACATCTCTCTGTTTCCTGCCCACACATTGGCACAGCAAGATGCCCCTGGCTTCACTGCATCCTCCCAGCCCCTGCCGGCACCCCCAGCAGCAGCACAGGAAGGAGGGAGTTGTGCTCCCTGAAACAAGCCCAGGCACAGCAAGATTTCTGCCCTAAAAATGAACAGGATATGGAAGTTGGCTACTCTCTCTTTTTTTTCTTTTTCACTGTCACTCACTTCTCCCCCTTTTTGCACTGGCTGTATGAGACTGAGCCAGAAATTGGTGGTGCCTTTACGGCACTTCAAAATTCGCTTTTACTACACCTGATTTTTAATCAAAAGCAGGCACCTCTGTTGTTTTGTAATAAAAGTCATCACTTTCTCTGCTTCAATCCCTGCTAAAAGCTTCAGCAAATGATCACATTCTCACAGCAAAGATGTGACAGGGCTTCCTGTCTCTGCTGCAATTTCTGTGGCTGCTGTCACCTTTTATTATAGATTCAGGAAAAGTCCCCAGTGCTCCATACACTGTGAAATCATGCAAAAGTCTTTGTCTTTTCAGCGTTCTTTTCTTCTGCAAGCCATAAGTCCTTCTTAGCCCTCCTGCCTTGTCTATTATAATGGAAGCCATCATTAGATTGGTCTCCTTAGCCTTTTTGTTTATCAGTATAAGATGTCAAATCCAAGATTTCACATTTCATCAGAGTACCCTCACTTGTGCAGTTCAGGCCCAAACCCAAGAATTTATATGGTGTCACACCACAGAAAGTTGCATCTGCAATCAGGATTTCATATCCTGGGACACTTGAAGTTATCAAAGAAAATACGAAATGAAATACAACAAAAGTTTCTCTTCTTCCTCCCTTGGATATGGAGCAATCATCTTATGCAAGGTCAGTGCTCAAGTTATTAAGTTGCAAGTAAGAGTGGATTTTTGACTGTTGTGTTTCTGAGTTATCTCATGCCACTCTCTTGGATGATGATACATCATGGTGCAATTAGATAATAAATATTTAAAAGTCAGGAAAGGAAAGAGTGGAGGAGATCCTTTTTCTCTCTTTATCAAACTACTGGTAATTAAAATGGAGGCTTTACTTCAGTAACATTACCGGAAGAGGTTTAAACGAACATGCATTGCTCAATTTTCCTCAGGTTGCTACCATATGCTATAGGTAAACACTGAATATAGTTGGCTGGTGAGATATGTTAGGCAGAAAGAAGTTTTAAAACATGTGTTTTTAAATACTTGTGGTTTTTGCTTACCAAAAAACATAAAACTGCAGACAGCAGATGCAATCAACTATGGGTGTAAACATTAAAACTGAGATCTGCTTGGTTACCCCCCTAGCCAATTTTCATTCCTTTGAATGGGCAAAAATGTAATTGGGTTTGCTACAGTTGGATTTTTCAAAACTTTCATGACTGTATTCATTAATTCAAATGGCTTTTCAGGCTACTGATTACAGGGGCAAGACCTGTTCGTGTTTATGCTAAAAATATGATCTCAAGGGAGTAGCTTTAGTTTTCCATCTAACAAAGAGCTCATGATGGCATTTTAACATGGTTTGGGTGCTGTTCCTTTTGCCCTCTAAGTGTTTCCTTGATTCATTTATTGGTCACATAGCATTTTAACACACATACAGATGTCTATATTCTTTGCAGTGCATAGAGCATTTGTAGCTTACTTTCAAGCATATTACAACATCAGAGCTAGTTAAGTAACAGCTTGCTGTAAAGAAAATTTAAAGTACTGTTGGGAAATGCCAATATATGTGTGGATTATACATAGGTTAAGTAGAAAATCATGCTAAGATCAAGTGAAGATATGTGTTGAATTTCAGCTGGTTAAAGAAAATGAAGGGTTTTCAGAGGACAAAGAATAAGGAAGTATCAAACAGCAGCTTTGTAGAGCAGCTTCAGGTTCCCTGTTGTTGATTATCCGTTTGCCAAATACATGTTAACATACTGTCATTTATTTTATCAAAGTATCAGCAGGGAGAGCTGCATCACCACCAGAGAGTTCTTCTGCTGCAGCAATCATCCTCATTTGGACAGCTATTTTACAGTCTTTACTGCTTTACCATTTTTATTCATAATCAGCTGTTGACAACAAACCCATTAACCCACGAGGCGAGTGCTTTTGCAGCAGCTGCAGCAGCAGCGGCAGCAGCCGCCCTTCTGCGCTATGCTGCTTTTCTGTGAGCCCAGGCCTCCCCCTGGCAGCAGGCAGGAATTTTTGCTGCAGCTGGCTGAGCTGAAGCGTGATGAATTACTGCAGCGATGTGTCAGTGGGGATGACAGAACTGAGTCACCACGCGCCCGCACAGAGTCCCCCGCCTGCTCCCGCACGGAGCACCGGCACCACAGTGAGGGCTTTGTGCTGTATCCTGCAGTTGAGATCAAATTAAACCTTGCATAGATTTGACTTCCAGGATTTACCAAAAAGGCAGATTTCTAGCAGGCATGCTGTGCTGTCAGTGCTGTTGTTGCGTGCATGAGCAGTGGCTGGATATGGAAGCTTCTGTTTCCACAGGCTTTTGGCGCAGAAGCTGTCTGCTCTGCTAAATGTGTTGGTGGTAGAGCCTAGGCTGTGTATTAGGTGTAAGGCTTGGATGCTGCTTAAAAGCTGCTTCAAAGCCACAAGTCAGCAGAGAATTGGGTTGCTAGGATTTCGTCTTACACTTGTACAGTGGAATTAAGGGAATCTTACCCACCAGATTGCATTTTTCATCTTGGGAAAGTGAAAACTGGCACACAGATTTTTGCACTGTAGCACATCTACTTCACCCCTTGACACCAGGAGCACTGAGCCTGTTCTGCAGTCTGACAAAATAAATGCAAAAAGCTTCATGCCAACCCTTAGGTAAAGGTGTGAGTCATACCTGGTGCTACCTGAGTCGCTGGAAGAATCTCGCCCAGGCTGAATTAAAAGAAAATAAAATGGAAATGCTATCATCCCTCCCCTCCCGATCCCTCATCAAGGCTTAAACCACGACACCAGCTCACAGCCCATGTTCCTAAGAACAATCTGTTCTTGCAGCTCCCAAACACAAGAGGAGCACCCAGGGGCTGGGCCGCTGCCAGGACTGATAGGATGCCTGGAACAAGTGATCCCCATGGGAAAACAGCCCTCTATGGGGTTACAGGGCAACTGGCTGCCTCCCTCCTCATCTCTCCCACACACCTAGTTGTTTTGCTTTGTTGTCACAAAACATATTTATGTTCTAATGTCTCTGCATATGAAGGCTTACTGTTGTTCTTACTTACTTTTCATTCTCCCATGCAAGCTTTTACTGACTTATGACAGGGGAGCCACAAGATGGTTGCTCTTACTGTTACAATCCTGTGCATCTTAAAGGGAGAGGGAGCTACTTTGGGGGTTTTGCTTTTCTTTTTTTAATTGATCTCAGATTAAAATTCAACATATAAAATTTGAGTTTGAAGCAAACAGAGTAAGCATCAAAAGTGGAAAATGTTTGCTCTTAAAGATTCATTCAAGGCTCCCATGACAAGAATGCAGGAATTATTAAAGTTTTCAGATCATTGCATTTTACTACAGTAAAAAATGTGTTAGAGGGGCTTTTTACACTCATCTCTACTGCGAGTCAGGCTTGCATACTGTAGGGGTACAATTCTAAAGCTTCTGAAGGGAGCTGACATGAAGTTATGCTCCTTGTTACTAGAATCCCAGTTAAAGTTTTAGGCTTAAGCATGTTTTACATAACTTCTATGCCTCAACCTTGAAAGATACCACCCATGCCTGCCTAGCTTCTCTCAGTTTCCAAAGTTATATGAATCCCCTGACTCCAGCATCTTCAGCTCACTCTTTCTTAGCTCCTTGATTTTTGAAGCTTGCCATTCTAAGGTATTGCACTTAATAAGCAAGAGGCGAAGGGAAGGGCCGAGTTGAAGGTGTGTAGTGGTCGAACAGGGAGCTTGTCAGAGGTTTTTTCCCCCAAACAAAGGGTTCTTTGAGGATCCAAACTGGTAATCAGAGTTTCTGAATAAAGTGTGTGATGAAGCATTCCTCAAGATTTACACATTGTATGTGTGTGATGTTGCTCTCTGACTAAAACATGTCTTAAAGTCATTTTAATTCTGGTGTTTGAAATTCATATGAAGGGGCACTGAAAACAGCTTACAGCTTGGTCGTATCTCTGATTTATATCAGAAAGGAAGTATAAGGTTACTGTTGGGCACCCCTATGTTTTATTCAGTAGGCACTGTCTTGCTTGTTGTTATGCTGAGGTTCGAGTGTAGACGTAGGAATTATCTAAGGATAATTCCTTAGACTGCAGATCTTCTAACAGAGATGGTCTCGATCTTCTATTGACCGAGTCAGAGCCGAAATAAGACACTTGAAATTTTCATGCATTAATTTTCAGGGATATATTATTTCCTAGGCCTTAACAGCACAGAATTAAATAATTAACTCTGTACTTAATTACAATCCCTAAAACTTTATACAGTATCTCATTATGTGACAGTTATGGCTGAAGCTTGATTTATTTCTTTATCTATTTTCAAATTAAGAACATGCAAAGCGCAATAAGTTGAGCTTCTGTCTTCTGCTCATGTTGCTGTTGGTGCAAGACTGTCTAGCTATTCTGGGCTTCCAAGTCAGAGCTCTGACATGTCTTCTGGCACAGATGTGAGGCTGTTTCTGTTGCTAGGATGTGCTTTAAAGATGCCTCAACTATTCCAGTAGTAGCAATTCCATAAGGACGGTTCATTGCTTGACAAGCAGTTACCAGGAGCTGTAGTGCTTTCTGACCTTAAGTATTTTCTATGATGGTAGGAGCATTTGTCTGAGGGATGGTCCAGGGTCTAACACAAGTGTATCTTACCTGAACGTCTGTCTCATTTCCAGCTACACAAGGAAGTGCAACAGAGTTGCCACAAAATGGAAGTTCAGATGCTTCATCTACTAAGGGATCAACTTTTTCTTCTACAGTCTCTCCAGAAATGAACACTTCTGCTTCTGGAACCTCAGGTAATTCTTGAAAATGTACACTCTCTTCTCCTACACAAATGATGCAAATAATTTTGAATCATCACTTGATGTTTGTTGTTCTGGAATGAGGACCACATCTCCTTATTTATGCAGGGTACACTGTGTCTATGTCAATCTAGCCATGAAGTTGTGCCGAGTGATGGGTGAACTTCAAAACATTCAGTTGAGATACTCAGTGTCATTACAGGAGAATATAAATTACAACTGATAGTAGTAATCTTTATATTTGCTATGTGTGGTCATTATGTAACACTGACTGTCAGAGGGGGTCGTCAAGATAAATTCTCTGTCTGCAAAGCTGAGGCACCAAAAGAGAAAACAGATATAATTTTTACAATTTTAATAAATCTTGAGAGCAAGCTAATGCATATTACCAGTTAAATGATGTTGTTCAGAGTACAGCATGGTCACATACAAAGTTAATAATATATCAATTATTCCCAACTCCAGTCTAGTTTTATTGTTTTTCTGGGTGTGTCTTGGTACATGCACCCACTAAAACACACTGTGGTGAATGCAGATGCCAGGTCATATGAGGGATCATTTATTATGCTTCTAGCTCGCTTAACTTTCCTATGTTTTGCAAAACCACTTATTCAGGTTTTCTTAAGGTTTCTTAAACTTCTATTTAATTCAGTACTTACTCTCAGCTACATGTGTGTAAATACAAGGACACTGTCATTGTTTGCACATCCTTATTGTTATTATTAATGTTTAACATCCCCCAAGGAATACAAGACCCCTTTAACAACCTCTGGATTGTGTTTGTGGGAAATAAGCATGCATGTGTACTGTGATTTTTCCTCATAAAGGATAGGTTTGGATATAAAAGTGGAGCAATATCATATGCTCAATATGCATTGGAATGCTCAGAAGTATGCAAGAAGATATTATAATAAGCATTTTAAGGAAGTTGGGAATTTTTCATTTTTAATCCAAGGCCACTGATTTAGAGAGGATCCTTTGCAATTATTTCAATAAGCCCATTGCCCATAATGCATATACTGTGACTTGTAGTTACTTCACTATCCTGTTAGGTTTTGTCTTTTAGGAGATATGTGTATGTTATAGTAACCTCACTGTTGTTATACTGCAATAAAACAGTAAATTATAACTGTTTTAATTCAACTGTCTCTCGATTGGCCAGATTCTCCAGGTAAAATTAAATTGTAATACATATGTTACTATGGATCATGTGTATTGAATTATCTAATACATTGTTTGTGCAATTATATTTTACATGTAAAAGTTGTCCAGAAAGTTTTACAACCTTCCTTGGGTCTGTTTGCTAAAGTCATCATCTTATGCAGCCCACTTGCTGTAAAACCATTAAATCTCCTTGAGCTCAGGGACTACCCAAGATGCCAGAACTATAATTTCCTGACTGAGACAGAAAAGACCTATCCATCCAAGGGGAGTCAGCCTAAGTGCTTGGCATAGCCAGTACTCTGAGTGCCCATAAAACTGCCATTTCAAAATCACTTCCTCCCACGCCAGGATTTCCACACTATCACCTTTTCTGTCTCCTCACAGCACCAGCTCCTTGCTTCTTTCTTGCAGCTTATATATCCAGGAAATCCCCTTACTCCCTGTAGTGGTTTGACCCTCCCCCTGAAGTGTTATGTAGTTTATCCCAGATGGTTACACCTTAGAACCATCCTTTCTTCCTTATTCTCTGTATACTTTTAAGACTTCAAGAAAAAATGTTTTCACCACTCCTAAACAGATTTCTTCTCCTATGTGCAATTGCTCAGGGCCAAGGGAAGCCATGTGCTGAACCCTAATAACTTGGAACAATGCAAGTGTGAAGCCAGTTGTTTCCTTCTGTGCTGACACTAGAAGAAATGCTGACTCTCTCGCTGCCATCAGATTACTTATTCCTAGGCCTTTGAAATTTTGCATTCAGGGACTTGTATCCAGGGGCTGGATACCTTTCGTTCAGCAGAACATAGCCTGGTATGTGCAAAGGTGCTGGGGCTGCAGCCCATAGGGGATAGTACAGCTTGCAAGCTGCAGATACCTGAGCCACAGTTTCTGCAAGGGAGCTCAGGGGAAGACAAATTAATGTGAAATTTATCCACAACAGAACATTTCTGTTTGGTATGATCAGCCAAAATAATTCAGCCGGCTAAATATATTTAGTTTTGAGACCATTTTCTATTTTTCAAAAAAATGCCACTTTGGTGAAAATTTCCTTTCTCGATGCAGAAAAAGAAGAAAGCACATTTTGCAGAGAAATTTCCAATCAGCCATATCAAAAGATCAGGGTGTGGGAAGAGTGCTACAGAGAGCTGGAGAGTGCCTGAAATGAGTCAGGGAGCCTAGGGAAGAACTTGGAGAAACATCAGAGAACAGTATTGCTATATTAAAGAAGATTGAAACCAGTAGCCACAGAGGAGGGATTGTGTCATGTTCACCCGGGCTAGAGAAGGCAATAAGGACTGTTTTTAGCAAAGAGAGAAACCTGCATGTGTGCCATTGACACATACACTTCTCCAAATTTGGCAGTCATGTATAACATACCTCCTACTCATTCTCCAATTCCACTGAGGATTGCTTGCTAATATTTAATTTTCTCCTTTTGTTTAATTAATGAAAAATTGAAGATTTAATGGATCAGTCAGAGTCTAAATACACCTGAGAAACTCCAAGTATTGTGGCTTTTCATTCTGTGATCTAAACAACAAAAAAATCCATAAAGCAGTATGATCTTAAGTTCACCCAGCAGGGTGGTAAAATTAAATGATCTATTATAATAAACTGCCAGATGAATCAACCTGCTACATCTACTGATATCTTTATTGCACTCCTCCAATTATAAATCCTACTCACTTGATTCACAGGAGGCATCTCCCTAAGAAAAACTTTTATGAGTAAGACTAGGAGGATTTGACTCTTTCTGTACACAAACTGTGTAGGAATTCAGGATAGTGATATTAGGTAAAAATTACCCACCATATCTTCAGCTCCTTCACAAAGAGAGAGACACAAAAATAGAAGTTTCTGGGAGATGGAAAACATAGAAAAGCCTCAGTTAACACTATTACAAATCTATAGTATGGTCAGGGGAAGAAGGGTTTTTTCAAGTTTTTAATTTTGCTTTGATTTATATTGTGGTATCCCCTCTGAGTAATCAGCCAAATTTATTAATTTGTTTTGCCAGTGAACACAGTTGCATGTGGCTGCACTCCAAAAAACAGAAGTAGCACACTGCAGGGTATCCAGGCTGTTTAGGTAGCAGTTGTTGGAAAGCAGAGCAGGGAGAATTTAGTTATTGTGTCTTTCTCCATCTGTCAAGCTTCTCACCAGCACTGAACTGACTCAGGCAGGTAATTTCAAATCAAATCACGGTCACATGCCAAAGTTTTTACCCTTGTCCTCCTTACTGCACAACAAGGAACCCAACACAGCCAGTGTTGCACACCTCACTTTTCATGATGAATCTGGAAATCTTCCCAGATTATTTATGCAGAGCATCTAACTTGGAGCCCCAAAGGATGTGGTAAGCTCTGGGCGAGCAGCTAGAGCAACTACAGTAACTATGTTAGTGAGTGAAATGCTGCTTTTCCTTCTGTCCTTCTCTTTCTGTAGAACAGCAGCATGTGAACCCTCACCAAAAAGGGCACTGGACGGTTATTTAAAAAATGCAAACTGGAAGCACCTGTTTAATCACTCCAATAAGCACAGCTTTGTTTGTGTAGCAGAACTGATTAATCTCTGAACAGAGGGTAAACTGGCTCCTTGCTTGCATACTGGAGACTGGGGGAGAGAGAGAGAGAGAGAAAGGCATGAGATTTTTGCTATTTAATATTTCACGATCTAGTAGAACTGGGTGAGATATCTTTAGGAAAGATGCTTGTAGTTCTACTGTGTGTAGATATGTGCAGTTGTTAAAAAATAACAGAGCCTCAGCAAAGGAGGGCAGGGGGCTGCTGTCATGTTTCCTGCCTTCAGTAATTTCTGCTGTCTGGTTTTATTGAAGTGGTAAGTCTGGCCAGGACAGCAAAGTGGCTTTTGCTTGTGCCAGTGGGTACATTGTCACCCAACCCATCCTGAACACAGAGCCTAATGTTACCTGCATTCACCTTTGACAAACCATTAAGTCTTTGAGGTGAACTTGGATATCAGTCTTGGCCTCGACATGCTGTTTCTATGTATTTATTTGTTTTAATTTGAGCCAAGATGGTTCACCTTGTTTCTAAGAGTGAAGTTAAGGAGAAATGTATAACTACGTTGTAGTCTTAGGTGTCTTTTAAAGGACAACTCCACAGACTTGGAAAAAGTTTGAAGTTTTGTGGAGAAGTGACCTACTTGTAAGACTTGACAAGGTCTTCTGCCCTCCTCCAAGAATATGCACACACGAAGCCTTACAGTTTGCATGGCTGTGTGATCACATGGTATTTTTTTTCCATGGAATCTGACTCCTTATAGGCTGCAGGAAAGGCAGTATTCTGGTAACAAGCAATCATATCATATTTGGATATTTCCTTAATGCCAGGTATGTGTCCTGCTGCGTTCTGTACTGGGTGTTTTTCCAAACCTCCTTTGACATATGATTTATTAACTTCCTGAAAGCTTTTCCTTGGTCTTGGTGGTAATGTATAAACACTACCTAATGAATCAGCACAGAGATCCTCTCCGAGCAAGGTGACATTGTTTTTGGTAGACGGATTGATGAGAAAACAAAAAGCTTAGGAAAAAAGTATCCTCTGCATTCTAGGAAGCCAGGGTGAGGCAACTGTATAGCTTTGGGATACTTAGCGTTACAAATATTTAGTAAGTTCAAGAAAGGCTCTTACTGATGACTTTTAAGTACTTGGCTTTTCCACCTAAACATCCTTTTCATAAATGTTTGTTTTTAAAATGCAGTTAAAATTCTGTCACATAAATCATTAGCAAAAGCAGTTATTTTCACCCCAGTGGCTGAAGTGATCCATGTTTTTAATTGGGTGTAGAGAGGAAGAAAAATTCCTCTTTTCCTTCAGAAAGAGCAGCATTCTGGTTTTCAGAGAGTACATTCACAGCAGTAGAACAATGCGTGTTACAGCTCCAGTAGTAGGAGCTGTCTTTGTGCAAATCATCAGCCCATGCACAGAAAGTACAGTAAGGGCATAAGAATAGATTTGCACTCCCTAGAGATTCTGGTTTGGAGAAGAAGCACTGCAACCCAGGGCACTCAGGGGAGAGGCTTAATGCCTGCCCAGTCACAGCAGCCTTCATGATGCTCCCTCCCTCTGTGGTCCCCCAGCCTGGCACAGCTGGGATATGGAGGACATGCTGGTGGGTCATGTCCTTCCACGGAGCTCTCAGGAGAAGATCAGATGCACCCCATTCCCCACAAATGCACTGGCAGCAGTGAACTCTGAACAGTTCCAACTAGAAGGACTTTTATAGTGTCCTCTAGCCTAGAGAAAGGTGACCAAATGCTATGATTTGGTGCTGGTCCACAGCAGCTAAACATAAGCCTGCAGTGAGTCCAGGTAGCCAAAAAAGCCAGTGGCATCCTGGTTTGTGTGAAAAATAGTGTGGCCAGCAGACCAGGGATTGTCAATCTGCACTCATCAGTGGTGAGGCCACACCTTGAATTCTGTGTGCATTTTTGTGCCCCTCAGTACAGAAAAGACATTGAGGTGCTGAAGCATGTCCAGAGAAAGGCAACTAAGCTGGTGAAGGGTCTGGAGAGTAAGGCATACAAGGAGGGGCTGAGGGACCTGGTGTTGTTTAGCCTGGAGAAAAGGAGGATCAGGGAGACCTTATCGTTCTCTACAACTACCTTAAAGTAGACTGTAGCCAGAGGGAGGTCAGCCTCTTCTCCCAGGCAATGAGAGATAGGACAAGAGGACATCACCTCAGGCTGTGCCAGGGGAGGTTCAGGTTGGACATCAGGAAGAATTTCCTCATAGAAAGGTTTGTCAGGCATTGGAATGGGCTGCCCAGGGAGGTGGTCCCCGTCCCTGGAGGTGTCTGAGAAACAACTAGGCATGGCACTGAGTGCTATGGTCTAGATGACAAAGTGAAGGTCGGTCAAAGGTTGGACTCGATGACCTTGGAGGTCTTTTCCAGCCTAAATGATTCTTTGATTTATAGCTCAAAATAAATAATGAGTAGCTGCTGAGGATATATAGTGCCTGAGATATTTTTTCCCCTGGTAGCCCCAGTAATCCAGTGTGAAATGTCTCACCAGATGGGTAGAGTGTCAGTCGCTTGTCCCTGCTAAAACACAGTCTATTTTGTACAAGCAGATAAAAGTTTTGCTGCTAGTTCACCCAGCTCAACATTCTCAAAGACACAGATGAGTTACCTGCTCGTCTCCCTTTGACTTGAAGAGATTTAATGCAATGTAATAAAAATCACTATGGCAGTGATGGTTGTTTGTGGCTGGCCTACAAATGTGAGGCATTCACAGCTGCACTTAATTTCCAAGCCTGCTACAGTCTAGACACACAGAAGCAGCAGCATACTAACAAAAAGCTAACAGAAAATAAGCGTTGTGCACCAAAAACTTGTGAAGTGGCTGGAGGAAGCTGACAGTAGTGGGCCAGTAAGCATTGTGCCCAGTGCTCTGCAAGGTCAATTTCTTCCTCATTACCAATGCCTCTTACTCCTGCTGCTCAGCAGTCTGCTAGCCAAAAGCACAAAGATAATAAATGAAGATTTGTTTTTAAAGGGTTTTGTGACACTTGAAGATGTGTCTCAATTAGGCATTTGAGTTTCCTTTATTAAAACACTTATTTGACAGTTAAATGCCAGCTATTCACTCACAAGCACTTATTGGGTTTTGGCAGTAGGTTTTTTGGTTTTTTTTTTGAATGTAATTCAGGATTTTCTTCTCTTGAGCAGAAAAACAACCTAGCATAGGCTGGGCTTTTGATTCTGCTCCCATCTATAAGAGACATTTGCAGACTTTAACATTTCAGATTTTCTGTGCTTAGGAACAGTGGTAGCATGTCCATTCTAGGGCAGCATTTGTTGTGGGGTTACTGAGCATCTGCCAGTTTGCATGATGTGAAGACTCAGGACATCTAAAGCGGATGCTAACAACTTATTCCTTCTGTTTTATTGCAGGCCTTCCTGTGAGCTCTCCAACGGAATCAACAAGTAAGAGCTATAGAAGAGTTTGCTCTATGCACACTGATGAAAATTCTGGTGTGGAGTGGGAGAGACAGCCTGAGGAAAGGAAATGTTCAGGGAACAAGGAGGTTCTAGGGGAAGAATGAACCTGAAGTATAGTACAGAGAAGCAGAAGAGTGGTGTTCAACTTGTAGCAATGAGTAACTTTGCTGTGATTTCTGCAGAATACCATGTTGGAGTAGCAGATACTGGAAAGAAAACAGGGTGGGAGCACAAAAAAAAAATCAGGGCTGGTTTATTGCGTGATGCAAAGGGAAGCTGATATAAATAGAGTGTTTACCAAGGAGCTTGTTCTTGTCAGTGGCTCTTGTTCCTCGTCTTGTAGTTAGAAGTGGCTGGTCCCAGAGTAAGGCAAGTTTCCTGTGCTAATGGACCTTTATTGTCTTATTTTCCTTTCTCTGTGCTTATCAGGAAACAGTCTCTTCTGTACTGGTCCCCGCAGTTCTTGCTGCTGCTGCTGCCAGCAAAGAATTGTCCCTGTTGTTACCATGATGGATGTACTTCTCCAATTAATTGTTATTCTGATCCCAGATCATTCCATAACTAGAAAATACCTTCCAGATCAGGGAGAGTAGGCAGGATAGACTAGCTTGTGAGAATCCAGTGAAAGACGCAAAGAAATGAGCTAAAGTTTTTAGTTCATTAATCTGTTTCATTCAGTAATGTTTGTTTTTAGCTGTTGTATTATTTACTGATGGTCACAAGTAGTTAAAATGCCAAGCTATGGATTTTTCTTTCCTGCTTTACTCACACCTTGTTCAATGGACAGATAACCGGGAAAATAGCCAGTGGATTTCAATCCTCAGTTGTTCTCCTGAGGAGATGCACAAATCTCCTGCACAAATGCAGGGATACACATTCATGTTTTTCCATGTAATTTGTTTCTGTTGACATTTTCAGTCAGTATCCAGGGTAACTCATTGTGGCGATAATTGCCTGCTTGCCCTGTATGTCATGTAGTACACCACATAAGATAGCAAAAAGGGCAGTAGTATTTCCGTGGGAAATCTAAAGCAGTCACATGGATGCATAGGAATTATTTTAGTCACTTAATGATGGCTCAGTTCCTACCCTTACGTTATCACCCCTCAGCAGACAGGCACCATGGGAAAGAGAACTTCTGCTTTAAAGAAACAAAGATAAAGGTCTTGGACAATGATTGTTTCCTACACTATAGCATCAAAATGTCTCAGCTGTGGCTGTATTATTTAGGCACTACACAAACACTTAGTAAGGAGTGGTGGTGTCTGTCTACGGCCAGACAAATGAAAGGGAGAGAATAGGGGGGAGGGGGTTGAATCCACAAAACACAATTTTTAATAGTGGGCCTGAGTTTAAAATCAGTGCAGCAAGGAAGAATGAGTCCTACATGGCTGGGACAAACAAACCTTGTTTGTTACTGTAATTCTGCAGACTGGAGTAAAGTGTG
Source organism: Pachyramphus minor (assembly GCA_013397135.1). Classification (NCBI taxonomy): domain Eukaryota; kingdom Metazoa; phylum Chordata; class Aves; order Passeriformes; family Tyrannidae; genus Pachyramphus; species Pachyramphus minor. Next base: position 28,582 of record VYXB01002190.1, on the reverse strand, counting down.
TGTTTCTTCTAGGCCACACTAGATAAACTTTTCCACCGTACTTGCCAAGTTATCCGAGAAGAGAGTTATTGAGAAGAAATATAGATGTGAAGCACCAAGTGACTCCAGAACTGGGGACAAAAAGTTCTTTTGGGAGGGTAATTTTTCAGGGCGAGTTGTTTGGGACTTCTGGCAATACATGAAAGGCAATATTTCTTTTGCATATCTAGCTTCTGGCAGTCGTGGAAGCAGTCCTGGAGAAGGTGAGAAAGGGACAGGGAATGATATCCGCTATTCTAGTGAGTATTCCTACTTTATGATCCAACTTTGAGTTTTCAGTTGGTCAGTTTTGCTTTCAGTGGGTGATCAGAGTAGCAGACAAATGTAACTGGCATTTTCATTTCCAGCCTTACCTGATGTAGGCACTATTACAAACCAAACTTAAATGCCTATTATGAACTCCTCTCAAAGAGAAACAGAGCTTAACAAGCTGACATTCCTCTCATTGTAGTGCAGCACAATTCTGCCCAAGGACTGATTCAAAGTGGTAACATTGAAAAAAAAAAAATGAACAGTCATCCCCTGTGAGAGAAGACATAAGGAAACATATGAAAAAGTTGTACATGTACATGTTTTACATATTCTATGAAGGTATTGGTATGAATGTATTCTATGAATACATTTTTCATATTGTCATGGTAGAGAAGGTCTACGAGGCAGTCTTCTGCCAACTCTTTTAGCATTTGATATTTGCATGATGCATGTTACTTAGTATGTTATTTTAATATTATGCATCTCTGGGGCAAGGGTGTTTCTGCAGATCTGCTCTTTCCTACCCGAGGTACTGGCTTAGGAAAACACGTTTGATGTTTGTCCACTGTAAACTTGTCTCTGCGTTCTGCTTCTAGTTTCACAGATGCACACACACGCCCATATTAGTATTAAAAATACTAATTGCATCAAGACACATGGAAGATACCATCTCTAAACATCGGGCAGCATGATGGCTGATGCTGTGGGAGGCTGTGGAATGCAGCCTCCCCCTGACACAGGGCTTAGTCCAGCAGGCAGGAGAGCGCCTGCTAAATTTGAATGTGGCTGGCTGCTGCCAGAAAAAAAGATAAATGGGGAGAATCTGGGCTTATATATTTCCCCAGGAAAGCTTTTCCTCATTACATAATTCTTCCGTTTTTGCTTCTTGGCTGGGAAACACCTGTCAGGAAACGGCAGATGGTGGGAAATAATAAAAGGAAAGAAATGTCCTCATTTTAAAAGGAGATCTTGCATTTTCTATCCCTGGTTGTAAGTGCTGTGGGGAATGTTACTGAATTACATAACTCCTTGGTGTCTTTCTGGGTGTAAAATGTTAAAAGCAACATTATTGCTTCTGTTGCTGAATTTCAGACAAGTCTTGTTTTCAAAAAAAAAAAGGAAAAAATAAGTTGCACATATGAAAAATTTATTTCTGACACGCGGCTGTCTCACAAAACCTTTGGGGGCCATCAACACTGGCTACCTTGCTCCTGAGAAATTGGTAAGGTTTGGTGAAGTGGAGATGGAGATGCCTCTGATCTTTGTGTGTGCAAGTGCCTATACACAGAGGGAACACGAGCCAGAGGCAGAAGCCAAAAATATGTTCTCCCTCTTTTACAGGTGTTATCTTGCCAATTGTCATCACCCTGATAGTCATTACCCTCTCTGTCTTCTCACTGGTGGCTTTGTACAAAATGTGCCAGAAGAAAACTCCAGGTATTTGTTTTGCTTTCTCTTGATAGGGATGGGGGGAGGAAGGGGGAGCAATCCCCTTTAATCCCCTTTTAAATAAAAAGCAATGAGCTTTTTATTGTTAAAAGATCTTTTAGATTACCTTAACCATAGCTGTTGTGGTAGTCTGGTGGGAAAGCTTCTTGTATTTTGCAGTGTTTTTGCCTGAAGTGGGAAACTAACACTTCATTTTCAAAATCAGTAGGAAGAACAGAGTGAGTAAAAATGTCTCTGATTTTTAGAGAATGTTTATAGTGCTGCAAAGCTTTTTGTTTGTATTTTTGCAGCTACCAAGAACTAGCAAACACCTGTGCTAACACAATCAGTCAATCAGGTAGAAATAGGCAGTGAAAACTAAGTTTGAAGATATTGTGTAACAAAAACGCTATATTTATTTTATCTCTGTTCTAGAAACAGGCAAAGAAATATTAGTGCTTTCTTTTGGGATATACCTAATACACAACAGACACAGATACACACACATGTTATGCATGACTAAAATCTTCCAGTTACAGTATAATATACATGGGAACAAAATCTCTGAGCAAACAGTATTTTCAGAAGAAGTCATTTTGACAGAGCAGCTAAAGTCAGTATCTGCTTCACTGCTATCCATTAAATACTTCAGATAATGGAGTATAGTCCCATCAAGTTCCATTTGCCAAATATTTCAGAGTTGCCCAAGTGGACTACAGGCAAGTGTGATTCTTCATTAAGGGAAAATGCAGAATCCAGGCTGTGGTTTTCTGTCCCTATGAGCTGGCGTGAGTTAGGAGACCTGTGCAGAGCTTCACTTGTGAAATCATCAGGCTTTGGAAATACAAAATCACAACAGGGTGTTGAAGCTGTAAACCAAGGCAAGCAGTGTGTCACAACCAATTTAGCCAATGATGTGGAAGAACAGACCCAGATAAACAGAGGAAGGTATGATCTTTCCTTAGGAAACTATTAAATATTTGGAGTCGAGAGATAAACATATGAGATAAAGGACATTTGCCTCACTAACCTGCACTATGCACAAATGCCATCAGGCACTGTAATAGCAAATTCACCTGGAAGATAGAGTAGATAACTGTGGTGCTTCCTGTAGGATTTGCCCAGACCTATCCAGTGTGCTTCCCCTGTGGATGCAAAATGGAAACCCCTGTGCTTAGTGCCATGGAGCTAGAGTTGGCTCCATGTCTCTGATGGCCCCATCCATCTGCCCACACTTGCACATAAGCATAAAATACATTCAGTATATGATTCATTTTGGGGAGAAACCTGTTCCTCATCGATGGGGATGACAGGCTCTGCTCTCAGATGTCATGACAGCTGAAACCTCCAGAATGTACAACCTGGCAGCATGTTCCCTCACTCCCCTCACCCTGTATCTTTTAGCTCAGTTGTTATGTACTCGAGAACCATTGCATGCTCACCTCCTCTGTGCCAGCTACCCAGGGATTTGGGAGCTGCAGGGGAAAATGTGCTTCTGTTGTGCTCTTGGACAAGTCACATTCATTCTTCCTGGTTTCCAGAAGCATCACTATTAGCAGTATCAGTTCACTTTCTTAGATGACTAGAAAAATAACAATTACCATTCAAGCTGGTTGATTGTGTTAATGTACTTAATGCAATACTGTGAAATTACAACTAAGCTGTCTGCCAGAAACCGCAATAGCTATGTCTAAATGTTTATTTGAGTTCCAGCAGTCAGAATGATATTGCCTTTGTTTCTTCTTCCAGAGAGAGAAGAGAATGGCGCTGAACAGTAGGTTGAATCCTTTTCATTTCTTTGAGATCTATCACAGGGCACTTGTAAATGCAGCAGATTCCGCACAGGATTTTCTTTGGTCTTTCTCTGTTTAAGCCTAATAAGCAGTTACCACCCCAAAGAGAAATATCCAGCTGGAAGTGTTGTGCTTGCAGTTATTGTACACCTGTGTGCATGATAAGCAGCTGTTCCAGCATGGATACAAATGTGGTGACTCTCAGCTGTTTTGCAGGGGATCCTTTTGGAATGGATAAACAGGTTATTCTGTGTCACAGGACTCACTGGCTCAGTATTTTTTTTTTCAGTTTTTTGCCCCATTGATTTTTCTCTACTCCCATCCTTTCCCATCCCCCTTCTTTTGTTAATGTTTTTTTCTCCTGTCAATGTTTTGTTTGCAATTCAACATGGCTAAAAGCTTCATATTGACACAAAAAAAGATTACTCCCTCTTTTCTCCCAGATGTATTTCTTCTGTGAAGCACTAAATTAAACCTGGAATCATGAAACTTAATTTATTACATATCTTAAGAGAAAGGTGTTATCAGAGATGTTGGTTCATGGTGTTTTCCACCACCAAGACTTTCTCATGATCCCACAAAAAGCCCATTTCGAGCCTGCCAGTGTAGACTGGCATAGCTACTGCCTTCTCTGGATCATAATCTTACATTTTTGTTCTGCTGACTAACATGCCTGCTGTCCATCTGATTAAATGTTTTCTGACTTCAACAGGGTGCAGTCAGACAAAGATGGAGTCAAACTTCTTTCGGTGAAGACAACTTCTCCTGAGAGTGGTGAGCATTTCCTCTCTGTGTATATCTGTCTCCCTCTCTGAGTTCAGAGAGGAGCAGTTTTTGGGATGTCATTTCTAACAGCAAAACCATCTTCAGTTCCTGGCAGGTCAAAGTCACTGCAAAACAATTCCTCTACAGTGCGAATCCCCAGACTGGGATCCTGTAGAGCTGCAGTTTAGCTGCACAGTCTGCGCTGTTGGTATTTGGGAGTGAGAAGTATGACTGGTTTAGGGAAAATATTTTTTTTAAATCATTGACGATACATGATCTACAACTAGGCTTGTTCAGGAGTAATGATGATCAAGGTATTTATCACCTAGATCTGGCTGTACAAGGAAATTTGAAGACTGGTAATATCCCAGGGGTCAAAAGGTTTGGGAGTCAGTGCTGTATGTAAACAAGGCTCTGTTGGAGTTGGGTTAAGCAACCCGTACTCCGTCAACCCTTTACTCAACCACCCTTTGTATTAAAAATCCCACATTCATTGCAAATTCCTCTGTCCTGTTCTTCAGGTGTTTTACAAAATATGTGGTAATAAAGCCTAAAAGAACAGAAGTTATTTATAACATGCACAAAAGAAAGCAAAATCTCAAAGCAAAGACATGGATGCAGTTAAAGGTTCTGCAAGAAATGTAGTAGCACAAAATAAGACTGAGGCAGAACAAAATTATAAATAATCTGATTCACAGATATTCAGCAAATAAATAAAATCAAACCCCCCGAAAGTGTCATGGTAGAGCTGTGATGTGACGGTCAAACTGCCCAGCTTTATCCAGTGCTTCCTCAGCCACATAGGTCCCACCTCATCTGCAGAAATCCTTCCAGAAAAACAATCTCTTATTTTCTACTTTTTAGGTATAAAGCTCTTTTTTGTTTTTAAGGATTTTGGCCATGTGTTTCTCCTACTGACATTTCTGAGGTTGACCAATAGCTGCTCTCTCCTTTTGTCTGAATCCTTGGGAAGTCCTCTGAAATAGAGCACTTGATCTGAACTATCCTCTACTTGCTGGAGAGGCACAGATTGGACTCTCCAGCCTTCTCTGCAACTCCCAGAAGGTTTTGTGCAATTCAAAAGACCCACAGGGCATCTCTGGCAGGCCTTGAAACAAACCAGAGTTTGTTGAGCAAGGTCCCTACAGCCTTGCCAATACCAAGTGGATGGTGGGAGGCTACAGGGGGAGAAGGGCCTGCTCCATCACAGGATGCTTCATTCTGCCCCACTGCTGCTGAGCAAGTGCAAAATACACTTTGGCACTTCAGTGACTGCATTTCAGAGCTTTGTGATTCAGGAAATTTTTAATCTTGGTTTTGGTGGGTTTTTTTCAATATTTGTCTTTGGGAATGAACTTCTAACTTTATTTTGAGTATGGAGTTGTATATGTGCTTTCCNTTTGGTGGGTTTTTTTCAATATTTGTCTTTGGGAATGGACTTTAATCTGGATGAAGTCAGAAACTAATTCATAGACATTTTTTGATTGATTCTGCCCTCATGCTGTTTCAACAATAGAATAATTGCATTGTCAGCAGCAGAATTGTTTGTGCTTTACAGCAGAGTAAATAACGAAAGTTGCAGGCTCATTTTTCTTTCTTTTTCCCCCGTAAGATGAACTCTGGTGCCTGTTAATCAGCCACTGGTTCACGAAGTATCTGAATATCTTTCATCCAGAGTATGCTTGAGATTCTTTTTTACTGAAGTAGGATGTGTACATGCTATAATTAGAAGGTATGAGTCATAATCACTTAGAAGACAAGATTCTTGCCCTCTCTTCATTAATACCATTCATATTTAAACTAGCTGCCATTTTCTCTTGAATTCTTACATCGTTATATGTTTCAAAATTAAACATGCTTCACAGAAACTGAAATCCTGGCTTTGCCCAGGTTTTTAGAGTCACTTTACACCTTAAATTAAAAGCACTCTGACTGAAGGGCCTGTTTCTTACAGAAATATTTGTCACTCATGCCAGTATTTTCAAAGATGTTAGGGTGCCTGCCCATTTGAATCAGATTAACTTGATTCCTTAAAAGCATAAAGACAAATGTTTCTTATGGTATAGATAGACATGAGAACTGTCTGGCTTGTGGTCCTTCTTATAGCTACTGACAACAGCTGCACTGCATAAAACTTCTTTACATGGATTCTTCTTTTTCCTTCATCCAGCTCTTTACAAAGTGAGTGTTGTGGCCGCCTCTGATTGTACATACCACCAAAACTACAAAAAGTTGTGACTCAAAAGACTAAAGCTGGGAAGTTTTTTGGAGCAGCCTTAACTTTAGAGGTAGATCTACATAATCCTCTCACTATCAATAGGCTGCTCAGGTGCCTAAGCTCACACATATATACAATGAAGTTCTGCTTTGACATGTATTCAAATCAAGCTCTATTATCCTTATACATTATATTTCTTTTAGTTTTTACTTTTTATTACGAACAGAAGATTTTGAGATTATATAATTGTGTTTAAAAAGTGTAAAGAAACCCCATATATACAGAACAAATGGATATGACCTACAATACCAACAATAGGATATGACCTACAAATTGTTCAAGCAGGCACCCTAGGAAAACTTGTTTTCAGTGTTGTGCATGATATACCTTGATCAAGGATTATAGTGAGTTTAATCTTGCCTTATTTTATCTATCTAAAAACTACACCAGCTGCACATAGTTGAAAGAGATATATGTGTCCAGAGGGCTATTTATCCTGTCTGTCTTAGTCATGCATCTTGATCTGGAATGAGCTGACCTATGGCAGACCATTAACTACTGAAGGATCCTATTTTAGGACTTCTAAAATTATGTTCTGAATATAAAATAAAAAAATAGAAAAGACTCCTTTTTCAGAAGCATAGCCAAATTAAATTTAATCAAGAATATTATTTCAAATACTTATAATTAATGTGAAAGAATACAAGGAAACCATAGTTGTCAATTAAGCCTGGAGTAAAGTAATAGTTTTTAAAGGGTAAAATGGAACTTTAATATTCTCACTTTTTAAAACTCTTCTCAGAAAGATGGAATTGCTGATGCCTCGAACGCTAAGGCACAACTGGTTGAGAATTTATGTAAAATGAAAGAACAGACAGAGAAAACTAAACACCTTGAATATTTCATGCACATTTTTCAGTGAACTGCAACACCTGATGCAAGATAAGTGCCTGTAATTGCATCTTACTTGAAAACTGTACTTGGTTAAAAAGGCTCAGGATACTGAATTGGTTCAAAAGTTTTGCACTGATGTACAAATGCAGGACTTTTCATGTTAACTGTACAGGTAAATTTAGGGTGACCCTCCCTAGGGAGAATAAATGGTCTTCTACAATACGGAGTTCTAGAAAATCTACCTGCAAAAATATTTCTTGTGTGAGGTTCAACATAGCCCACAGAACTGCACATTTGGCTTTTCAGTGATAGATATATTTACTGAGAATATGGGATGAAGGGTTTTAATTGATGATTAAGAGATCAATGCCATCATGGTGTTAAAGTATTGGCTATCTTGAAAACAGACCTAACTTTTTCTGCCAGAGTTCTTGTGTGTTACACTGAAAAAACAGTAAAGATATTGATCACCTTTTTTGGACTCATGAAGAATCCTGAGGGATGGAAATTCCTCAGGTTCAACAGAAAGGCTACTCCATACAGATGAATGGTGTGTGATAGAATATTGACACTTGAGTAATGACAATTATCTTTTTTGGCCCTTGCCTGGACTACCCATTCTAGAGCAGGTAAAAGGTACATAGTAGCCGCACACCAGTTCAATATTCAATATAAAGTCCACAGGAATGTGCAGGAGACATTTCAGAGCTGTTAGGTATAATCCTGGCACCTGAGCATAAGCTGATTCATTAGGGCATGATTTCTAACCAGAGTGAGCTCTTTTGGGATGATAAGGTAGGATACGACTTACTTGACCTGCAGGGGTATTGCCTGTTCTACACTGAACTTCCTGAAAGGATATTCAAAGTGTCAAAGCCGATGTCAGATTTTGGTGTGGTACCTGGAATGGAAGGTGGTTGGAAAAGCGTCCCTGATATATGTCTGCATTATGGCTTCCCAAGATACTCACTCTGGACAAAAATGAAAATTCAAGTGTTGCTACTAAACAGAGCTGGGAAAATGTACCAGGCAAACCTGGATATTTGAGGAGACACCTAATCTGTCACATGAAAAACACCTTTAACTTAATGTAGTCACATTGCATAAAGGGATCAGTTAATACCTAGAGGTGTTCTAAGATGGCAGTGCAGTACAAAATAGCACGAACAGAGGATGAAGAAGAACTTGTGTTCCCCATATGCTCCACATCTCTTCCAAAAGCTGCCGTTGTTCAACAGTAATAATGAACTTACAGCTGTTATCTGCTACTTCAACTGGCTCTACCTCCTCCCTGATTTTCATAACATATCTTGGGTGCATCCCTTGTGCAAAGTGAGCTGCCTACCTTGAAGATATATGGGATTTCATGGCATAGATTAGTTGGACCCTACAACTTCAGCCTATTTGAGATGACCATATTTTTACCTGTATCATTCCTCCAGACTTCCTGTTTTCCAAAGTGTTCTTTGTAAAGGCTTTGAGAATTCCTAACCTTCCACATCAGAAGCTGATGACTCTATTATACATAGTGACCAAGCACCATAATCATCCCAAAAAATGAAAAAACCCTTGCTCTCATTCAGCAAAAAAACTTGCCTTGGTCTCTGGAGTGCAAATAAAATTCAGCATCCCTCAAGACAACCCACTGGGGTACCAGGCTTTGGACTTGGAAAATCCTGTGGTCTTCTGAAACAATGTGGTTGAATGACAGTATCTGCGTCCCTGCTTTCCAAGAGCCTCCAAATGCTGAGACTGTTTATCTGTTCTGCCTCACACATCAAACCATAGATATGGTTTTGGTATAATGGGACAAATCAGGAGCTGGTTCCTGCTATGCTGAGTACATCTGAGCATGGACCATGGCATTTAAGGAGGTAAGAAATCTTTGGATTTTACCTCATTAAGGGCTCAACCCAGGGAAATTTACCCCTGCCAGGGGGCATGGTTCTGTAGTGGGCCATAGGGTTTCCAAATATGCATTGGGACTTTCATCTCTTTCTTATTATGTCTAGGTGGATGCCTGTAGGAGCAGTTGAAGAAGCTGAGTTCCCAGGTGAGGCACTCTGTCATTGAAAATTCCCTTTCCTCTTCCTCTCACTTGCAAGATGAGCAATGTAGGTCAGGAAAGAGCAGTCTCCTGGCATGCTGTGTACTTACGAATGGTAAGAGTGGGTGTTTCTCCTAATATGAGGATATGATATTGATCATTTGTTTTTCTTATGAGATGTAGCTTCAGTGCCTTACTTTTTTTTCCCTGCAGGTAGGAAACATAGAAGCTGCTTCATAGAAAAGGGTCCCCTTCCAACAGAGAGAGAGAGATCAAGCACCTTCTCTTTCCTTTTCTTTCTCATTTTATGACACTATTTTTTTTAACCTTGTATTGTATGATACCCTGAAGTTGTGTTTTCTGTCTTTACAGAAACTGAAGAATAAACTTTCTCAGCTTTTGCAGCTTGTGGTTGGACTCTGTGTTTACTTGCACCACAAAGATCTGACTGCACACACTTCCAGCTAAAACTTTAGGACAAAACTGTAGTCAAAGTCATTAAATAGCACATGCTGTCTTCTCTATTTCTAATTAGGTGCATATTTTCAAGGAGTTTTAAAGAAGTCTCTTACAGCCAAACTGCTGAGGGTCAAGTGATGTTTCCATCTGTGAAGCATTTGCTAAGTTTCCAGCCTGCAGTTTTCTGAGATGTACCTTGTGAGGGAGCCATCTCCCGATTTTTGCTGCCCACTGAGCAGCAATTGCCTTCCTATCCCTCATCTGACATCTCTGCACACTCCCTCTCTGCCATGGTGAGCTATACAGATCCTTCTGCCCCACTGACAGTGGGGAGGAGCAGTTTGCTGTGGGGGAAGTGTGTGGCAGGGAAGTGCTGCACCACCTTGCAGGTGCTGGACCCACTGGCCCATGACAAACCCAGCCACTGCACCCAGGTTCTGGTTCCCACTTAAGGCTGTTCTCCAGCATCTGTAATGCACCTCTTTTTCTTTTAGTTCAGCATGGTAAAAATAGACATTTTGATTCCTCTATCTGCAGAGGTAGTTTTATACTTTTATAAGAAGATAGGCTTCTGCAATCAGATTTTATGAAAAGCTCACTTTAATTCTTTGCTTTGAACCTGATTGCCACTTATGAGCAATTTCTCAGCAGCAGATATTACAATGAAATAACAGCACAATTCATTTTTTCTTACAGACAATGTAATCTGAGATGCAGTACAACCTATTTTTCATGTCAAAGACTGGTTTTATATCCTTTTTTCTTCCAGCTTTCCCAATAATGTCAGAGGGCTTTGCCCAGGTCAAAGACTTTCTGTACTCATACTACTCATTTTGTACTCTCTTTTTTGTCATGACATTCTGCTGTGTATGTGTATTCTGAATAATATATTGAGATTCTGAGTCAAATGGGGGGAAGGGGGAGACAAATTACAGTGAGATTAATACAATAGCCTTCCACAACAGTGAGACAAAGAAATGTTTGTTTCAGAGCTTCAAAACTGATTTTATACAATGTGTAATTTCAGCTGATTGTGCCCATTACTTATTCACATACACTGGCTTCATAATAGTTGGAAATCAGTATATTTGTGAGTGGAAAATCGAAAGAAATACTACACAAGTAAAATTTTAATTGGTAAGAAAACCCTGCATTTTCACTGCAGTACTATTTCTTTCCTGGTTATCATTTAACTTTGCAGAGCTCTCAGAATCTGTGCACTCAGTCTGCTTTCCATGCATGTGAAACAAATATATTGAAGGATGAGGAGTTATGAATACAAAATTTTCCTATTACATCTGTCTTATCTTTATCCTTCTACAGCATGACTGCATTTTAGAGGAGGATGTATGATGTGTGTATTGGATTGGGGCCAGTGCCCGGTTGCTGATCCACTCAAGTGAATAGTGGGCAAGGCTGCAGCATAAGTGTTCGAGGGGTGACATGTGGGAGGCTGTGTGTATGAAAGACCAGTGCTGTATTGTTGCTAGAGCACCATGTCCTTTAATATTGAAGCTGAGAAACAATGATCTGAGCCAGCTGTACCTGCTCAGATCCTGAATCTCAGCAAATCCTGTCGCTGAGGGTGGCTATCATGAGATGTGAAGGGAAGGATAACAAATAGGAAAGGAGTACAGTAATCAGTCTTCCACCACAGCCTTCCAGCAGCCGGTGCCTTGGAAACATCCTAAATCAGACGTTGTGTCTTTGGTGTTTCATAGTTTTCAGTGACTTTTAATTCCGTGGATTTGTCTTGTTCACTGGGATATCTGCAACCTCCCATGGCAATAAACTGGACAGTATAACTATAGATCTGTCTGCATTTTATGACAGTAGTGCTTAGAGACTTCATGGTGCCTATGTCTTTGTGTTTGCCATCCAATTTCAGAAAAAAATCAACAAATGGGTGCAACTCTGGAGAATGAGAGGGAAAGTAAAGGGTGTAACAAAAGAGTTCCTTTGACAGCTAAAACTTCCATGTCAGTATCAATCTGATTTCATTTTCCAAATACTCTGCCTAAGGCCTCTTTCTCAAACTGTGAATCATTTCTTTCAGTTTTTGTAGAAGCACGTGATATATATGAGGTTGGCTTCTCACTGCCCTCTGCCAATCTATCTGAGCCCACAACTCCTCCTCCATCAGGAGAGGTGCCACAAGGCAGGACCACAGGTAAAGGGGGTCACATTGCACTTGTAGCTGTGCAGTTCACAGCACTTTGACTTCAGCAAATACTGTCTTCCAGTTCCCTTCCTCTCCCATTTTTCTGAGTTCACTCACTTATCAAAGTAGACAAATTCACAATAAATTTTCAACCTGTTATTAGAAAGTTATTGCCATAGAACCTTTCCAATTTGATCAACCAACACCTTCATGCAAGATGTTGAACAACTGTATAGTGAGAAGCTGATGGTTCAAGTTTCTCTTGATACCTTCCATCTCCTAGTGCACAACACTAGAGTTTGTGTGTCATCCTAGCCTAATTGCATAAGCCAAAATAAATAAAAGACAATATTCACTGACAACGTTGTGCAGCAATTTTGCTGTTGTTGGTATATTTTGCATAACTATACCTTTCTCTTTCAATGATGGCCTCAAGTTCTGCCAGGGGAGATTTAGATTGGAAGTTATGGAAATTTCTTCACAGAAAGGGTAGCAAAGCATTGGAAGAGCAACTGGGCTGTCCAGGGCAGTGATGGAGTCACCATTCTTGAAACTGTTCAAAAAATATGGGGATGTGGCACTTGAGGACACAGTTTAAAAGTGAACATGGTGTTGTTGCTGGGCTGATGGTTATGCTTGATGATCTTAAAGGTCTTTTCCAACCTTAAAAATTCTACAATTCCGTGACAGCCTTCAAGGGATTCAGGTAATCTATCTAGACTCGTTGAGCACCTCCACTGTACCACATATTTTCCTAATCAGCAAACAATTCACTGTGGAATAATTTCTTCATTCTATTAAAAATATCATCTGTTTTAACAAAATACTTAACACAAGTATTTGGTTTTCATTTCCCTTATGGGAAGCAAAGTTTGATTTTGGTGCGTGATGGTTTGGGGGCAAGTTTGGTTTTTTTCATTCTTAAAATATATTTCTGTCAGTTATAAGGTTGTTTTGAGACCGATAAAGTTGTCTTATCACTTGCAGCTAACCTGAACGTTCTTCTTGGGTTTCCCTTTGAATTTCAACTGAGTGTTTAGTGCAATATCAAACTACCGAGCCACTGGACTCCAGAATAGTTCTGGACACGTCTCTGTGCAGTCTCAAGGCACACTGCAGCCCTGTAGCTAAACCCGCACACTACCTTTTTATTCTTGAACAGAGAGTGTATTGTGTGACCACTTCCTCTCCAGTATATCATCATTGTCTCTTCATCACTGAATTGTTAGTTGGCACCAATGATTACAGACCTCATGATGCAAATATCTTCAGACACCTTTGCAACCATGGGGTGGCAATAACTTGGTTTTGTTTCAAAAGTCTTGCAGGCTTTTGCCCTCCTGGAATTGCAGGGGCAAAGAAATGCGGAGCATCCCTGCCTGCTTCAAACCCTCATCAGACAGACACTGATACTACAGGGGAGCATTGACCCCGGCAATAGTTTGTGGTAGTTCTCTGTTTCAGGGATGTGTATAAGCACCAGGAGATCTAGACAGGGGGTGTGAGTGTGTGCTGCAGCCTCAGGGTCTGCAGGAAGGCAGATTAACCCTTCCTGGCCTGACCACTGCTGCCAGCACATACCACTCAAGCAGTCTGACTTCTGCAGCCAGCACTGCCTCACCCATTCCACCCTCTGATCCAAAGTCTATTGGCAGAAATGGTATGTTATCCAAAGAGCTATGTTGAATCTGGAGCCTCGCCTTAGACATGCTGGTTTCCTGTGGTGCAAAGTATCGACCTTCCATGTAAGTCTGGCTGCAGAACAACCAGCTGAGAGTGGAACTGATAACAGAGTACTGGTATTTATTACCACTATTGAATGTTATCTTCTCCATGGTAATATATTTCTCTATGAATTTCTGCTACACCTTCTTTATTAAACAGTCTTGTCAATTTGTCCCTTTTGTGCCCTATTAAGTCTTCTATTTCTGTATATTGAACAAAGAAAATCAAAACTTGCAGAAGGAAAAATAAATAAAATTAAAATAATAAATGTGAGATGTCTTGAAAATCTAATTCTTTTGTTGATATAAATTTACAGTACTCGAACTTGTTCACTTCATCTTTTCATAACAAGATTTTTATCTAACAAAAACATTTCAACTACTAAAAATATGTCTTGTTAAAATGTTTCTTTTTCTTTTCCAGCAGAAACTTGTGCTTTTCTTTTCTCTATCTGAAATTTAATATCATCAGAACTTCTGAAGCTCTAACTTAGCAATACTTTAAAAAGATTTTAAAATAATTTTGACCAAAATTGAACACTTGGGAAGGAAACATCCTTCCAGCACATTATTGTTGAACAGTTTTCCACAGATACCAAGTTCTACTCATCTCCAAAAAGATGTACTAAAGAGCCTTTTTTTTTGCTATGAAGAAAAGCTGTCCAAAAACTATTTATGAGCCTTTTCCATTTTCTTCAGGAGTGCAACTATTTAATTTGGCTACTAATTATTTAAATGCCTTATGAGTTCATTTTTTAGAATCCTAATTTGTGTTACAATTTGAAAGCCTAGGCTATAAATCATGTAAAACTTTTTAATACATATTCACTTCTCCTAGAATGTACTACATCACTTTCTTGCCCCTCATGTGTGTGTGAGGCATTAAATTGTCTCCTGCAGGTGAGCAGAAAGGCAGAAGACAGTTTCCTGGAGGCACTTGGGTTTTCCCACCCTTGTACCTGTTTCCGTGGGTCTCTGTCCACTCTAGGAATGCCATTCCCTGTTCGTCTCCATGTACAAATCTCTGACAAAAAAAATTTCCACTGCCATTCCTGGGATGCGTGTTTGGAAATAGGACATCTGTGACACACTATCATCTGGAGGCTTATTTGCCTGCCTGTAACTGCTGGTAGTGGTTCTGCTTCTCCAGGGAAAAAGGAGTGAGAACTGTGTGTAATCCCCGACTGAAGTTCATAAAGGTTCATTTTCCTGCTTTGGAAGAACTAAGCTGATGTCAGCATTGTTGGCAAAAATTAATTTTATATCTGTATCTTCTTATTTTTATAATTTAATGTTTTAATCATTGTTACAAATTAATTAAAGTCTTATTCCTCTTCAAATCCCTTGAGAACTTCCTTGGAAATACTTTGTAGTAGTAGGGGAAATAACCAATAAAACAGAAAGAGTGATAAAAATCTTTTGGGTGGACAGTTTTTGCTGATTAAGTAAATCTGACAAGGAGATTGTCTAGTGGTCAGTGATGTGTTCTTGGTAGACTCATTGGTCCTTTTATCTTTACATGTTTAACTAATACAAATATATTTTCTGTTTCTTAGGAGATCACTCATCTCAGGGGAAGAATAAAACTCGACAACTCTTCACATCGCAACAATAAATACGTAAGTTTGTAGCCTTCATCTTACATCCCATAACATTAGTGTTTGTGAGTCTCTCTAATACTTTTTAGTCTCAGTATGTGCCATGTAACTAAACAAAAGGGTTAAAAATGAAAAATAAAATGACCAATGACTTCAGTTGGCAGCAGTCTCAAGGAAAAACAGCTTAAACAAAGCTCAACTCGAGCATATCATTATGACCAGAGACCCAGGCCAGAAGTAAGAGATTTTTAAAGGCAGTTACCTGTAAAAAAAAAAAAAAGGGAGTTTCGTACCCAGAAGTAAGTTTTTCACTCTTTTTCTTTTTTCCCATGAAAACTTTCTATCTTTTTCCCTTCATGCAAACACCAGTAGTTTTATTGAGGTTGTTTGTTATGGTTTGAAATCCTTGGTAGTTAACACCCTGAAATCCACTGTTTGTGATGTGGGTGCTGCATTTTCCTTCATGCATGAAGCTTTCTCAGGCACCACAATATCCACTTCCTGTGGAGTTGCCTCCATAATTTGTGGTGAAATGGGGTCCTTTGCTGAGAGTGGAAGAAGGAAGCAGGTGTGGGAAGGGCCCTTTAGCCAGAGTAATACAGGGAAGTTGAGGAGGAGGATGGCCTGAGGATCTGAGTGTCACAGCATATGTGGAATGGACCAGGCAGAGGCAGCTATGTTGGGCTCAGACAAAGCCCAGGCTGCCATCATCACTGCAGACTGAGGCTCCTCCAGAATGGATACCATCACCCTCCACTGAGAAATATCTGGTTGACCAGAAGAACATCCTTGATGTTTTTGACCTATTCTCATTCCCCCCAGGATGAAGAAACTGAGCTTTCCCAATGCTAGTAGTAAGGACAAAATAACCTCCTTTTTTTTTCAATTAGAGCAACAGAATGAAATTTTGCCTACATTACTGAAAACTAGAGGTGGTTCCTTTTGTGTGGGGATAAGACAATGGCTTGGATGGTGGATTTAATCCTTATTGCCTACTCAAATTAGATTTATTGTATGCCTTCCATTTTAGCTTACTCTTATGTTCCTGAATATGTTACTTGGAGTAATAATGTTTAGATACTGCTGTCATTTCAGATGTGAAGCAACCTGTTTTATAGCAGTGTGCAGGAACATACCACCAAAACTGCAGTTCCGTGGGAAATGTGGACCAGCTGAAGCTTTTTACCAGACAGGACACTTGTGTTAATGACCACTCTTGACTTCTCAAGTGTCTCCTGCCCCTTCTGGAATATGTAATTTTTTTGAAGGCTTAATAACTGGTATATCATAAGTATTTATTATTTTCACATATAGTAAAAGCAGGGAAACAAGGTTGATGAGAATGTAAAAATCAGGTGGTTTACACAGTACTTACTAAAAATGTTTTCTGCACATACAGGGAGGAATATGTCAACATACTTTGTTGAAATTATAGTAGCAAGGTTTTTTTAATTTCATGTAGCAAAATACAAACAGGGCCTGACCCTTGAAACAGTACTGGGCAAATAGCCACTATAAAAATTAATTCAGTGATTTCCATGAGACTCCTCACTGTAGCACATGCTTTGCTTGTCATAAATGTTTACAGGGTGGGATGCCTGGGTGGAATGCTGAAGTGTGTGCTTTTTTCTCTTAAGGGGGGGAATATACCTTGCACTGAGGCTCTTTGAAGTTCTGTAAATTACTGAATATGATCCTTATAATGTTACAGGCAACATAGTTTATTTTCACCTGTTCCTTGGCTAATTGCATTATGTGTGCTATGAATATGACTTCTCTATAACCTGGAGCACACAGTGGGAATCAGCAAGATAAGCAATTTTACAGATGAACCTTCTTCCCTGTGTTCTGAGTAATGCGTGGGATTCCTGTGGGTTATTGAATAACTCTGGAAGTTTAAGGAGTGTTTCAAGTGCTAATTACAGGCACTCTTAATTTGTACAGAGCTGACAATTCCAAAATATCAAGTAGTGCTTATACCTGCATGTATCCTACTTTTCTAGAACTATAAGTGTTTGAAAATTATATTACTGTGAGCATCTGCTCAGTCTGAATCCCCCAATTCTTATTAGTGTTCCAAGAACTTCCACTGTTTTAAGGGGAATGGAAAGAAGACAACTGGTGGCCTAAGGGCAGGACCAAGATTCAGGGTGATGATCTAAGTTTTGATACCTGTTGATACAATGCTTTTGAGAAACTTCTATTTCCAGTTCCTTTCTCTGAAATTTTAAAACTTACCTACCAGTATGGTAAGAGATTGAGCAGATTTATTAATTCATGTTTATATACAAATCTCAGAAGTGTTCATTTCCCTGTGCTTGACCATTGCTCTTACACTTTGGTGGGTCTAATAATCCTCTGTCTTAGCAGCACCATGAGAAACATTTGATGAACTTCTGTAAAAGATGGGGAACAAACAAATGTCCTCCATGCTGCAGCTGAACTTACATGGTTCATTCAGGTATTCCTGGATCACTTGGGTTCCTCAGAAGCAGAGAAGTCTTGGATACCTACTTTGGAAAGGTCAGGCCATCTAAAATATGCTAGTTGGCATCAGCAGCTATTCTGATTCCTGATTGCTGAAGTTTTCTTCTATAAAAGGAATCATTGTGGGTTAATTTTCATGTTGATTAAAAAAAATATTTTGTATCATGTTGCATCATAGTGAAAAGACAGTAGAAAAAAGCAGAAAAAGGTTGTGAAATATATATTTGTGTGCATGTGCAAAATTTGTTCAGAAACTACCGTGGTGTGTCAAGAAAAAAAATAACTGCTTATTAAAAGTTATTATCTTTATTAAGTGGCTATTCTTTTTGTCTTTGCAGAAATGCAATCCATTACCCACATCTAGTACATCTGGTTGTTGGACAACAACTGTTGTCCATTACTCTGCACTCATGAAGCACAGAGTGAGCTGAACTCTTTACAATGAGCCTAGAGAGCAGATATTAGATATTTTGGGAATAGTGGTGGCAGGGACACCATGAAACCTTGCAGAAGGCATGCTAGGGGTGGCAAGTGGAAATTCATCCTCATTACAATCAGTGATGGGGAGAGAGCAAGGCTCTCTGCAAATCTTGGTACTGGAAAAGTGAAAACCACCAAAACTGGGGAAGGTGTTCAGACTTTTCATGATGAGGGGAATGGCAGAGCACCAAGTTCTCATCAGAAGGCTGGGAAACGTCTCTCAAAGGAACTGGCTTATGTGAGTGTATATGAAGTAAGAGACGTAGGTTTGGTGGAGAGCAGAAATGAAGCAGACCTGAGATCCTCTTAACCCCTGAAATGACAAAACTTGTCATAAAGGGAAATATATGAGCTTATATTCTTATTAAGAATCAGGAGGGAGGGGCGCAGCAGCACTGTCAGGATACTTCCCCTTCCAAAATCCCCAAAGATTTTAGTGGTTTTGGTATGATTCCAACCCATTGAAGAGGGGTTAACCATTTAACTTCACACTGATGTACAGTAAAGAGAGGCATAAAGTGCATCAGTCTTGCTGGCGCAGAACAGGGAGGCCATCCCAGGGCATCTCTGGGACTCCTCAGCTGCCAGCGGCCCTCTGCTGATCCCAGGATATGGCTTTCCTTCTGTGCCCTGTGGTGACAACACTGCCATTGACGGCCCCCCCTTCAATTTTTTGGGCAAGGGATCAGTACAGAGTGCTGGCTATTGAATTGCTGTAGGATTTCTGCAACACCAGAGCGCTCCTAGGAACTTGCTCGGCAGAGCATCCCTGGCTTCAGCACTACACCCTGATTGTGCTGGGCACCTCCAGCACACTGCCTACAACAAAGCACACTCCTCAGGAAGCTTTAAACTTACATCTCAGGACCCCTCTGGCACCATTAATTATAGCTCCTCAATTTATTCAAATTAGGACTCTATATCTAATAAAATAAAAGAGCTTAAAGATTACTTTATTGATTTCCAATTGAGGCAGCTTTTCCGTTTATGGCCAAGGGCAATCTATAAAACACAGGCTTTAATTAACCCTGGTGAATGCAGCTGAGGTGAAATGTCAATACCCTCAAAATATTCAGCACAGATTGTTGAAGAGTCTTCTCAGCTCCCTCATGTCCACACTGCACATTCACCTGGGTGAAGAGCCACAGCAGAGGCACTTCTGTACTGGGCTGCACTGGGACAGGGACAAAAACCTCTCTGCTACCACAAATATTTTTATTGCAGGCAGTGTTGGCTATGCCTGCTGACAAGCCAGTGTGTTTGCCTTCATCTCGAGGCTTGGACTAGACCTTTAAAGGTCCCTTCCAGTCCAAGTCATTCTGTGATCTTGTTCTCCCATGGCTTTGCAGGTAGGCAGGACAAAGACCCACAAGTAGGGTCTTTGCTGGTGGCTTGCAAGGGCTGGGTCATGGGGTCCCTGTGCCATGGTGGGCAGCTCTGGGGCTGTTCTTCAGGTGTCTACAGGTAACCTTTCATTCTGTGGCTGTCACACTGTGACTGCTGCACTGTGCTGGGCCTGTTCCCTGGAACAATCTCACGTAACTTAATGCTGTGCTGTACCAAGTTTAGTCAGTTAATTGAGGTCAGAGCTACTGAGGTGCCTAAGCAGGGCAGCCCCACCATAATCTCTGATGCACTTCAGCACTCTCACAAGTGGCAGAGTTCATTTTTTTCATCAATAGCTCGTGATCCAGACTTTTTATTCTCTCCTTTTTGTCCCCACAGGAAGACCTTTCTGAGGAGAAAAAACCCCTGAAATATGCTTTCTGCACAACTCGTGCAAACTTGGAGGGCAGTGTCACACCCATCCCACTCCCTTGGTTTCTGCCTTTGCCCCACCACTGCTGTTGTTCCCTGTGCTGTGGAACAGACTGCAAATGGCCCTATCCTTCAAAACCTGCCCTAGGGATTTGAACCTGCAACATCTTTTGGGGAAAAGAAAGAATTAGCAATCAAAACCTCTGGCTGGCCAAAGGTGAAACACAAACTTGCCTGTGGGAAAGTGTGTCTCACTGCCTCACATGGCACGGCTTCCGTAGCAGAGATGCCAGCTTTTGGGGCCTGTCCTGGTTTTAGCTAGGTTAGAGTTAGTTTCTTCTCAGTAGCTGTTACAGTGCTGTGGTTTGGATTCAGAATGAGAATGGTGTTGAGAACACACTTGGTTTTCGCTAAGTCGTGCTTATCCTAAGTCAAGGACAGTTTTCTTCCCCTGTTTCATGCTCTGCCAATGAGAGGGAGCATAGCTGGGACAGGCCATCCAAACTGACCAAAGGGATATTCCACACTATAGAACATCCTGCCTGGTATATAAACCAAGAGCATTTACCCGGAAGGGGGATTGAGCTGTGTTCGGAAAGGGGAGGCTGGCATTGGTCAGCAGGTGATGAGCAATTGCATTGTGCATCACTTGTTTGTTTCTTTTTATTATCATTATTATTATTTACCATTATTATTCTGTTTTCAATTATTAAACTGTTCTTATTTCAACATACAAGTTTTACTTCAATTCTCCTCCCCATTCCACAAGGACCATGGGGAAAGGGGGGCAGATGGGACGGACTGAGCAAGTGGCTGCATGGTGCCTAATTTCCATTTGGGCTTAAACCATGACAGGGGCACATCACAGCACACAAGGGAACAGCACTAAACAGTGCAACTACAGATTTATTTATTTCCAGGGGAAATAAATAAATAAATAAATAAATAAATAAAACTTGTAGGGAAGAAAGGGCTATATAGGCAAAGAACTATTTGCTGCTTTTCATCTCTGCTTTCCACAGAGCATTTATTTTCTCTAGATTTGTTGCTTTCTGATAGAAAAGCAACTGTAGTGTTGTGTTCTTTTTTATTATTAACAACTTTCACCTTTCTCATTACATCAGTAGGATGCTTCCTTGGTCAAGGCTGCTGTTTCTCTAATGAACATGGCTCATTTGTCTGTCTCCCTCTCTCTCTCCACTCTGCTTGTTGTCTGCTTGCTCTTTGGGTAGTAATTTGGTGTGTTGAGCTCTCACCACCTCTGCTGCCCCCAGGGCTGGAGTTCTGACAATGCTAAACAGTTAAAATGCAATGCAATTACAGGCAGTACAGAACAGCAGAGAATAAACCAGCAAAAATTCAGCAGTGCATAACACTGCAGAGGCTGTGTGCCTGTCAGTCTCTGACTCCAGGAGATAATTTGGGCTTTTTAAGAAGCAATAATTGAGCCTTTTGCATATGCCACAGTTATGAACTAGTCAAAAGCCTGTTTGCTCTGCACCCAGGAGCACCAGATGGATTAGATAGTCCCTGCAGTTCTTTGGGCCTGCCAGCTTTACACTTCAAGACTTTTCTAGCTCCTGTACTTGTAAGTTATTCCTTTGACAGCTTTTATGCATAAGAGTGCTTTGCCTGAATTTAGCTGGCGAAATGAGGGAGGAAGGGGGAGGAAGAGTTTGCCAAATGAAGCCCGGGTAGCTGGGGAGAGTTCAGAGCCAGAACTGAATTCAGTTGCTCACATCATCCCAAGAAAAACCCATGTAAGCTAAAATGCCATCTCTGACCCTTATCCCTCAGATTATGGCAAGTGCAGGATGTGGCCGCAGATGCCCCATGCCAGCCAGTTTGATCACACTGGGAAACAGTGTGATCAAACTACAGACTACAGAGTAACACTGCAGATGACTTTGACAAGCTCCAGCCCCAGGAAGAACCCTTTGGTCAATGTTAAATGTGGCAGCTCTGAGCTCTTTCAGCTTGACCTAAACAGAGCAGGAAAGTGCACTCAGAGAAACTTGAGACTCAAAGAACAAAAAATTCCTTTTTTTATATTAACCAAGTGGTGGGATTTGTTCACCGACATGCTTAACCAACCAACGCTTAAGGATCTACAAATCCATTGGCAAAATGCAATATGGTTTAGAATAGTAGAAGCCCTTCAAGTGTTGTATTTAAGGCCTGACATTCAAAAGTACCATAGTCAAGTTCTCTCCTACATTGCCTTCTGTCAATCCAAAGGGTTCAAAGCACACCAGCTTTATTAAAACCTGCCTGGAATTTGCCCAGCTGCTGCCTGTTTGGTCTCATGATGGCAAGCCCCATCAACACCAATGAAAGTATTTCCGTATCTGACATCACTACTAGAACTTGGCAGGAAAAGCAAATGCAATACATTTTGAGCTATCGCCTGTCATTAATCCCCCTTCCTTACCATACCCCCATCCTTGTCTTTAAGGTTCTATGCAGAGGTGTGCATCTGCCTTGGGCTGTCTTTTTNCCAAACTGACCAAAGGGATATTCCACACTATAGAACATCCTGCCTGGTATATAAACCAAGAGCATTTACCCGGAAGGGGGATTGAGCTGTGTTCGGAAAGGGGAGGCTGGCATTGGTCAGCAGGTGATGAGCAATTGCATTGTGCATCACTTGTTTGTTTCTTTTTATTATCATTATTATTATTTACCATTATTATTCTGTTTTCAATTATTAAACTGTTCTTATTTCAACATACAAGTTTTACTTCAATTCTCCTCCCCATTCCACAAGGACCATGGGGAAAGGGGGGCAGATGGGACGGACTGAGCAAGTGGCTGCATGGTGCCTAATTTCCATTTGGGCTTAAACCATGACAGGGGCACATCACAGCACACAAGGGAACAGCACTAAACAGTGCAACTACAGATTTATTTATTTCCAGGGGAAATAAATAAATAAATAAATAAATAAATAAAACTTGTAGGGAAGAAAGGGCTATATAGGTAAAGAACTATTTGCTGCTTTTCATCTCTGCTTTCCACGGAGCATTTATTTTCTCTAGATTTGTTGCTTTCTGATAGAAAAGCAACTGTAGTGTTGTGTTCTTTTTTATTATTAACAACTTTCACCTTTCTCATTACATCAGTAGGATGCTTCCTTGGTCAAGGCTGCTGTTTCTCTAATGAACATGGCTCATTTGTCTGTCTCCCTCTCTCTCTCCACTCTGCTTGTTGTCTGCTTGCTCTTTGGGTAGTAATTTGGTGTGTTGAGCTCTCACCACCTCTGCTGCCCCCAGGGCTGGAGTTCTGACAATGCTAAACAGTTAAAATGCAATGCAATTACAGGCAGTACAGAACAGCAGAGAATAAACCAGCAAAAATTCAGCAGTGCATAACACTGCAGAGGCTGTGTGCCTGTCAGTCTCTGACTCCAGGAGATAATTTGGGCTTTTTAAGAAGCAATAATTGAGCCTTTTGCATATGCCACAGTTATGAACTAGTCAAAAGCCTGTTTGCTCTGCACCCAGGAGCACCAGATGGATTAGATAGTCCCTGCAGTTCTTTGGGCCTGCCAGCTTTACACTTCAAGACTTTTCTAGCTCCTGTACTTGTAAGTTATTCCTTTGACAGCTTTTATGCATAAGAGTGCTTTGCCTGAATTTAGCTGGCGAAATGAGGGAGGAAGGGTGAGGAAGAGTTTGCCAAATGAAGCCCGGGTAGCTGGGGAGAGTTCAGAGCCAGAACTGAATTCAGTTGCTCACATCATCCCAAGAAAAACCCATGTAAGCTAAAATGCCATCTCTGACCCTTATCCCTCAGATTATGGCAAGTGCAGGATGTGGCCGCAGATGCCCCATGCCAGCCAGTTTGATCACACTGGGAAACAGTGTGATCAAACTACAGACTACAGAGTAACACTGCAGATGACTTTGACAAGCTCCAGCCCCAGGAAGAACCCTTTGGTCAATGTTAAATGTGGCAGCTCTGAGCTCTTTCAGCTTGACCTAAACAGAGCAGGAAAGTGCACTCAGAGAAACTTGAGACTCAAAGAACAAAAAATTCCTTTTTTTATATTAACCAAGTGGTGGGATTTGTTCACCGACATGCTTAACCAACCAACGCTTAAAGATCTACAAATCCATTGGTAAAATGCAATACGGTTTAGAATAGTAGAAGCCCTTCAAGTGTTGTATTTAAGGCCTGACATTCAAAAGTACCATAGTCAAGTTCTCTCCTACATTGCCTTCTGTCAATCCAAAGGGTTCAAAGCACACCAGCTTTATTAAAACCTGCCTGGAATTTGCCCAGCTGCTGCCTGTTTGGTCTCATGATGGCAAGCCCCATCAACACCAATGAAAGTATTTCCGTATCTGACATCACTACTAGAACTTGGCAGGAAAAGCAAATGCAATACATTTTGAGCTATCGCCTGTCATTAATCCCCCTTCCTTACCATACCCCCATCCTTGTCTTTAAGGTTCTATGCAGAGGTGTGCATCTGCCTTGGGCTGTCTTTTTCTCCTGAAGTGCAAATGGTATCATTTGATCATCAGGCAACACAGGAGAAAGAGGGAAAGTAAGTGAAGGCTTCAAAGATAAGCCAGGCCATAGCAGTATAACTTCGTCTTGTCTCTATTAAAAAAAAAAAAAAAAAAAAAAGAAAAAAAATTTATTTGAACCAGTGTAGTTCAGCAGCTGGGACAGAAATCAAACTAAAACCAAAACAGCTGACTGGAAAAGACCCTAGTTAAGCAAAGCAACTAAAAATTACACGTATATAGTTTCAAAGGCTTAAATGTGATTGATACCAAGGGAGAGTCTCCTGACTGAAGCTCCAGTAAGAATGTTCAGTTCTGGTTTCCAGAAGTTGTTCAGTAGCTCTCTGGTCTAGTATAGCCATGGCACCACGAGACAGGGATGTTTGGTGTGTACTCTCTCCCAGATCCCTAGTTTTCTCTATAATATGTTCAGTGTAAACAAGTTCTTTGTTCCTGCATCCTCCCTGGATTTTTACCCTCAAAACAGCAGTTACTACAGAGAGGAGTCTGCTCACGGATATTCCTTGCATTGAAA
>VYXB01002189.1:126301-169036 GCA_013397135.1 Pachyramphus minor | reverse complement strand
CAGCCCAGGCGCCATTGTTAGTTTTTGATAACGGTCTCTGAGTTCTCAGACCTGTGGGTTGATAAGCTCCAAGAGGCATCCTGCTCCAAGAGAGGTGCTGGCACAGCCACTGGGGCCAGGGGAGCTCAAAGGGCCTCACTTGGGATCCCTATTTATAGCGTTGCAAGATGCTTGGCTTTAGTCATCCATCAATTTCCATCCTGGCCTCAATCCAGGTCAATAATTTTTCTCAGAAGTCCAGTAACAATAATATTCTTTCACTCTGGCTGTGATTCAGACAAAAATAATTTTCCAAGGGTATTTGATAGAAAACATAAGTTTGTTAGACAACAGAAACTCTTGAACAGGCAGTGTTACTGATAAGCTCTAGGGGAGCTTAACTGTCCAGCAGCCACTAAGTAAGACCTAGGCTTAATGAGGATTCCTGAGATCACAGAGTGGCTCATGGAGTTGTGGGGAATCATTACAACACTCTGCAAGCACAGCTCAACAATAACTAAAACACCCTTACGTCATCATCTTTTATTTATCAGAAATCCAAAACATAGTGAGCTATGAGCTCGATATGAGCTCCCGCTAGGAAAATCAACTCCATCATAGACAAATACAGTACTCTCTACTTGCTTTCTTGCCCATCTCTGCTGGGGTTACAGGTGGGTAGCACAACTCACCATCATGGGTGTGGCTTTGACAAATTAAGGGATCCATTGATTGGGCTGTTTGGAAAGGATATTTGACTCTTGTGTTTTCCTAATCAGCGCTAATGGTAATTCTAACAGAGAGTTTACTCGGTCTGGTTTGATTTGGAAAACACCCTTGATGGTACTTTCCTTTCTTGTGCCAAATTTTAGTTGGCTTTTTATGCTTTCAGACAGGGATGTAAAAATAAATTCTGTCCTCTTTCTTCAAGGATGGCTTGTAGAACTCTTTACCCTGTTATACATGTTGCCAAAGAAATATTACCCTGTAATCTATGTTGCCATTAAAAATAATGAAATTTGAATTGAAAACTAATTACATTTGTGTGTGAGTTAGCGTTTGTACATCAGTGTGCCAGACTCACTGCAGAGCAGAGCTGAGCCCCACAGATGAGCCCCTCAGCCAAGCCAATGACATCTCTGGAAACACAGTTAGGAAATTGCAGAAAGTGCTGCACAGCAGTTGTGAGGGTGAAGAGTCAGAAAAATATGTAAGAAACAGCCCTGTAAACATGAAGGTGAGAAAAGAAGGAAGAACACTAGAGTGGAGAAGAGTAGCTGTGGAGCACATATCCATGCTGCAGCCCGTTGAGAATCCCACACTGCAACAGGTGGAGATATCCTGAAAGAACCTTCAGCCCATGAAGAGCTTACGTCAGAGCAGAATCTTGGCAGGCACTGCAGCCCATGGAGAGGAGCCCACGCAGGAACAGGTTTTCTGGCAGAAGCCAGAGCCTGCGAGGAACCTACACAAGAGCAGTTCAAGAAGGACTGTATCTGGTAGGGTGGGACTCCACAGTGAATCGAGGGAAAAGTGTGATTAGGAAGAAGCATTGGAAAAGGTCCATCAAAGACTGACTATAACCCCCACCCCTCTGTGCCATTTTCAAAGAAAGGAGTTGAGAGTGAAGGAGAGAACTTGTACATGATATGGGATATGGGAAGGTGTTTTAATTTTATCTTTGTTTCTCACCATCATACTCTTTTTAAGGAGAAACAAATGAAATAGTTTTCTCCAAGTTTGGTCTGTTTTGCCCATGATGGTAATTGGTAAGTGATCTCCTTTTCTTTATTTTAACTCAGGAGTATTTTTGTTTTATTTTCTTTCCCTGTTCTATTAAAGATGTAGAGTGAGAGACTGGCTGAATTAGGGTGTGGCAGTGAGCCAAGGCTAACCTGCCATAAAAGGAAATAAAACTATTTGCTTAGAAGCTTTCCAATATTGAGTGTAATAATTAAGAATTATCTTAAGATAAAACTAAGAATTAATTTTATCAAGCAGATACAATCTTCTTCCAAAAGTCTTCACAGTGCCAGTACTTCTTAATTATTATGAGCATGTGTTCACAGAATTCTCTATTCTGCTTCCAGTCATGTTTAGAAAAGCCTGAAGCTTCCAGATGGAAAGCAGAGGAGATAGAGTGACTTTCTGAAGAACTGCAGTTCTTATCTGTGTTCTATGGGATATCTCTGTCGTTCTGATGCATGTCACTATTAGCCCTAACTTTCTGCCAACCTGGACTTTCCAAATTGTTTTGCAGTTCTCTGCCTCATGGAAGAAGAGGAGGCCACAAAGATGTGTTTAGTTTTCCTGCTGACCCCTTCAACATGAATGTTGGTCATGCAAGTTGGTCAGTTTGGCCCAGGAGGAGGCTTGGGAAACACCCGTTTAGTATCCAGCAAACTATGATAGAAGTGAGACTTGGGGCTTTTCATCATTTACAGAATACAGAGAGATTGTTGTTAATTTTCACTTTTGTAGCTATAGACAAAATAGTCTGTAAGTGTCAAGCAAGAGGAGACAATATTACTCAGTTAAAATAACTTGACACCATATGATTTGATTAGTATTTTAAATGAAATTCAAGATGCAGGGAACTCTCATTTGTTTCCATATTTCAGTTGGGATGAGACCACCACCAAAACTTTAATAAATAAATAAATATTGCTGGATAAAATAAACATGAATATTTTGAGTGGATAATCAGTCTAAGGAGAGAATCTCTACATCCAACCTGTCATTACCATTTCAACTTGTATGGTTTGTGAATGATTTGAATTCATGCCAGATTTTAGATATATCGAAGCTGTAAGCTGTTTTTGAGGAGTAACCAGAGCAGCTCAGAAGGGGTATCTGGCATCCCAATTTTGTGTCCATCTTTGACCTGGATTTTCTTTGAGGAAGAATTTTGTAAGTTAAATAGTCATAAAAGTGTGGGCATGCCAGTTTGGTTCTATCCACACTTGCTCCCCTGGAGTCATAAGCCTGACAAAGAATGTCTGATCTTGGCAGAACAGCAGTACCTCAAGTCGAATACTGCAGAGTGTTCCCAGATCACAGAATTGTTTGGGCAGTGGAACTCGGTGGACATCAAACCCAGAGGTCATCTGCAATGCAAGGACATTTTGCCTTTCTAAACCTAGTGACTACTGGGATAATTGCTGTTGTGTGTGTGTGTGTGTGTGTGTGGAGGCGGAAACTGTGGAGGAGTGGAGTTGGATTCCAGAAATGCTGTAGAATTTAACAAGCTGCATTGCTATACCTCATACAGTTTCACTGAAATGTGGTAGGTAGCCTAAGAAGGAGGAGAATGAAATATGATATTAAACATCCCTAAAGAGGAGGCAGCTTCCCTGCAGGAAATAACAAAGTTACATGGAGATCCAATGCAATGGACCAGGGCTAGAGCAGGACCATGGCTTTCTCCCTGGAAGCAGCACTGGCTAAAACCAGGTGTGGATTTTTGTGGTCTCTAGATTTTGTCCCAGTGTTAACTGGTCTGTGTGGTGTGCTGTTGTTCTGCCAAGGCAAGTATCCAGCTTAGTTTTAGAAATCTCTTAACGTGGCAGAGAAATGCCTGGGATTAAAAAAAATCACTGTATAAAATGAGTAATGCCATCGGAGCAATGCAAAGAAGCCTTCTTGAAATGAGAATCAAGTAGAGGAAGCTGCTTTAGGGAACCCTTATTTTGGGCAACTCTTTTGTAGCCTGGACTTCAGCTTTAAGCGCCAGCTCTACCCCATTTAAATAGCTAGCTTTTGAGGGAGGACTACTGCCCTGTGACACAGCGCACAGCCCTTAGCCCCTAAATCCCAGAAATGGCCCACGTTAAATTATTCTTTTCCTTTCAATTCCTTTCAATCCCAGAGGGACAACAGTGTCCCTCAGCTTTCACAGAGAATAAAGGAAACCAGCCTTTAAAGGTCACAGAAAATACAACCTGCACTTAGAGAAAATAACTGCAATAAACTAGGAACCTTACAGGACTCCAGCTAATGCAGAGACAGTCACTGGCTTTTATCATAAGAGATGTGGGGGATGTGGATGTTGTTTTGCAGTTGTTATAATCAAGAAATACTCAAGCACTAACAGCAAATGCAGGTAAAGCTGAATCTCCTCCTGACTTTGAAAAGGAGCAGGGGTGTAATTTATTGGTCTGGTACCTATTCCTCCTGTTCTAATGAAGATCTTGTCAGCTTTCCCATTATAAAGCAATTTTTTTTCTGTTGTTTTTTAATTTAGCAACAACTGAATGAACTCCCATAAATACTTGATCAGCAAATTTGACTTCTGTCTCAAATCTCAGGTTGTACATACTGGGCACAACTATCTTCCCTTAGTGAATACATGCTTATTACTCATTAACAACTCTGCCAGAGATTTTATGATACCTGCGCATCTGGAATCCTCGCATCCCTACTTGGTGCCTTGTTGCCTCTACTAATGCTTCTCAAACTCAAGCTGATCACCTCAGGTGCGAAGACAACAAATTTCCCATAAAGTGATTTCCCATAATTTCCCATAAGCGATCACCATTTAACTGGAGAGCCATTTGGGTCACAAGACAGAAGTGTGTAGACAAGGCTGGCCTAGGGAAGATGTTCTTGCCTGCATCTAGCAAAATTTACTACACAAGCTCTTTTGCACTTGCTGAGAAATCTACTTTCTCTCTATTTCCCCTTCACATGCAACATATACTCTGGAATGAAAACCTCTTTTTTTAAAAAAAAGGCTTTTAAGTTAAGATTTTTTAAAAAAGGCATTTGGTTGCTTGAAATCTCCACATTTGCAGCCATTCAGGAGACACAATTTCTAAGCTAGCTTTGTGAAAAGATCCGTTATCTTTGAAAGTAAGTACAAAAATTTTATGATCCTGTTACTGCTTTGAATGTATAATAGTTAATTTTTTAACAACTATGGACATTTAAGTATGATGTAACAAATGCCTGATTATTTTATGTGTTTTCCTCTCTCTTCTGACTAAGCTTGGTTTGCCACAAATAACACTTCTGGTTCACTTGAATGCCTAATTACAGGGAAGCTGATATCCTGGTATGGAATTTATCATAAAATTGGACACAACCTTTTGACTGAATTTTTTAAAGATAGGTTAGGAATTTTTTTCTCCGTTATATTGGAACTTTTTATTTGAGGAAAAGTGTTCTGCATGAAAAAAACAGCTGCCTTTGAAATGGTTATAATGAAATTAATATATCATGAGTTTTAGGCTATGTAGTATTCTATGACTACAGATGTCTTCAGAGGGATAATACTATTTACATGTTCTATTTCTCTAATTAGTGCTCATATATGATAGAAGAAAGAGCAATGTTACTGCTGGCTGTGGCTAGAATTTGAAACTATGTGTTCTGGAATGTGTTATAGTCAATATTTAAGTTTGTCTTTTTCTTTCTTGTTCTATGAGGCTGACACCAATACCAATTTAAAGACAGTAGATGGTACATATTTCATCTAAATATTTAAAATACATCCATTCTCTAATATCCTTATTAGTTGGGCAAATATACACATATCAACTTTCTTCATAGCAAGCTTTCAGCTAATTTATATGTGAAAATGGAAAGCTTCAGAGATGAACAGCTCATAAAAGCTTTGAGTGACCTGGCAGTGCTGAGTAAGCCTTGCTCAAACATGAAAAATACAGGTAGCATGTACAAGTATAAGAGGTACAATGCTAATTTATTCCTTATAGAATATGGTTTCTCCAGAAGAAAATGTTTATTTTGAAATGTTTTATCTGATGAAAATATTTATTTTCACCAAGCTCCCTGGAAGAACTTTAATGAACCAAATTTCAGAGATTATTCTCATCATGCTTCTGTTATGAAACATTGGCATAGGGTGGAAATGGAAAATGAAAACATTAAATTTGAGAGCTAATGAAGGAGAGTTTCCTGAGCAATTGCACCTGGCAGTCAACAGAAAGTACTGAGTCCTTCTAGTACTTGTATGTTCTCTGGTTTTAGCTACTCTGAAGTCTGTTTCTCTCATCAGAGAATCACAGAAGCATTCAGGGTGGAAGGAACCTCTTGAGATGATCTGGATCCTCCTTCTTCCCTTACTTGCAAGTGAGAGTAGAGTTTGCTTTCTTCCAGAGAGCTCAGGAACCTCTCCCTTTCACCATAACCTTTTCAAGACTGGCCTTACAGTGGCCCCAGTTCAGCTCCTCCAGCACTTGAGTGCACATCCTGCCTGATCTCGTGGACTTGCAGACCCAGTTTAACTACTTCCTAACCTGTTTCTCCTCTACTGAGTGTAAGTCTTCCTTGCTTCAGATTTTTGTTCTTGTCTCGAGGGCCTGAGGGTCCTGAATGTTGGTTTTACAAGTAACAACTGAGACAAGGAAAACAGTGAATCCCTTGGCTTTTTCGGCAAACTGCGGTCCCTGCTCCATTTAGCAGAGGAGCCACATTTTCTCTAGTCTTTCCATTTTTCTGCTGGTGTAGTTGTAGAAGGTCTTCCTGTTGTCTCTCACTAGATTAAATTCTGGTAGGTTTCAAATTTCCTAACCCCATCTATATACAATCTGACAGCATCTCTATACTCACCCTGCATCACGCACTTCCAGCTCCTGTATATTTCCTTTTAATGTTTGAGTTCAGTCATGGGCTTTTTACTTATCCATGCAGGCCTCCTTCTGCCATTGCTTGATTTCCTTCTTTTCAGGATGACTCTTTATAGAGCTTTAGCATGGATCCTGGAACATAAAACAGCTGTCATGGATCCCTGTTCTCACCAGAATTGTATCTTCTCACCAAAACTGTATATTTTTCTGAGGGATTTTTCCAAGCAGATACCTGAAGAGATTAAAATCTGCCCTCCTGAAGACCATGTCTATTGCCCTACTTTTTACAATGCTCCCTTCTCTTGGAATCCCAAAATCCATGACTTCATTGTCTCTCCAGCCAGGATTGTATCCAGTTTTCACATTCACAATCAGTTCTTCCTTATTCATAAGAGTCAGGTTCAGAAGAGCACCTTTCTTTGCTGGTACCTTGAACACCTATATTGGGAAGTTGTAATCAATATACTCTAGTTATCTCCTAGGTTTGTACTCTGCTGTGTCTCTTTTCAGCAGATACTGGAGTGTTTAAAGTTCCCTGTGAGGGCCAAGGCCTATGAACGAGAGGTTTCTTTCAGTTTGCAGAAAGACTTGTCTACTTCTTGATTAAGATGTCTAAAGCAGGCACTTGCTACAAATTCATCTATGATTTTCTGCCCACTAATCTAGTTCACCAGCTCTTGACTTGATCCTGACCCATAACCAGAATCATAAAATCATTTACGTTGGAAAAGATCTCCAACATCATCGAGTCCAATCTTTGACCAATCTTCACCTTGTCAACCTAATCACATAACTAAGTGCCACCTGAAGTTGTTTCCTGAACTCCTCCATGGATGGTCACTCTACCATATCCCTGGGCAGTCCATTCCAATGTTCAGCAAACATTTCTGTGAAGAAATTTCTCCTGATGTCCAGCCTGAACTTCCCCTGATGCAGCTTCAGGTTCTGACTTCTTGCACGGTAGATCGTTGCCTGAGAGAAGACACTGATACCCAGCTAGCTACAACCTCCTTTCAGGTAGTTGTAGAGAATGATAAAGTCTCCCATAAACAGTGACAGAGTCTCCTCCTTTTCTCCAGGCTAAACAACCCCAGCTCCCGCAGCTTCTTCTCAAAGGGCTTGCCCTTCAGCTATTTTGCCTCTCTGAACGTGATCCAGTGTCTTTGGCACATGAGGATGGCCTGCTCCTGTACCTTTAAAATTTCCTTCTCAAAGTATGTCTAGTCTTCCTGGACCCCTCTGTTATTAAGGACTGAAGCCAGGTAGGGCTTCATGAATTTCAGCTGCTGTCATATAGAGGGCAACTGTCCCTCCTTACCTTGCTGGCCTGTCCTTGCTGAAAAGTCTGTACCCACTGACCACAACACTCCAGTCATGTGAGTTGGTACATTGTATCTCCAAAAGCCCAGAGATGTCATTGTCCTACAACTGCACACAGAATTCTAATTTCTCCCGTTTGTTCCCTATCCTGTATATGTTAATGTAGATGTGTTTCAGAGAGGCAACCACGCATGCTGATTTCTCCCAGACCAAGCATGAGGGCTTTTTCCCTATGGCTGTTCTTTCTTTACATGCCTATTCTTGGAGTGATTGCATTTCACCCCTATTTTTTGTTGATTGCTATCTCCTTTCCCTTCCAGTCACCCTGGTTCTTGGCTTTCCTACTTCATCCACAATGCTGTCACTTGCTATTTGACAAATCTTTCTCTGACACTATCATCCCTAATTTAAACATTTTTTTTTCATGTTGCCAAGCCTGTTGGCAAAGATTCATTTGCCCCACCTTGCCAGGTGGATCCCGCGTCTTCCAACTTGACCTTCAGAGGGGGTCCCAAGTTCATAGACACCGAAATTTTGCTGCCAACACCATCTGAGGTATTAACTGTTGATCAGTAGGATCCATCCAGTCCTTCTCAGGCCCTTGTCCCTCAACAGCAGGATTGAGAAGAACACCACTTGGTTCCCCATGTCCTCCTCCACTGTTCCCAGAGCCCTGTAGTCACTTCCTAGGTCTCCTCTGGCAGTGCTTCCATAGAACAGCAGCCTCGGGTTAGATGAGCCTTAGCAGCCTCTACACATCATCCTGTATTTAAGCCTCCAATAAGCAGCAAGCCTTCCCTAATGGAAAATCAAGTTGAGAGCCTTCATCACCTGTGGTAGGGTCTCCTACCTCTACCACTCACCATTTACTTCTATTGGTCCCAAGTAGCTCAAATTCAGCTGTAAGAAAAGATGTATTTCACAGCACTTTCATCTCCTCATCAGGAATGAGGACTGTAAATGTATTCTCTAGCTGCAAGTCTTTAGGTGGGGCAGGACCTTCCTCTTAATGTGAGTCATCATCAGCTTCCAGCCTTCATCATGATCAAACTTGTGACTTTCACTTTGTAGGCACAGGCTCTTCCTGCCCCTCTGCTACAGCTGAAGGTTCAGATTCTGAAGCTGCAATATCTTAGACATGATGAGGCTCGTGTCTTTCTTGTCCTTTCCGATGCTGTGTGGTGTGTTGACGCTCTCCTACAGCTCTTTCAGGGAGTTAAAGTTCAGCACTCAAATGGTTTTGTGTACCTGAATGAAGTCCCACTGCTGCAAAGAAAGAAACACTGCAGATGTCAGATCCCGGACTGGTGGGAAGTGTTTATGTTCTATTGATCAAATGCAGAAGTGAACACCTTCATGGTGACATTTGGAAGGCTTGTTAACCAAGGTGCTGAGCTACCTTTGAAACTATTTTACACATATGAAAATTGTTTCTTCTCTTGTTGCTGTTACTGTGTTTATGCCCTCCAGGCTGTCAGATTTTTCAAGGCTAGTCCATAAAGCTAAGTCCTTTTTTTTTTTTTTTTTTTTTGCAGGTAGTGCCATATGAAAGATAAGATGCAGAGCTCAATCGGGTGCTTCTTCAGAAAGAAAACATTGCAAAATATGTCTGTATTGATCCAGCAAGGCCAGATGTCAAAATTACTGGAGGTAGTACCTGCTCACCTGAAAACATACAAGAAATCAACCCAAAGCAAGAGACTACAGAATACATAAGAGCTGTTCAAGTGGACAACTGCCATAAATGACATCAAGGGAGTAGGGATTATCCGGTGAGGGCTCTGATGGGCAATTCTCAAACCAAGACAAGATTCAATTAAGCCTTGGCTGAAGATTGGGCTTATGCAGTCCTAGACACAGATAATTGCTCAATTTCTCTAAGCATTTGGAAATATCTGTCATTTCTATTTAGATTTTGAGTTTTTTCGGTAATTTGGATTGGAAATGAGACCTGCTTTTTAACAAAGAGTCTCTAGCTAGAACTGGCTACATTTCTCAAGATGAAGGAATTACTGAATGCTCTCTTTTGTATTGTAAATCACTTGCAAACAAGTGCAATTTTTGTGCCGATCTCCTTTCTCAGTGTATAACGTTTTAATGATTTTTTTCCCTGGGCCTTGACTGAATCCATAGGTTTTAGTGTTAACTGGTTTACACTCCTCTTATAACAGTGGATTAAGAATATCATGGATGTGTGAGTGCATTTCTGAGAAAAAAAAAAAAGTCCTTCCTGTAGAACTTATCCTCTGTCTTCTCTGCCAAATGTAAGGTAAATCTGCTCTGTATTGCTTCATTTTTATTCTCCTGATAGAGCTAGAGACATTCTTTAATGTTATTTTCTTGTTAGTGAATAAAAAAGTACTTTTCCCAAGCTCACACAAATTATGGCAAAGCAGGGCATGGAGCCCACGTTTGCAGATGTATGAAAAAGCTATAGTACCCTCAGAGGACTCTTTCCACCCACCTTGGTGAAACAACAACCATATTTAGGAAAGTAGAACATGAAGTAGGAAAGAGAAAGAGTAGATAGGCTGACTTTTTGCTTTCCTGAAATCCATGAGTGAAATTTTGCTATATTGTAAATGGGACACATTCTTGTTGATACTGACAGCATACTGAATCTCATAGTATTTAAATGTTTTGCTCCAACATCCAGTGGAATCAATGGAAAAGCTTTCAGTAAGAGTGAGTCACCTTCTCTGATGAGGTGAAGAGGAGCTTAAAACTTAAAAGTGAAAAACAAGTGTCCTCATGGTCAGATTTATGTTGCACACCCTGTAAGAAGAAGATTCTGTCTTTGCAGAACACATCATTTATGCCACTGCAGTACTCACAGCAGTTAATGCAGCAATAAATAGTTCAACTGCTTTGAGCCAGAAATACATTTGTGGCCAGTGTCAAATTATATTAATTAGTTCTCTTCTTTCAGCTGGATTCACCTGAAGGTTGGTTGATGTATTTGGCCTGCTTTGAGGATGATTTATGAGTTTGTAATTTCTTTTTCAGGAAGTGGAAAATAGTTGTAGAAAATATATAAATAGATATGTTAGTATAGACATATATATAATGAATTACAAGTACAAATATTAGTACATATGTATTGGGGATATTCATATAGCCCTCTAGGGGAGTTTCTAGGTAATTTAATTTTTTAAAGATTTTTACCGCAAGTACTTATCCATTTGGTTGACTTCTAGCATTGGAAAAATTCCAACATCCTGGCTTGCTTTTGTCAGTCTCAGAAGAGAAATAGTACCTTTATTCCATATTAATGTGAATTCACCATGCAAATGAGAACTAATTAATTACAGCCCTCAGATGGACCATCTATATCTAATCACATCTGTTTTCATCACCACTTGGAGGAAGTCCTTGTTCAGCTATTTGCCCCTGCTATACTGTCCTTCTACTATGATTAGAAAAAACACGTCCATAGCTTTTGGTGTGGGGATTAGAGACAATTTATGCTATGGAACTAGTTGAATACTATCATCCTCAAGCACTTATTGAATCCTTCCTACCCCCTGGAAGTGCTAATGGAAGAAGGTAGGTTAACAACAAGCTGATGGGTCAGAAACTGCTACTTGGAAATGATCTTCTGACCAATAGGTAAAGGCACAGGTAAATTTAAAAAAACCCAATTTTTAACGTATGGTACGCCCAGCTGTTCATGTCTTGGTTGGATCAAAATTAGGTCTAATCTTTAAGTTCCCAAATGACTGTGATGGAGACAGTTTTGAAAATGCAAGGAAGAAAGTATTCAGAGCCCTTGCCAGCCTTGTCTCCAGGGTATGAAGAGTCTCCTCTCCATATGATGCCAACCTTTGTCTGACAATGTTCAATACATCAGCATATTCTAAGTCTGCAAAATCTGGCTACATCTGAGAGGCCAAACATGACATGAGAACGTCCTAGTTTAGCTAGGTAAGTTAAAGAATGTATCTGACTTAAGACCAAATTCAGCTCCTTCAGTGTTAAAAATTCTTTTGAGGAAAGGTAGAAATAAGAGCCTGCCTCTCTTTTCCTTTGAGAGCTGCTTTTAAGCTGAAGCTTTACTGCAGTCCCCTGCTTGCCACCCATACCACAACCATGCAGCAGCCACATCTGTGCGTGGTCTCATATTTCCTTTGTCCTGACCCTAACACAGAGCCTTGGCTTCCTGGTTTGGGCTCAGACCTGCCTCATCATTATAGAAGTGCTGGTTGATCAGTGGCCTGTATCTGGTCTTCAGCGATGCCTCTGGCCCTGATCCTGACCTGGACCTGCTTTGTATCCTGGCTTCTTGCAGGTGAAGTATCTGCTCATGCCTCCCTTCTTGTTGTGCTCTGCTTTCAGCTCACTTTCCTTTGAAGAACAACCTTCTTCTTGCTTTCTGACACAGAGTTGTCAAATAGTACTAAGTATAAGGAATAAAAATAGATCATACCTTTTTTTTCTCTACTACATGTTAAGGGATGTAAAGAATGATCCTGCTGTCTACACAGCCCTCATACACTCATGCTGCAGACACCCCACACTCACAGGCCCCCTCCATCCACCCTGTACCCCATCCTAGAACTGAGTTTCCCTTGCACATCATCTGATATTAGCTTTGCCAATTGCCAATGAATTGCCAGTGAATACCCACACACTTCCCACACACTTCCCCTGCACATCAGGTTTGGGGAAGGTACAAACACCCCTCCCAGCAGCTGGCACTAGGCACAAAGGTTGTGGTCCCACTCCAGCTGTGGTCCCACTCCAGCTACAGTGCTGAGCCACACACTCACACTGGTCACCCCAGAAGCTGGTTTTCAGATACAAACTGTTCCCACTCCCCTGGCTGTAGATTGAAGATCCCCTTTATTCCAGTTTCTGGCACTGAGGCTCCCCCACTCACTTCAGCAGCCAACACCAGTGCCCAGGGGTGCCCACAGGCCCAGTCTCACTCCAGCAGGTGGTCCCCACTCCTCACGTGCTGCTTCCCCAGCAGCTGGCACTGAGTCCTTGCAGTGCTCACATGCCTGGGATAGAGAGTGAGATCACCCAGAGGGGTGGTCAAGAACAGACAGGAGACGTTGTGGTGGTCAGGCACCAGGCTCTGCTGGACTGATAGGCCTCAGCTCAAGGGCAACAAGGTCCTTTTCTATTCTTATCTGTTTACTCCATCTCTTTGTTCCTTCCTGCTCCCTCTTCTCCTGCACATTGTCTCCTTGACTGGAATAGTCCTACCGAGGCAACCCCACATCCTGGACCCTCAGGCTTGCATCCTTATCCTTTGCAATTTTCTAAGTTTGCCTGAAGATATCAGCTGGTATGACTGACCAGGTTTGTTTATGTAGGCATCTCCCTTATAACTTGTCAGCCTGGTTTCTGTCTCTGCATGTTCTTAATTATGGTTCCTTTAACCAGATATCATTAAAGGAGAAGAGACTCTCTTTCCACATATTCTTACAATATTTAGTTAAATGTCATGGGAATGACCCCAGGAAAGTTTATTGAGATAAACGTATGGTGAATACTGTTAACTACCAGGAGAGGAGTGTCGTGGGTTTACCAGCCCCCCCTGAACTGAAATAGTCAAGTCCAGGTGAATTTCTGGAACAAAAGCCAGTCAGAAGTTTTAGTAGCGCCTCTGCTAATGACATATTTGAGAAAACGGAAGAGAAGGTGAATTGCGCAGAAGAAATTAAGCAGCCATGTAGGAGGGAGGCAGCAGGCCCCCCGAAGTGGGGGCCAAGCCCTCTCCCCCAGCCTTGGGCCGGGGGCAGGCATGGCATTTAAGTCTCTCCAGCTGGGACATGTAACAGTGGAGAAACAAACTCCAGACAGAAGCTGCCAACCTGGAACTTGCTGCAGAAAGAATTCCAGCCCAGCGGAGAGCAGAGAGGACTTGTGATAATCAGCAGCTTCAAGGCCAGTTCTAGTAGGAGAGANTGTGGGATGGGACCCCACAGGAACAGGGGAAAAGGATTCAAAGCCATTCCCTGTAGCCTGTGGTAAAGACCATGGTATAGTAAGTGTCCCTTACAAGCCATAGGAGACCTCAGGAGCTCTGGTGTGCCCCCTGACCTCCGGTCCTAGCCAGAATGGAGGAGGGACAGACCCAACCCTGAAGTCATCATGCAGCAGAGCCAGCTGAGAGAGAGAGAGAACAAAAGGAGTCTCCAGCTGCGACACACTGAACCTGCCATCCTAAAGATAACAAAAAAGAAACCTTACAAGTGCTACAGAAATTGTTACAAAAAGAAGAAACTTTTCTCCTTTCTGGACTGATAAAGTAGGGAGAAATGCTTTTGTTGGACCTGGTACTCAGCCAAACACCCAAGCCCACAGCGAGGACCTTCCCCCCTCCTGTGTCTTCCCAAAGCGAGGGAATAAAGACTGCAAAACCTGAGACTAACTGAACTATATAAATAATAAGCTAACATTCTTTTCATAAGATAAGCAAACTTAATTAGAATTGTTGTAGTATATATTATTCCTTAGTCTTTATTTTGTTAGTAATAAATCTTAGTATTATTCCCCTTATGTCAAGCCTCTGTTTTGTTTGTATAAAACCTCTCTCAACTTATAGTAACTGTGTGGAGGGGGGAGTTTGAGAAAAGATTGATTCCCTGGTAAACCCACGACAAGGGGAAAAAAAAAAAGGGAAGATGAAAACTTTGTAAAGCAATTGGAGATGAGTCATGGGACAGCTCTTTTCCACCGTGTTAAAAACTTGTCATTTTGCATGGCAAAGCCAGATGTCTTCACTTCTACAAGTAATTTCATTTTAATTAGCTTTAAGTTCACAGCTATGAAACCCTTGCTTTAATATAGACTTTGAGAAAATAAAATTGAGGGGAAAGGCCAGCTTTATAAAACCCTGAGTAATTTGGCAGTGATCAAAGCATCATATATTTAGTCTCTGCTTGCTTCATTTCTGTAATAAATTGTTCTTTCTACATTTGTCAAGCTTTTAAAGAGAGGAAAAATTCTCAGGCATTTTTGTTTGTTTTGTTAAAGGTGATATTTCAAATCTAAAAAAACCTCTTTAGTGCTAGTTAATTGGATACTAAATCTTCCAGTAGAATAGCTCATACAGAAGTTCTGTGAAAATGTAGAATCAAAAAAATCAACAGGAATTGTCCTGTTGTTTTCCCTATCCTTCAGATCAAAAAATACAAAATGAACTCATCAGAATATTGTTTCCTTGACATGGTTTTAGCTGACTCCATTTAGACAGCTGGGTGATGATTGTTGATATTTTTTATTGGAATTCCGATGGAAGAAAATATAATTTCCCCTATACAATTCTTGGTGGGTAATGTGTAATCTTGGTAATCTATCCACTTCAGATTGTCAGAAGGGAATTAATGGGAGTGAGAACTATCCAGAGGAGACAGTGTTGAAAGAAAGGGCAATTAAAATGGAATCTACTTGAGTTTTGAAAGGGTTAGAAATAAAGGGAATTTCAGCTCTTCTCCCATCACATGTTTTTGCCCCAGTGAGAAACATTTTGTAAGCATATAGTCTCATTTCAGCCTTGGTGAATCAAGCATGGGTCTCATGCTTCCCACTGCTGTGTTAAAAGTAGAAGTGTACAGAAACATCCTGTTTCTTAGTCTTATCAGTCCTGCTTTGACAGGAGGAGAGCTTTTTTGAAAGAAACTGTATGTTGATATAACATTGCTTTCCTCCCCCCAAAAATTTTCAGCAATTTTGTCTCAATACAAGTGCTTGAAGTTTTTCTGTACCTGGTGAAGGGTTTAGCAGCAAAGTTGTGAAATGAGTAACTATTTCTCGTTATTCTCTCTGCTCTTGTGTCAAAGTAATTGGCAATGTTTGACCTGACTGATGCATGCAGCAGCAGATCTGTGCTATCATGGTACATGGGGAGATGCTGTTTGCAGTGGCTTCATTAAAGAGGACTCACTCGAGCACCTCTGCAAAACCAGCC
Organism: Pachyramphus minor; assembly: GCA_013397135.1. Classification (NCBI taxonomy): domain Eukaryota; kingdom Metazoa; phylum Chordata; class Aves; order Passeriformes; family Tyrannidae; genus Pachyramphus; species Pachyramphus minor. The sequence continues at coordinate 153,229 of VYXB01002189.1, read as the reverse complement.
CAGTGTTTCAAACACAGGGATCCAGCAGGTAAGAGAAGCCAGCAAAGTTTAGTGACATTCCTAAGAATTGTGTGCATAGTAAATGCCATCAGCCTGCATGCCCGTATCTCTGTATCTTGGCAAGGTCCTAGGCAGGTGGGCCTGAGGATGGGAATGGCTGGTTTAGAATAGGTCAGTTGTCCTGGTGATTGTGAAACAGTTTCACTTTAAGTATTCTCAAATGTGTTACTGAGACAGACTGAGTGGAGCTCAGGAGCCAAATGAATCCTCAGCAAGTTTTCAGACCATACAAAATCTGGGAGGAGTGACTGAGCACCAGGTGGTTGTGTGGCCATGCACAAAGACCTTGACTTCCATGGGTAGTAGCACAAGGATGACTTGTGCTGGCCCTTTGTGAGCAACACCAACTCATCTAAGTAGCAAGCTGGTTGTTTTTATATCAAGGCAGAGGGGCAACCCTCATGCTGCCATCACTTACTCTTATCAGCACTGAAAAACTCAGAAGTGGATAGAGAGCAGCACAGCAACGGGCTAGGACAGGATTCTTCTCTAGTGACTGCAGCTCTCAGTACAGGTAAAAGGCCCAGTAGTTAGCTTCTCTTGACCAGCTGTGTCAGGAGGGGCATGACCTTCGGTCTCATGACACAGAAGAGCTTTCCTTTGGCTACACAAGGTAGTTTTCTATAGAAACAGAAAATACAGGCTAAGGGAAGGAATGTAGCAGCACATTATTTTGCAAATGTAGAGATGCACCTGCCCTGAGCCTGCATTGAACTTCCAACATAAGACTAGCTTCATGCATGCAGGTGATACATAGCCTATACAAATAGCAGTGTGCACAGTAAAAGCACAGCATTAGTCACAGGCCTCACAGCATCAGATGATTTATCCACATCTACATGACCAGTTGTAGTGGGTTAGACCCAGTCCCACACAGCCACTCACTCACTCCTCCCTGAGAGAAATGTGAAAGAGTGTCAGAAGGGTAAACGTGAAAACTTGGGGATTGAAATAAAGGTATTTTAACAGGTAAAACAAAAGCTGTGCTTGCAAGCAAAGCAAAATAAGGAATTAATTCACTGCTTCTCATCAGCTGGCAGGTGTTCAGCCATCCCCAGGAGAGCAGGGATGTTATATGTCCATTATGTCTAACAGTTGTTGGAAGACAAACACCATAAGCCTGAACATTNCCACACAGCCACTCACTCACTCCTCCCTGAGAGAAATGTGAAAGAGTGTCAGAAGGGTAAACGTGAAAACTTGGGGATTGAAATAAAGGTATTTTAACAGGTAAAACAAAAGCTGTGCTTGCAAGCAAAGCAAAATAAGGAATTAATTCACTGCTTCTCATCAGCTGGCAGGTGTTCAGCCATCCCCAGGAGAGCAGGGATGTTATATGTCCATTATGTCTAACAGTTGTTGGAAGACAAACACCATAAGCCTGAACATTCCCACCTTCCTCCTTCTTCCCCCCAGTTTTTGCTGCTGAGAATGGTGTTACAGGGTATGGAATATTGCTTTGGTCAGTTGGGGTCACCTATCCCATCTGTGTCTGTTCCCAACCTCTTGTGCACTCCCAGCCTGCTTGCTGTGGTGTTGTGTGAGAAACAGAGAAGGTCTTGACCCTATGTAAGCATTGTACAGAAATAACTAAACCACCACTATGTTACCAACAACTTTCTGGTCACAAATCCAAAACATTTCACTGTACTAGCTGCTACAAGTAAAATCAGCTCCATCCCACCCAGTACTGGCAGCCTGGAATTCAGTCCAGTTATCCAGAACCCAAGAACAGAGTTTTCTTGAAAGTAGGGACAGGCCTTCTTGCCTTTAGCATCACACTCAACATGTGTTTCTTTTATTTGCTATAACTGAAAATTTTAACAGGTTTCTGCACAAGGTTTAATGTGTGCCTTATGTAAAGGTCTATTAGTTCAAGAGGGACAATTTCCACTGTAACACTTAAATGCACTACTATTTCTTCCCTATGGATGTCTGGTGTGCTCTCACCACAGAGTGAGGACTAAGAATCTAGCTGGTAAACATACTAGTAGACAGCTTTATTTGGTAAACACTCAGAGCTGTGCCTGTGCCAGAAATAATCCATCCTGAGAACTTGCCATCCACCACTTTTTGTATGGGTGGCAGATTGAAAGGGGGATGCACTAAGCAAGCATATATTTTTTCATTCTCTATTTCCCTCTCTGCTGACATTAATTCTTTCTTTGAGAAACTGGGACTGCCAGGGGTTGATGGGGTCCATCTGTCAGAGAAGGGAAAAGCATCTTCAGCCACAGGCTTGCCAGGTTGGTGAAGAGGGCTTTAAACCCAAGGTGCTGAGGAAGGAGAACTTCAGTCCATCCCACTCCTACCAGTTTGATACCAGTGCCAGTGAGAGATGCCCAGAATTTGGAGAGGGGTTGCAGGTCAGTAGGAGAGCATCTGAAAAGCATTACAAAGGAATTCCTGGCACTCTAGCCAGTAAGTTGGGTTCATCAGGGGCTGAACTTCAATGCCACTATGCAAACACACACGGCATGAGGAGTGAACAAGAGGAGTTACAAGTGTGTGCATGCTTGCAGGGCTGTGGTCTTATTGGCACCACAGGGACAGGGAGGGATGGCTTCTATAAATGGAGTGTTGGAATGGAAGGATACAGGCTCTTCAGGAAGGACAAAGAAGGGGACACATGGGGATATAGTGATAGGACTAAAGGTAATTGCTTTAAGCTGAAGGAGGGTAGTTTTAGATCAGACATTAAGAAGAATTTCTATACAGTGAGGGTGGTAAGGCACTTAACAGGTTGTCCAGAGAAGTTGTGGATGCTCCATCCCTTGAACTGTTCAAGGCCAGATTGGGTGTGGCTCTGAGCATCAAAGAATTCAGAAATTCTTTTCCTACTTCTGCTGTTGTTGCTCCCTTCCCTGATGAGGGTCAGGATCTGGTCCTACTGTGCGATTTAACCTTTGATGTGACAGTACAGAAACCTGTCCACCACAGCACAAGTCTGCAACATAATAGGCGGCCTTTGTTGTAACTTCATCTTTAGTATCCTTAGGCCAAATCCTTTCCAAACTATGCTCCAGCCTCTCTTTAAAGCCCCCAAAAGGCAGACTTCTCTCCACCTTGGACAAACTGGGTACTTTTGCTTGGCGGGGGGTGGGGGGGAAGGTTGGGNTCTAAAAAAAAAAAAAAATAAAATAAAAGAACAAAGGATGCCTCATACTTTCAATGAGGTATTGAAAAACTTCTTTAAGGAATCAAGAAAAGAAAATGTTTCCTATAGGAGGTTGAGTGTCCATGTGGGGAAAAGAATTTTTCACCAAAAAGGGCTCTGGAATTTTCTCATTTTTAAACAATCAAAACCAAAATGCTGCACCACATTTTCAATGGAGATTGGTACAACAGAAACCCCTGCTTGGAATTTTTGTGGAAATTCTTCTTTCATACATTACCTCTTCTTATCTGGTTGCAGGAATGTACAGGCAAAAATATCACTGTACTGCCTTCCTCCATCCATTCCTGACAAACTGACAACAATATCAGACCTTTTGACAGCTGAGGCAGGTTATCTTTCACCTATGTGGCTTTATGCACCACAAAAGATGAGCTCACAAAATCCATCCAGAGCAAGTAATCAATGTGCTATTTCACAATTATGAAGAAGCACAAGGCTTAAAAATGAAAAGGGTAAAGAAAAAACCCCAGAGTAACAAAACTCACATGGGAAGACACAGTTTGCTCACTGCAGGAGTTCAATTCTCCAAGCTTCTGGTAGTGATTTTGCTTAAGCATAATTGCTTTTGTGAATCAGGCAATCACATGATACAATAAGTAAAGCAGTAAATCAGTTCAAGCAGTGATGTACCTTATAATTAAGCAATGCAAGTAATCAGCCTAAAATGGGGCCCACATGAAATTGTAGTGTCATCAAGAGATAACACAATCACAGCTCTGCATCAAATGTGGTAATCATGGGGAAAAGATTGTTTAATTATTAAACCCCTCAATTCTGGAATTTCTACAGAGACCCAAGCAAAGTTTAACTACCCTGTCAGGAAATAGAACTACTTTCCAATTGTTTCTCTTACTATTAAACTGGTAGAAAACATGAGAATTGGGTTTCTGACAGTGTGCGTATCTTTGCTCTGAAAGCCTTTATTTTAAAAGGAGAAACACTGTGTTCATATCCTTTTTATTCCTCTCCAAAAGCCCGCCTAGTCTCAAAAGCTGGCAAAGGGTTCCTACTGTTGTATTTTTACATTTTTTCCTAGGAAAAAAGACACTGGACTCTTACCTTTTTCTCTGCGGAATCCCTTTCCAAAAACAAAACAGCTTCAGACTTCTTTGTGATCAAATAAACTCCTTGTAAGATCAAAAGAAACCTTTTGTGAAGCAAACTTTCTTTTGTGGTTGAAAATATTTTTCTTCTAGAAACTGGAAGCAGAAATGAGTAATAATCTTTTAAAACATCAGGGTTTATCTGTAACATTTTCTGCTGAAGTCTTCAGTTTTCAGGTTGTTTTGACAGAAATGTGTGAGGTTTCATTTTTTTTTATATTAAAACCAGTTTTCAGACATTAAATTATCACTATTTTTAACCCAAAACTTGATTTAAAAACAGAAGGTGGGCCATCATGTGTGTTTTGTTTCAATTCTCCTTTCTAGAGCTGGGGGTTAACATTGTTCTCACAAGTTGCATTCATTTCCTTTGGAGTTAAGTTCTCATTAGTGTTAGCTTGATAGATGCTGCTTCATTTATTTCAGTTTCTGCCTTCTGTGATATTTTAAGCTGCAGCCTCCATGAAGTCAGAAAAACTCTCATCTCAGCTGCATCACAGGGAGTGTCCTTTTTAGACAGCTAAATATATCACCATGACTTGAATTTTCTTCTGGGATTTGTGAATCAAATGGATGGGGTTCTCCATTACCTCTGGACTGATGTACAATTGTGAAAGCTTGACCTTTATCTGCTGAATACCCATTTTATTCTAGCCTGAAAATACTTCAGTCCCAGAACTGTAATGAGGTTTCTCAAACTTGTTTGTCTGCTAATTACAAAGTTTTATCCTATGCCAGGAGCCAAAGAGGGAACTGGTCACCAATTAACCATGACATTTCTGCTGTTTTTCTATCTCAAAGTGACTTGCCATGTCCCACTAATCTTCTCCTTCTGTCTTCAGGAAGTCTACAACGCATTATTCTGTACTTTTCCACTAATACATACTGTAGGAGACAAATGTAACAAAACTCAGTGCAAGACCTTATAGAAGGGTGAGGGACTATTTTTAAATGCTCTCTAAGTAGGTTAAAGCTCAGCACTTACACTTTCACATCCAGTCACTAGCACCAAGATGAGTGTGCTCAGCTGCTCTGATTAAGATCAGTGATGTATGACACAGAGGACAATGGATGCTCACTCCTGAGTCTCCATTGCATCTCTTGGTTTTATCTTGCTGAGCTATTGGACTAATTGGTTTTTGGATAGGCCTTTCATACACTTCAGGAATCACCAGCTATTTTACATTGAGACTTATTCAAACTTCTGTGAATACTAAGCAAAATAAGCCCATTGTCCCTGTTTCGTGATTATGGGATCATTTTAAGAGTACAGTCTGTTTTCTTGTTGAGATAGAAGGAAAAGGATCAGCACAGGATCAGCTATAACTGTGTTGCCACCTTCCTGTTAAGAAAAGCGTCAGTGACAGATCATGGGCTGTGACCTTACAAGGGCAGTAATCTTCTGGGGTCAATGCAAAAAACATGCTTGCCAGTATTTAGCAATTTGTTTGTTGTCTCTTATGCTCTTCATTATTGATACAGTCTGCTAATGTAAAACTTACTCTGCTGTTTGTTAGGTGCATGCAAAGATGTTTTCATTAGTTCATCTTTCAGACCAATTGTTCTCTTTCTGTTAAGAATTGTTATAGAACAAACTCAAAATCAGTACGTCCCCACTGAAGGGGATTTTTTCAGAACCTCAACATTTTTCACCTCCAAAAATACAAGATACTGCCAGGACCTCAGGGTCAGAGGGCTTGCAATCTTCAGGATGTACTGTGAGGGAAGATATCAGAAACTAGGTTACCTGACGTGGTGTAATTTCACAGAAAAAGATCAAAAGAATTTACCCTGTATACTCTATGTACAATTATTCATCAACATAGAGGAGTCATTCTCTATGAAAGAGCTCAAAACCTTTCTTCCACTGAAGAATGTCTTACTGTCATTGGGATGTATATAGCTTGATCTATGGCCAAGCAAATACCCAGCAAGGTAAACAGAACATACCTACCTACCTATCTTAATTTTTACCAACCTCCTTTCTTTATGAGACATTGATAATACAGAAAATAATTATTTTTGTTCTTTTGACTAGAAATAAATCTGAACTTTTGTAAAGATGAAGCTATCTGAGAAGAAACTAATTCTGATCTCAAATTAACACCACCTCCACTCCACCAATCTCCACCTTAGCAAATATTGACTCTCTCAGCATCCAGTGCTGGAAGTGTGATCAGCTCTTCAGGGTCAAGTGTTCTTCTTTGGTTATCCACACATTTCTGAGCTGACAGTAGAGACATCTAGCCACATCAGTTATGCTAAGCAATGGTGAATATGATTCAGTCTAAGCAAGATTTCCCTTGGGATGCAAGCTGAAATCCAGTGTCTGGCTCTGATCTGGCCTTATCTGGGCAGTGGAAGCCCACTTGTTTCTTGAGATCTCTGTTCATGAAGAAGACTCCATCCACACATGGTCAGTAGTTTGGTATCACCCCTCTATAAAGAAACTCCTAAGAGGACCAAGGGGGACTGACACCTTGTCCAGAGCTAGGACATTAAAAATCACAGTATTTATTTGAAATTGAAAAGACACTTCCAGAGAAACTGGACTTGTGCTTGGAGACCTGGTTTTGCTAGTATTCCTGCCTCCATCACTAAGGTGAGTTGGGACAGATTTTCCTTTGGATACACTACTGTTCTTCTCAGGGGTCAAACTTCCTTTCATATCCTCCTTTAGTAACTGTGTCAACACTTCATTCATTTCACTTTGCTGATGAAGTTCAGATATCTGCATTTGTGTTATTATGCAGTGTTATTAATATTGGACCTCCTGGTTCATATTAGGAGCACATTAATTTCCAGACACTCCTGCAGAAAGGTGATGCCTTTCTTATTTTGCTTACCTTTTCTCTCCATGATGCAAGGCTGTCTTCATGGGTATACCCTTATCAACAATGAAAGAAATACATGTTCAAGAAATTTGCAATACATGAGTAGAGCAATTTGAAATCCATGCACATAACAGGCAACAGACTTTTAGTGCCTGTCAAAGTTCAATTTCTAGTTTTTATTTAATTTTCTAGTGACAGTGCAGTCTCATGTGGCATGGAGCAGAAGGCAAATCTCATATCCACAAGCGTACATTCATTTAAAGCTAGCTTATAAAGTAATTTTGTGACAGAAGTAGCTCCAAGTGAAAAGTGGAGTATGGAAAAGATTAATTCAGTTGAGTCTCCCACTATTTCAAATTGAAGATGAAAAAAACCACCAACACATCACCAATTCAATATAATGTCAATTTCTTGAAATCTCTTCTGTGTAGATTCTTTATTTCAGAGTAGGGATTCTTACTACACTTATTCCCTTGTGCAGATGTAACAAAATTTAACTCTTCTCTAACAAGCCAATAATTTCCATGAAATTAATTGAAATTCCTAATTTGAGACTTTTACTCCTGTGTTGCAAGAGGATGAAACTTGCTGATGGATTAAAAAGCCATTAAGTGGATAGACAATACCAAATGAACACACAGGTGGGTTGTATATGTTCTATTTCCCCATTAAATAACTTTTGATTCTCACATACTCCTTTGGGGTCTGAATCTGTTTTCCAGGCAGGTTGTTGAAGTGTGTGCTTAACCACTGAGTTCTAACCCACTATTTAAATATTTTTCACTGTTCTGCTGTGGCACTGGAGCAGGCAACTCTCTGAAGTGAGGGGTTTAGTCCAAAGTATAATTGTGGTAGAGACTGAGTGGGAGTGAAAAAAACAGTGACTTGTACAGGAAGCCCCAGCAGGGAATTGCCACCATTCCCAGGCAGCTTTGAGACCTGAGAAACAGCGTAAATGGAATAGGAAAATAAAGTTTTCTTTGTGTTTGTTTAAGTTGGCTTTGAACACACATTTTTCAGTCCTCCATGGGCTGAGCATGATGCAATGTCAACGAGGCCTCTCCAGCTCTACTCCCCCAGCCCTGCCCCTCATGCTTGGACAGATTCAGAAAGTGCGTAAAGGACCTCACTCTGCTAAACTGTAACTGGCACAGAAAGGGGGAGCTTGGACTGAAGTGTTCAATTCTATCTACAAGTATAGCGATCTGCTTTGCTTGATGTGCATCAGCTGGCATTGTGTGTTTGATAAATGCTATCATTTGAGGATTAAATTTTAAAAAACAGTATTAGATGGGAAATGGCATTTAACTAATTAGCAGTAAGCAATGTGGAATTAAAAGGCAGACAAGCATATGGAACAATGCTCGTATTTCACAAAGATTCAGGAACATTAATGATTAAGCATTCAGTTGAATTCTGAAATGTTTTGAAATGTTTTTGAAACTCTCAACACAAGACATTTTCCTCTTTATAGCTGCATCTCCCAAAGATTCACTAAACACAGTAAGGACTGATGATAGAGAAAGGCCTTGTGTAAGAGTTAAATTTACAGATCATGTTTATGAATCCCATAATTTGTATTCACAGATACTCATCATTTGAGATGTTCAGGCCTAGAGGAGCTAATTTGGATTCAGCAAAGCACCTATACACATGCACTAATGGAAGTGTCTGTCTGAGTCCGGTTATTTCAATCTATTAAGTTTAACTCTCTAGTGCTTTAGCTTAAATTGGAATTTGTGTTTTTTTGGCCATTCTTGTCCAATACTCAACATATTTAGCTGTAAGATCTTTATTATGGCTACTAAACTGTCATTTCAGCCACCCATTTCGTGACTGTTTAATACGGTCACAGCTGATGTGTTCCACTAATATTGTATAGCATAGTTAATTTTTTTTTTCATTTTGTTAAGGGATTCACTTGCATGAACTGGGCACAGGGAAGATGGGGAAACTGAAAGACAAAGAAAGTTTAGCTCTTTTTTTTTTAATCAATTCTAGCCATAAAAGTTACAGGGTCAGAATAAATGTCTGACTAGTTGCTACAGCCCAAGAAGACAGTGGCTTAATATTATAGGTTTAATAGATGTGGTGTAAAAAACATGTTAGTAAGAGAAGAATCAAAAATAGATGCAGCTTTATAGCTCCATTTGCACTGATTTGAGCACAAATGTGTATTTGCAGCAAGAGAGATGAAATGCAAATGTACAGTATTGTCAGAAAGCTGTACCACTTGTTGAAGAGGGGAAGTATTAAAAATATACCGAAAGGAAGAAAAAAATATTTATTATAGGGACTATGACATATCTGATCAACTGGCAATACAAGGATGAAGCAGGAAGAGGGATGGTAGTGGATGTCCTTGGAGCCTCATGGAGAGAAGCGGATGAAAGAATAGCCTGATGTGTAAGCTGTGGATGCCCTAGTAGATGGGTTTCCTCATTGCATAATGAACCTTGAGTTTGGTTGTGCAACACAAGGAGGTAGAATCTCCAATATCACTATCTGCATATAACTTTGTTCCCACAACTCTGTGGAGCTGTTGGTTGACTGACACTGAGTGACCAGGGGCAGAAATACCATAACAGCAAAGGCAGGGCATGACTTGGTTGGATACTGTAATTTATTTATGTGACATTACAAATTACTTTCTACAGTTCCACCGAGGTAAAAAAACCTAAAACACCACAAACTCAGTCTGAGGTGACATAAATGTCTTAGATTTCTTACTAAAGTGAGGCAGTGGAAAGCATATTGAAGACCAAAATAGAATGGTATGAGGATTTCTGAGCTGTTATTTTGCATCTAACTATTATAGTGTCTTCAGAGACATCAGTGTAAAAAGCATAATACTGTCACAGCTTAACTTGCCAGCATTACGCATTACATCTAAGAGTAATTGCTCTACAAGTGTCTGAAGCATGTAAAGATATGTATATGATCACTTTATGCCTAATGAAAAGGTTAAAATATTAAACAATTAGGTTTGTCGTTATGGCTGCGAAATTTACCCACTGGGGTAAGCAGCTCCTTTCCAAGTCGAGTTCAGAAATTGGGACTACTCTTTTTACACAGCAAAAGAACTACGGGCCACAGCATCTGACACCAAGCTAGAATCTCAGCTGAGTATGCTGCTCCCCTCTGTTCATTTTCTTTTCCAAGAAGCAGAGTAGTAAAAGAAGGTGAGGTACAGAACTATGTGGGAAAATAGAAATTCTCTTTTGAAGTATGTTTGACATTTTGAATCCTGTTTACACTCTAAATAGCAACAAAAAGGGAAAGTTTGATCTCTTTTCCCCTCTCTATGACACGAAAAATTCTGAAAAAAAGAGGTACTCGGCTGTAGTTAAGTGTTTAGTTTTCATACAGACAGGTATTGCTAGAAGCAAAGAGTCAAGGAAAAATTATTTGGTCATTGACAAAGTGCAGCACTTTTGCTATATCAAAGCAGAATGTCTCAACAGCATCAAATACAAGACAGTAAAAAAATTTTAGATTATTTGTCTTTAAACTGCTGTATAAAGTGACACATCTCCATAGAATGTTCTGGTTTGGATGACTCTTATTCACTGATGGAAAAATTCCTGCCACAATACTTGAAATAATAATCTCATGACATAAACTTAATATGCTTTGAATAGAGACATCATTATTTAATCACTGCAGTGATAAAGATGAATTCTCAGCTTTATGGACAACTTCTGTCTGCCGAAGAAGCCTTATAATGTACAGCAGTAAGTCCTGGAGATAAGAGCTATAGGATATGCCACAGGAATCAGAGCTCTACTGAGATGGGACCCTTAACCAGACTGGTAAGGCAAGAGCTTGTTCAGAGAACAGCAGAGAGGGGAATGGACCTAGAGGGACAGGGGAGTAGCAAAGGGAGAGTACAAACAAGAAGTCGCCAGGAGCTAGAAGCTGTAAATGGCAACTTATCAAGGGGCTTGTTTATAAACTAGGCTGGTGCAACTGTGTTCATAAGAAAAAAAAAGGAAAATATAATTTGCATTCTTTTGTTTGCGTGTCATGGAGACAGAGGAACCAATACATGTTTGTTTCAGTTTTTCTAAGGGCAAGCAGCTACAGCTTGGTTTTGCGGCAGAAAACACTCACCTAGAAAGGTCATCTTCAAGAAATCTCAAGGGACCTTTTCTTCAGAGCTAGCAGAAACAGCTGAGAAGTCCTTTCACAGTTTTGGCTTAAGGGAAACACCTACTTCTTAAAAAGAATATTATATTGGAGTTTTTTTCTATTTTGTGGGGGAATAAAGACCGTATTTAAGGCCTGCTATAACTTGAATGGAAAAGCAAGAAACAGAGCAGTACTTTTGGAGACACAAAAAAATGTATGAATTCTGAAATGTTTTGACAGTCAGAATTGACAGCTGAAGAATTGACAACAAGAAGAAACACAAGTAGACTTGTGTTCAGTGAACTGAACCGCTGAACGGATTGCAACTGCTGTACACAAACTACCCTTAGCAAGTACCTGGCTCTTCTGTCTCAGTAGCTGTATTGATAAAAAGCTAATCATCTTGCTGCTGTACAGGCCTCGCCTGCAGCGTACTGAACAGTGCTGCAGTTACAACACTGAGAGCTGATAATAATGCAGGGGAAAAAAAAGAAAGCGAAAAAGAAACAAAGTATGTTTATTTTGGGCAGCTGCTTAAGTATTTTCTATAACCTTCATACTTGGTTTGTGAGGTTTCTTATTAGTATAGTTTTTACGATGACATTGATTTCAGTTTAGCAGTCAAACACCATATGGAATTGAATAATCAAACATTGCATTTAAAGATGTTGAAATGAAACTTCATGACTCATTTAAATTTTTTTTCCTCTTCCAGAAACAGAACTTTCCTTCTTTTTGGAGACCCTGATATTCATTTCTCCATAGAAAATGTCATCAAGTCCAATAACTGACTTATTCCACCTTCTTACAAGGACATTTGTAAGCACAGATTCCCAGCTGGTGGCCAAAGAAGGAGTCTGAGTTCCAGTATTTTGGGCAGTTTTGAAAGTGTCAAAGAGCGTGCGTGTGTGTGTGTGTGTGTGTGTGTGTGTGTGTGTGTGTGTGTGTGCAGCAGTTCTCCTCTGTCCAAGGTGCTGGGACAGGTGCTACCTACAGATACCAAGCTCTATCCCTCATCCTGGTGAGAAAACACTGCTATTTCTGAGATTTGTTGCCTTCCAGAAAACGTTACTAGATTACATTACTACCAGATTTATAGTCATAAACTATTATGGCCCCCATATATTGTTATAAAGCATCAGAAAGAAGATGCATATGGCATTGCTTACACCACTATCATGGCTGGACAAGCTGTTATTTCTATCATAGCAGAGATCAGGTATTCCAGGTAAATAACGTAACAGATCCCCATGAGTTCATCTGTCCAGCTGCATTTCTGCACAAACTGAGGAAAGGTTGTATCTCCAGGGCAAAAGCCTTCTCCAGAAGCTTTTCTGAGACCACCATTACACACAGATCTCTGGCCTACATAATCTCTTTTTAATGGTGTCCTTTCTTGCCTCTGCGCCTGAACATCGTATGGTGAGGAGTGTACTGATGGGAACTTTCCTAACTGAAAAGTTGGGGTATCACCTGGTTAAGAGGCACCCAAATCAAGCTCACAAGTGATTGGGTTTTCACCTGGAAGGTACATCCTGTGGCAGCTATTTGGAAGCTGGTGCTCAGGGTAGGGAAAAGATGCTGAAGCTGGGACCAGAAGTATCTCAAAGGAGTTTGTGTTTTGATGATCCTGTGGCTTGTTCTCCTGAAGAGGAGGGAGCTGTGAATTAGTTGATGTTAAGAGTTATGTTTCACTGTCTCATGTGTCTTGATGTTCTGTGGCAGCTCTATAATCTGGAAAAAATGGGAGCAGTCTGGGTACAGAACAATGGGTACCCGAACTTTGACAGGTCACCTGGCTATGGAGACAGACCAGCAGCTCTAAAAAGGTCAAAAAGAAATCCATGGACCTTGCAGAGACTTCTTTATGTGCCCATTGTTTTCTTGGGTTCTGAAAGCCCCTGTGGATGACATCACTATTCTCTGCACACAAAGGAGAACATTTGCCATTGCAAAGCTTGTGAGGAGCCTGTGAACAGGAAGCATGACATTTCTCAGCAACCCTATTTGGCTGTGCTGACCCCTGGCTGCTACAGGAGTTCCTTGATGCAGTGTGATCCAAAGCAGGAAGAAAGGTGATTTTAGGCAATTGGGTGTTCTAACTGTTAGTCCACACTTCTCTAATCCTTGTGTTTGAGGGTATTTGAATTGTTCTTTCCTGAACTCCAGGTATAAGTGTAGTATGTGACGTGGATATTTAATAGTGTGGGTTGGGGACACTGCCTTTCTCTTCAACAGCAATCACATGATGAAGGACAAATGTGAGGTGTTTTGTGACAGAACCAAACTATATGTCCTCCTCAAAGTTATATGGGCACTTGGTGAGGTAACACAGATGTGCAAATACTGTGTTAATTGCACAGGAACCTGGGCACACAGCTCCAGCAGGCTCCTAGATTAATTTCTTGAGCACAGTAATTTTTGCTGAGACACTGCTATGGTATGTATGGAAAAGAGAGCATCAAAAATATGGCATTATGCCCTTTGAATTGCAACTTCTTGGGGGGGAGTTAAGGCTTAAAAGAAGATGGTTCTCCACCCCCTCTTGGTATTAATTTTTCCTTTCTCAAAATTTGTTAGTAAAAGTGTAGCACATGCCTACCCAGCTGAGTTTCCTAGACTGACACTAGTGTCTGTTGCAAAAGTGGTTTTCTGGGAGCTCGTAGAATGGAACAGAACAGAACAGTTCAGTGGAAGGGATCTAAAACGATAATCTAGTCCAACTGCCTGACCACTTGAGGACGGTTGAAAATTAAAACGTGTTATAAGGGCCGTTGTCCAAATGCCTCTTAAACACTGAAAGGCATGGGGCAGCGAGGCAGACCCGGGTGGGTAGACACTGTCCTAAGATTAGAAGCATGCACTGCATCCCGCATCTGCAGCTGGCACTCAAGAGCTTTGCAGACTGCGGAGCCACGGTGGCCGGCATCGCTGTCCCGGGAAAGATTTCTGTCATGCCTGCTGGATCTACACGCCGGTGCCAGGTGCGGCCCCGGCGTCCTCCCTGACCTTCAGAGGAGGTCGCCCACCGGCCGTGCCAGCGCCTCTCCAGGATGCAAGCGCCGGTGCTCCCACATCCCCGGGCTTACACTACTGCCAGCACGATTCCGCCCTAGCCCCCTCCCTCCTTTCAGACCCATATAGGTTACTTTGGAGGTTGTTGTCCCACCTCTCCTGCTGGCGACAGGAGGGTGGATCAGCAGCAGAACCCGTCCCCTCCCCACCCCCCTCCAAGTCGGCTGTAGGCATCCCTAAAGGTGGGTGCCAGTGCCGTGAGAGGACATGGCTCTGCTCTGTCACGTAGCCCTCACAGCTTCTTCCTGCTCACCTTCAGATGCCGTCCCGATTCCGGGATGGACAACGGATCGCTGCACTCACGTCCTTCAACCGGCAATCGCAGGGAGGCGACTTTCCTCTTTCCCCCTCCCGCTCCTCTTCACCTCCCCTCCCTCCTCCCAGCCTGGTTAGCGAAAGCACAGAGACTAGCAGCCGGCGATTCTTTTCCCCGGCCACAGTAAATCCGAGTCGAAGCAGGAGGAAAGAGAAGGGTCTGCTCCCTCCCTATCTTCTTCCTTGCCTCTGCAACTCCTTCCAGGACCTAGGGAATGAGAGGGGATCCCCGTGAAGGACTCAGAACAGAGGACGCAGAACGTTTTCCCACACCCTCCCCTTTTTGCAGGAAGCCGTGTTTGCAGAGATTTCCCCTGGCACACACACTGACTCCCGAGGAGATGCAAGGAAGCAATTGCAAAATGCAACAACGAGCTGACACCTCCCCTCCTTCCCCCACGGCAAAGCACAAGGACACCTGGCTGCTGCAGACAGTCAGGGATGGGGTGGGGGACATGCAAACACATGCACCCCTCCGAGGTGCTCGGGCAGCGATGGGGGCCTCCTCCGCGGCGAGCACCGAGGGGCCAGGGCGGTGCAGAGAAGGGGCGGGGGAGCCGGAGGCAGGGGGAGGGAGACAGTCCAGCTCCCGCAACGAGGGGAGGAGGAAGGAGGGACCGTGTCGGTGGGATGGTCCGGAAATGCTGTGATAAAAAGAGGGGCGCGGGGGGAAAAGTAGGGAGAAGCTCTGGAGTCGTTCCCTCTCCTCCACACTGCACCCGCAACTTCCCCGGCTCACGGGCGCCGGCCGGAGCCTCCGGAGGAGCAGAGGAGCCGCAGCCACCTCTCGCCGGCCCGGCCCGTCTCAGCACAGCGCCGAGCGAGGTAGCGGCGCGGGGTCGTGCCGGGAGGGGCAGAGAGGAGAGGCGGGGTGTAGGCACACGGGGGCGCGGGGAGCTCGCGTCCCGCCGGGTGCNTGGCCGCAGACGGGGCAGCAGCTGGAGGGAGCAGCCCGCGCGGAGGGGCTGCGGGGCTGCACCTGCGGCCGGCCGGTCTCAGCCTTGAGCCCTCCCGACTCATCCTGCGGAGGTTGCAGCGCTCGCTGGGATTGCGCTGGGGGCTTTCCGAGGGGTTCGGGTGGGGGGCCTTGCCCCGCATTTGAGCTTTCCATCCAGCCACCCGGGCTGCGTCCGCACCCGGATCGCCCAGCATCCTCTGCTTGTCCTCCCGGGCACTTGCAGGGCGCTTCACCTTCAAATGCCCCCTCGGCAGTCCCCGGCAGAGCCGCCACTCCGGAGCAAACCCTCCGAAAACCGAGAGGGCGAGAGGCAGGCGGGGAAAAAAGAAAGTTCAAAGGCTTAACCCTTTCCTGCCCGTCTGCAGGAGACAAGCCGGGAGGGGCACCGCACTGCTCCTCCATGCTTGCTCCCGGCCACTTGCCCTATCTGGAGGAACCACTGCTTTCTCCTGCCTCCTCCCACCCGGTGACCGCTTACCAGTGTGCAGCTCTGCTCCTCACGTGCCTTGTCGTGCAAAGCAGGGCCTGAAGGGATGAAGAATTGGAAAGTTGTCTGCTCTCAGACAGCGGGGGAAAGGCTGTGGAGAGAGTGCTGAGAAAGGCTGGGTATCAACCTTTTCTTTTCCTAGAGACACTATTCCCCTTTTGATTGTGCCTTTTTGCAGGCTGCCCTCCAAGGATTCCTGGTCTCTGTGCCTGTGAGGTGTGAAAGTGAGAGCACCCCAAAGCCCTCATCATGGATTTTGTTATGAAACAAGCTCTAGGAGGTAAGTGTGGTTGGCATATGAGTGGCCTTGAATCTCTCCCTCCTCTTCCCTTTGCACATGGCAAGAGAGGGCATGGTGTACAATGATGGGGTCTGCAGCTGGAAGAGCTCTTCGAGGACTTGGAAGAGCATGCTTGTCACTGATTCATGATTCCAGAGCAAAGTGTTTGAAGAGTATGAGCAGGAGAGGGCAGCAGCAAGCAGAGACCAAAGCCCCATGTCAGAGAAGAGGCCTCCCACACAAGGTGTGCAGGCCCTGGGTCATGCCTCATCTGGCACCCTACCAACTGACTGCATATCCTTCTGTACAGTGTGCAGGTCTTGGTTTGCTTCATGCCATGCCACTGAGGCTGGCGTTATAATGGCTGCAGAGTGGTTTCAGAAGAGTAAACCCAAAGAAAGGGTGGCATTTTGTCTGTGTGTATGAGCTCTCTTTTCATCTTTGCCCCAAACACTGGACAAACCTTGAACAAAAAACCTCCAGTGCAGAAATTTTTGTACCTGGTATTTTGAGACTTATTTTTAATAAGAACACTGGCACAATTAAGAGGGAAATGGTAGTAAAGTGCCCACAGACACCCTACCTGGGTTTGAGGCCAAACTTCTATGTGTTTCAGAATATTGGCTTCCATGTGTGATAGATTGTTTTAACCTAATAGAGGAAAACAGAAAAAGGTGTGTGTGTGAAATTGAAAATAACACATAAGCATTTGGGAATAATGTTCCTTCATTCTGCAAGTTATGCTGCCTTTCTAGGCTGCTTGACCTGAACATTTAGTCTAAACAATGTTGTCACTGGGGCGATGCTGGTGGCTATTGGGAATTGGAATAGTTGGCCTCAGAGGAAGTCATTCTCTCTTGTACTATTTCTCATGTGTGCATTTTCCATTGTTTTTCCTTTGAAGAAACTGTAGAGTAATGGGATTGTGTGAATGTTTGTTATGTGGTGATATTGATGTCATACACAACTTCAGCATATACTGCAGGACTCTCTCCCATGGCATGGAAAAATTGTTTTCATATTTGAAAGTGGTGGGTGTTCTTCACCAAGGGAGCAAAACTTTCACAGTTAAGAACAGAGTGAGCTATGCAAGTTTTAGCTGGGGGCTTTTGAATAGGAAGATGAAACTGGAGAAGAAAGGGACAAATTTGGTTGCAGACATCTATGTGAGAAGATAATGGTTTGTGTGGTAGCAGTGTTACGTTTCATTACTCTACAGTGCCTGTTTTGAAGGAAAAATAGTTCTGAGATGTGCAGGTTTTGCACTGTTCACTATGGTACAAATAAGGTTGTTTGCACAGAAGTGAACAAGTGTACCTGCAAACTGGAGATACAGCCACTGCAGCTGAAGATCCATGAATCCACTAACAGGAAATAACAGCTTAGAGACTGCAGTTAAAGGCAGGGGGAGGAGGGCTGCAGCAAAGGAATATCATCTGAGATGTGTGTCTTCTTCTGCAGCTTAGTGACTTAACCTTGCGTTGGAAGCAGTGTGTGCCCGTGCTTAGCAGCATTCACTCTGGGAAGACATTAATTCTAATATAGTGTAGCATGTCACGGTCAGGATTGATACTATATGATAATAGGGCTTGCTGAGAAGGCAAATTTGAAAAACATCTTTTTGTGAAGTCAGAGTTCCTGATACCTTTCAAGATGCTGCCCAGGGCACCAGCTCTTCTGCCAGATGACTTAATGTGTCTGGAACTTGCCCACTTACTCAATAAAGGAGAAGTCTCTGCAGAGTGGTAAAATCCAGGAAACGCTAATTCATTAAGCAGAGTCCTACTTTTAAATTAGAAATAGTTTCAATGAAGAAAAACAGGATCTCCCAGTGCAAATGTAGTATGGAAAGTAAAGGTCGTTTTGGATGCTCATTTCTCACTAGGGTTAAAGCTGATGCAAACCATACAAGCTGGCCACACTGGCACAGCAAGCCAAGGACTAAAAGTTATAGTTTGTTTCCTTAATTATGGGGGCAGAACCACTTTTTGGATGCCAATTCTGACTTCCAAAGGGAGATGCTGAAACTGAGCAAAGCACCAAACCTCTAGTGATTGACAGACATGCTTTGGCAGATCACACCATCTGCTAGTGACCTTTTTATTATCCTCACTTTCAGGGAGGCCTTTGTGTGGATTTCATGGCTCTTTGATTTTAGTTTGATGCAGCTTTTCCCAGAACATCTCTGAATTCATTTGGCTGTCTGATAAGGTATTTTGAATAGTTCTTATCCCATTTTCAAAATCTCTTCTGGCACTCTTGGAAGAAAGAAAAAAAGTACTGCAATTATCTCAGGAGGGTCACCTCTAATTTAGAGAGAATCAGACTTGCTATAGATACTGCTTGCAGACCACCTACAGCTATGATAGTTTAACCCTTCAACTACCTCAGCTGGTGACAACTCACAAAGGCTGAGGACCAACTGGGTGTCCTCAACTGAACATAATGGGTGTGTAATTTTCTCTTCCCAAGCGTCCAGAACCAAAGTGGGGCTTAGGACAGAGCTTATGATAGCTAAGAGCCTGGATTTGAGAATGGTTTGTAGGGGGGGTGCTTTTGGCCTTTCCCTGATGGACAGGACTCTGCAGGATTCTGAATATGTGAGGACTTTGGGACCAGGTTTTGTCTTACTGGAATTTTCAGAGGAGGTACTGAAAGAAAGGAAAGGATCATGGTTCTCCTGCCTCCTCACTCACTTTATTGAGGAAGAGGAGGTCTCACTCTGATAATCAGCAGTAACAGTAGCTTTGGGAGGACACTTCTGTGAGAGTTTTCCCATTGCTTCTGAAGCAAACTTGGAAGATGTTACTTTTGTCTCTAATGACACAGGATGATCTAATTTGCTTTTCCTTGGAGTTTTGCCAGTCAGAGGTGAAGGAGGCAGCAAGGTGTTTTGAAAGGTAGGTGAGCTAAGTTAACAAGAAGAAAAGGCAGTTATGTAGTGTAGAGTTGCTTTGTTTCGAAGTCTGTGTGGCTAGGGGATCTAGTTTTTGTGGAATCAGCTTGACATGTAACTGTATTGCTGAAGTAGAATGTGTGCTTTACCTGACTTCTTGTTAAAGGGGGTCTGCACAAGCCTGCTGTTTCTGTGCAGTTGAAGGTCATCCTCTGCTGTACTGCCAGCACCGGGATTTTGCTGTTGGTGTTGGCAGCATTTTATGCCTGGATGTTGACCAGATTGAAATGTGCCTTTCCAAATCCCTGGCCCCTTAGTGGCAAAATCCTTGGCCCATTCATTAGCAGTGGAGACTGTGGTCCAGGAAAAGCAGTAGAAAATATTAGCTTATTTGGCCAATTTGCNAGACTCTGGGTAACAGTCACTCCATTTGTTGTCTGACAGTGACAGAACCCACATAGAAGTCATGATGCTGATTAGCTGTGTAAGACAAGAAGAAAATAGCAAGAGGAGACCTAAAGGCTTAAAACTGCTGCTTCTTCCACAGAAGGATCAACAAGGGGGTATTTTGTACCTCTGATCCTGCCACATCAGCAGACATTGACGCAGGTGTGTAACCAGGTTTATTGGTCACTTTGCTGCTCCTGTTCACAGGAAGTGTGTGACAGTTCACCAAATGAAGACAGTCAGAGTGATTTCATGACTATATTTTACATTAGAAGTGCTCTTTACCAAGCCAGGTCAGAGCTCTGGACTACTGTCATCATGACCAATGTGTATGACTTCCCAGGAAGAAGCTGGAAGTGCAGGACCTGAAATGGGCCCCCGGGGGAGTTTAGCTATAATCTTTTCACTGGGCATTGTTTATTTATTCTTAAGGTTGTGTGAAAGCAAAAGGTGAAGGAACACCTGACTCCCATGTTGTACTGCAGTGTATTACTTCCTCTTCAAACAAATAGGGAAACCAGATTGAAGTAGGAGACAGTGAACTTCATGAAGCTCTGCTGAGTGTCATTCTGTTACTGAGTGACTTGAGGGCCAAGGGTCTGAGGCATTTTCAGATGAAAAAGAGAAGAGGAAAACCTATGGAAAGGGAGGAGGACTTGTCAGAGTTTGAATCGTGCTGTGTTTCAAGAGAGAGAGATTTCTTGCTGTAGAAACCAGCATTTTGCAGATTAGAATGCTCTAAAGATGAACACAACACACAGTAGGTCTAGCTCTGTTTTATATGATGTTGTGCAGAGCCCTTTTAATGTGCTACTTTTGTTGCCATGAATAGGAGAAATGGCAACAATTAGATGGGATAAGTTTGGGATACCTGCCTTAAATATTGACTTTTCCTAATGTCAGCCTGTGGATAAATCACGTAACTCCTTTCACATAAAATGATTCATGTGAGTGGTACTGTCTATATTTCTTCTTCCTGCTTTCCAGGACCCCTTGTATTCATTATGCCGTGCAAGTCCCATGAGAAGGAAGGGAACATCTGGATTTCTGGATGGATATTCACTGCAATAGATATTACAGACATGATTTTCTGTTTTATTAGCAGCAGTGTAGAGTGAAGACCGCTACTTAACATTCACTGCTTTAGCTGTCAAGAGTTGGTGGACACTGGTTTTAGTTCATAAGGACTCTTATAAAATACTGTAGGCAGAAGTCAAATGCAGCCAGATTGCCATCTGGGATATGTCAGCAGGGAGGCACTGCCTGCTTCATGTCCTTTACCAGCAACTTTGATCCAGCTATGCATACAACACAATACAGTCCAGAGGGAGTCCCCTTGCTTAAAGGTAGACAGAGATTTAAACACTCTTGGGGGTAATGGGATTTAAGACACTGTCCATAAACTCAGAAAAAGCAGCCCCTGTGCTAAGCGTACATTAGTGAAGATGTATGTGTGAATGCCAGATAAGCCTGAATGAAAACCATATATCTTAGCAGTGACCTTCTGTATATTCTGCTGCTGCATTTGCCTCATTTTAGTAACTTGTGATGTGGGGATTAAGTCCTTACTTTTTGCAGGAGAAGTCAGCTAGATTGAATACAGTTAGAGGCAATACAGACCTGTCCAGGTTGGAACAGACTGTGAAATAAACGTGGTGGTTTCCGTTTTCTCCTTCTCCAATGCACTTTCTTGTTTCTCACGTTTCCAGTTCTCTGCAGAGCCTCCATCCTGCTCTGGCACCTCATACATCAGCTAGGCTGTTTATGTTAATGTATGAAGTTCTGGGGCAGGACAGAAACTGTAATGCAGAACTCTAAGTCATAGTGCTGGTATTTACTTCTGGGATCTCTTTTGTCTGATCCTTGAGACCTTTAGTACATGAAGTTTTTCATTTTGCTTTCATGACATGCTTTCATTTGCATGTCAGGGGCATCCAAATCACGAAGACTGAAGAATAAGACAAGAGACAGGAGGTGTCAAGGCCACTGTAGCATGTGATAGATGTTGGGAGGACACCTAGTTCTCAGCTAACTTCTGCCTGTATTGTGTGCAGTTCTGGGTCTCACAATTTAACAAGGTTTTTAAGGTAGTTGAATGCATCCAGAGAAGGGCAACAAAGCTGGTGAGACGGCTGGAAGGAATGTCCTCTGAGGACTGCCTAAGGACCTGTTTTTTTGTGGGTTTTTGTTTGGTTGGGTGGGTTTTTTTCCCTTTGGAGAAAAGGACGCTGAGGGGTCACCTCATTGCTCTCTAGAGATTCTTGAGGAGGGGAAGTAGTGTAGGAGGTGCTGATCTCTTTTTCCTGGGATACAGTGACAGGATGCAGAAACCTGGGATAGGTGGCCTATCTGATGGATACATTTTTCACAAAGAATGATGTTATAGGCTTTTTTTTTTTTAATGTATATTGCTGGCAAAGAGATTGTTTTCAAGAAATTTGATTGAGTGTAATCATGTCTGTTGCCAAGACAAAGATAGAAAGGAAAATGACGTGTAGGTGTCTCAGTGCTTCCACAAAAACAAAACAGACATGCTGTTCAAGGCTGATGAATCTATACCAACCTTGAATCTTCTTTTCTAATTTATTTGATGCCAGATCCTACAATGGCACCTGTAGGGCTTAATTTGTTCTTCAGGAATTCCCCTTAATACCAAGGAGCAAGATATCTTCCAAGGAGGTAAATTGATGCTGTTCGGATGATACCAATGAAACAACTACAGTAATGGTCAGATGACTTATTCCATCCATGATCCAAACCAGAAGATGAAAAACTGGCCAGGTCCTTTCTTCTCGTGCCTTTGTTGAGGAACCTGCCTTCTATATTTGCCTACCTCTGTTGAGTCTGTTGCTCTTAGAATCATACAAATGCTCTCAGCTGTGACTGCTGGGATCTTATGTTTGTCTTGCAAGCAGGCACTGAGAGCAGAGTTGCTTATTTAGCATTCTTGGAGGAAATGTGCATCCTTCAGCTGGTTGTAGAGGTGTGCCACAAAGAGCTTGACTAAGATTTCTCCTGCTGAGCCTTTGCTTGCTGAAAGCCTGCTTGGAGTAATGTGACATGGATAAGCAGGAAGTTTACTGTCTCACAGCGAGGGAAAAATAAGGAAATTTCACCTATATTAAGAAGTTTGTCTAGGATTCATTCATGGCAGAAAAAAAGATGTTTCTCCTTGGTTTTCTATCCACTTCAAAGGAAGTTCTGCATATTTTGATTTTAATATCTGTTGCTGTACACCTAAATCTTTCTCACTTCCTTTGTTTTTAAATTTCCATAATTGAAGCATCAAAAAATGATAGTTTCTTGCCAGCTGCATGGTTTTGGCACAAACAGAGTTTATCAGTGCTGAAATTTTGGCTTGTGTTGCATTGGAAATGCTCTCTGCTGCAGTGGATTTGGAGCCAGAAAACAGTCTAGTGAATGATGCATTACAGTTAATTCAGATCTTCCCGGTGAAATGGGATGCTGAAAATATAAGCTACTGGTTTGCGTTTTATTGTTCTTAAGAGGAGGGAAGTTCAGAATGTAGTTCAGTTGTTAGTTGTGGAGATCTATTTGCTTGCTCATACGCTGGCAGAAGGACAGACATTAGGGAAGATGGATGTGTATGGATGCTGATGTACTGGGAGGGCTTTGTTCTCTGACAAGAAATGGAAAGTTTGAATTCGTAAAGCTGTGAAATCAAATCCATCAGGGCTGTCTGGATTTAGAAATCTTGCTGAGTTAAGTCAAGAGTATATGGCCTGTATTTGCTGGCACTGCAGTAAAGTACAGGGCTCCAAAAGTAACCTCTGCAAAGGGTCTCCATTAAGGGAAGACAAGCATCCTGCCTTCACAGAATACAGGAGTGTCTTTCATTCTGGGGCACACCCCAAGGCCACCATGTCGTGAGTTACCAGCCCCCCCCAAAACTGAAATAGTCAAGTCCAGATAGATTTCTGGAGAAAAAGCCAATCAAAAGTTTTAGTAACGCCTCTGCTAATGACATATTTAAGAGAACAGAAGAGAAGGTGAATTGCGCAAAAGAAATTAGAAGAAGCCATGTAGGAGGGAGGCAGCAGGCCCCAAAGTGGGGGGCCAGGAACCCTTGTCCTTTGGCTCTGGGCTGGGGGCAGGCATGGCACTGAAGTCTCTCCAGCTGAGACATGTAACAGAGCGGAGAAACAAACTCCAGAAAGAAACTGTCTGGCTGAAACATGCCGCAAGAAAGATTCCAGCCCCGGCGGACATCAGAGGAGGATTTGAGATAACAAGTACTCCAAGGTCAGTTCTAGCAGGAAAAGAGATGAGGCAAGGGGAGAGTTCTCCCCCCCGCTCTCCCTCCAGCAGGGGAAAAGACTGAAAGTTGCAAAACCCCTGCTACCTTTAGAAGATAACTGAGGTGCAGAGACCCCCTGACAGTTAGTGAGGGAATTTGTCCCAGAACAGACGAGTGCCTGAGGAGGATGTGACCCTCGTGAGAGGCCTGAGTTGAAGCAGAGTCCTGCTAGAGACCTGTGCCCTTGGAGAGAGAGTTCTATGCTGGAGCAAGTTGTCTCAAGTAGGACTTGTAGTTCCAGTGAGAGATCCATGCTGGTGCAGCTCACTTGTGACCCTAAAAGACAGCAGAGTATGGAAGAGCTGTTATCTTGGGTGGCCCCACAAGGAGAGGTCTATTTAGGACTATCTTCGGTGGGAACAGGACCTCCATGCAGCAGAGGAAGGACTCAAAGCCATTCCCTGTAGTCATGGTTGAAGACTATGGTAGAGTAAGTGTCCTTCTGTGAGCCATAGAAAGGACCACACAGGAACAGGGAAAAGGACTCAAAGCCATTATCCCCTATAACTGTGGTACAGACCATAATGGAGTAAGCATCCCTTACAAGGCATAGAAGACCTCAGGAGCTCTGGTGTGCCCCCTGACCTCCGGTCCTGGCTGGAATGGAGGAGGGACAGACCCAACCCTGAAGTCATCATGCAGCAGAGCCAGCCGAGAGAGGGAGAGAGAGAGAACAAAAGGAATCTCCAGCAATGACACACTGAACCTGCCATCCTAAAGATAACAAAAAAGAAACTTTACAAGTGCTACAGAAATTGCTTCAAAAGGAAGAACCTTTCTTCGCCCTGGACCGATACAAGGGAGGAGCAATGCTTTTGTAAATACATATGATGATTTTACTAAAAGAAGAAACCTTTCTCTTGAACTGAAAAGTGGGGAGAAATGCTTTTGTTGGACCTGGCACCCAGCCAAATGCTCAAGTCTACAGTGAGGACCTTGCCCCCCCTCCCTTGCCTTCCCAAGGCAGGGGAATAAAGACTGAAAAACCTGAGATGAACCAAACTTATAAATAAGAACCTAACATTCTTTTCATAAGATAAGCAAGTTTAATTAGAACTGTTGTAGTATACATTATTCCTTAGTCTTTATCTTGTTAGTAATAAATCTTAGTATTATTCCCCTTACTCTGTTTTTCCACTGTTTTGTCTGTATAAAACCTCTCTCAACTTATAGTAACTGTGTGGAGGGAGGAGTTCAAGGTAAAAAAATTGGTCCCTTGTAAAACACACAACACACCAGCACAAAAATCCATCCTCGCAGCAAGATGGTTGCATGGGAAGTTGCATGTGGCAGATGCATGGAGGTAAGAACTTCTCCAGAAGTTTCTGAAGTCCATCAAATTGTTGAGGATGCCTGGAAGAGGAATGGTAATAAGCAGGAAAGGCTGGCAAAAAGAAAGGGACAGATCTTTAATGTGTTGCCACTGGCTTATCTCATGTCAGAGTGTCATGGGTTACATGCAAATGCTTGGTCTTCTGTTGATGGTCAAGGTATCCTCTCTGAACATTGTATGACAGTGTTCAGATAAGAAAGAGAGGGAATGGAGGCTGGTGCTGAGACCCAGAGACAAATACAGGGTGTTACCAAGAATGAGAATTCAGAGTTTTTCAGGCTCTTGGAGAGGGGATATGGCTTATAAAGTTGCCATCATACTTTCTCACCTACAGTTTGATTTGGAGAGCTTGGATAAAGTCAGTTATGTTTCTTTTAGGTTGGCTTTTTTGTGGCTGGAGTACATGTCTCTCAATGTAGAACACTGCAGAGAAGGCTGGAAGTTTCCACACTTGCTGTCAGGTGATTATGTAGTTTGCTGAAGGGTAACAGCTGCAATTACAGACATGGCAAAGGTTACTAGTGATCTATCACTGGTACGAGTCACAATGCATATTAGAAATAAAATACTCCAAACAAATTGTGTCTTTCTCCTAGGTGTAAATCAATGATCACCCTGTGCAGTTTGAGGATTGATTTTTTTTCCTCTCCTGTATTTTAAATGAGCTGCTTGCAAGTTGAGTGGGTGCTGTCACTGCAGAAGTGCATTAATACAAACAACAATTTAATCTGATGACTTTGAGCATCTTTTTTACAATTTTAATTTGTCATTGCCTCTGAAAATGAAGCTGCTTAGTAGGTACCTACGTTTTTGCAGCATGATTTGAGTCTTGTGGCTTATTTGCAGTGATACTGACCTTGAAGAATGTCAAACATACAACATCATCAACAGAAATTTGGGATCCAAATGGCTGTGAATTACCTTCTGTGGAAAATAGAAGAAACAAAGAAAAAAAAACCAAAACAACTTGGGAATGGGAGAGCTATTTTGATGACTCCAGTCTCCTGAGAGAATTGGAGAAATGAGGGGGGAAGGCAGACAAGAATTAAAGGAAAAGGGAAGAGAAAGAAATGTGTGTCAATGCCTAGGAAAACAGCTGAGCTGCCATATCTCTAGGTCCCTCCATCTATCTCTCTTTTTTTGTTTTTTTTTTCGCTGGGCAAAGTTGGCCAGCAGAAAAGAAGTCTGAACCTGCTAGTTAAGGTAACTGGGCGTAATAGGGTTGTCTCAACTGCTGGCCTTGTCTGTGGGAGAACCCTGGGTATGCTTGGGAAAGTCACTTGATCTCTCCCAGTCCCCTTGCCTAGAAAGAAGTATGGGATCCCTTATTCTAAGAACAGGACAGAGTCAGCTAGGCTCATGGGCCACTGAACACTGCCCTTCTCTTCATGGGAAGTGAATAGCTTTGTTTTTTCCTTCTATCATGTCTTCTGCTTTTTGGTGCTGGGCAGAGCTGAACTTCCATAGTGGACTTGAAAGTTTGTCCTTGACTGGATATTGGCAGTGAAACCTT
>VYXB01002189.1:101555-116157 GCA_013397135.1 Pachyramphus minor | reverse complement strand
TTTTTTAAATTCCTGGCAATGCAAATTATTCTGTCTCTTAATAAACCATGAATTTGTTACTTTTTTCATCACCCAGTTTGCACTTCACACTGGTGCTACAATGGAATAAGTGTCCATGTTGTCATTCAAGCAATTAATTAAAATGAAGGGTAGAACTTGCCGAACACTCTACCTGCTGCACATCCTTCCAACCTGACAGCATATCAATTGTGCAGCAGCTTCCAGACTCAACAGGGCAATACAGGGTATTTCTTGGCATCTTTTTGTGGTAGGTTCTGCCAACATACTGGTGGATACAACCAACACAGCTAACTGGCAGATTTTGAGGCTCCCTTCAGGTGATTGGAGAGAACACAGGTAGCGTTCCTTAACTATAGGAACCTTTACCATCCATGCTGGGTGCCCATATTAGCTGAGATGGCTCCCATTAGGATTTTCTTCCTGGAAGAAGGTCGCAACTACAGACCCAATTTAGGTTGGCTCAGAATGTTTGCAAAAAGAATATCTGTACTTCCTTTCAGGTCTGCTAACCAGCAGGCAGCTTAATTGCTTCATTTCAGTGGTTTACACTGCTATTCCTTTGCTTGCTCCTGTGAAAGTTTGATAGGCAAATGGAACAAAAAAAGGTACTGTGAGACTAGGGAAGGTTTTGAGTGGATATCCTATGAAGGTTTTGAGGGGGTATCCTACCAGCAGAATATGGTGTCTGACAGGTCTTGTATTATTAGTTGCCTCAGAGCTGTGGGTATCCTGGAACTGAGACATGACCCTGATCCAGAATTTATTTAATAATGCTGGCAAAACATCTATGAGGTTTGTGATTGGTGTTCCCCTGCAACCAATAAAACAAGACACTGCCATGTCTTCTAAAGTTTTGCATTCTTTATACATGCAAGGAACAGGTTATTGCTTGTTAGCACTGTGCTATTACCTCTCTCTATGTGCTCTGCAGTCTGGTTTGATGGATGTTGGTCTCTGGTTTGATGGATGCTGGAACAAACTAAAACCGTCCATCAGTATGAGAGTCCTCTTAAAGGAGTATTGTGCTCATATTAGAGCAGGAGGCATCCGAGCCTTAAATCAGTGTGCGAGAGGCAGCATGCATAGTCCATAAGTCTTTTGGGGACGTTGCTTTGTATTTTGATGTAAAGGAAGGCATAACCAGCATGAGCCATTTCTGTGTGCTGTGGCTCCCTTGTCAGAACTAATGAGAGGCTTATCTTAAACAGGGGTGATATAATGAAAATGAGGTGAGGATATGGGGGAAAATACCTGAGATTGCCATATTCACCAGAAGAGAAGCATGGTTTACAGGAGCTGAAAAAAGAGTGCGGTGTTTTGTACTGGGAGTAGGTCCCTTGAACAACTGCCTGAAGCTGCTATGAATAAGATATGCTGTGTCTCTTTCTGACTATCCAAGACAGTTGTACTTTCCTTGAACAGGAGTAACTGGCGTAAATTTATAGGTGACACATGCATTTTGAATATGCCTACCAGTCTAACAACACTTCATGTTTCCAGCCTAAAGAGGCAGACAGATCTTCTTAATTCTGTCTTCCGTTCTATTAAAAAAAAAGAAGTATCTAAAACCGTGGCAATCGTCAGGTGTGCTACTTTGCGACTGTATTTGAGCTTTCTTCTAGCAGCATTGGCATTTAATCTTTTTTTTCTTGCTGGCTCTTAGAAGGAGGTGTGATATCCCAGTGGCTGTGGCCACTGTAATGGCCCCTTGTGTGTAGGTTGCCTGCATAGTGGTGAGAAGAATTCTTTCTGTGCTGGAGAACAATGCATCAAGTTCACAAAATGAGTCAACATGTTCTGTTCTGGAAATTTCTTTTTGGTGTTTGCAAAAGGAAGAAACAGAATGGAAGTGACTTAAGGATTTATCAGATTGTCCTGTTTGCAGTGGTAGTCATAGTTGAGGTATGACAATCAACAAAAAGGTTTACCTCAAGAGCATTCAAATTTTTCTCTATTAGTGGTCTTCTCTCTTTTTCATCATGTTTGAAGGACTTTGTTTTAGCCTCTAAGCAAAAACAATGCTTCAATGAGCTATTTTGATGCTGCTACCTGTTCCCCAGCTCTCCCCATCTCTCCATCTGTCACTGTCTGTCACTAAGTCACTGACTGTCAACCTTGCTACAGACCTAAAAGGAGTGAAAAAACCCCCATGAGCTTTTAACAGTTGCTTGCCTCAACAGTGTAAGATTTTACTCAATGTTAAAGTGTGACTTTTTCTACTGCTGAAAAATTGGGATGTTTAGCATAAGAAGATGTAGATTAATGGGGTTGCTGTGATCCCAGGTAATGATTTGTAGCTTTAATCTGGAAATGCAAAAAATTATGGTCAATAAGATAAAAAGCATGGGCTAAAATTAAGTATATGTGTAGCACCTTTGTTAGGTTGGGGGCATTTTCTGCGGACAGTGAGGAAACTAGAATTTGCCAAGTTGCTCTTTCTTTGTTGTCTTGGCTAGAATGAGATCTGTGCATGACAGAAAGCTGAACATGAGTGCACAGCTGCTGAGATGTGGCAAGAACATCACTGAGAACCATGATGTGTTGAGACTTGTAAGGAGATCCTGGCTACAGTCATCAGTTGCTACTCCCCTTTATAAGAGTCTTTAGGCCTTGTTTCGTGCAGCCATTGGCATTTGAGGGGTGTGCAGTCACACATTCTTCCAGCCATGCTTCTAGGTCATGTCCCATCTTCCTTTGCGTTAGTTCTCTGTCTCCAGTATTGCTTCAGATGCAGCTGGGCTTCTGGGTTCTCTTGCACGGCAGATTTAAAATTGTGATAAAGCAGCTGCTAGCTGGAATTGAGGCTTAGGGTCTCATTAGCTCACAGAGACACTTATATTTTCATCTGCATTTTAGGGGAGCATATGATACCCTGTAATTACAATGTCTGAAGGCTCTCCATCCTCCTGGGGCTGAGTAGCCACAGTTTTTCGGCTCATTTGATAAGTAGCAGCAAAATTAACCATTTGTTTATAAAGCAGCTAAATTTTTTACACTGCTGTCAGCCATAGAGGTGGATGAGGTGGGTGGATGACGTAGGTAGGAGGTACCCTCCTCATCCCTCCTGCATGCTCTGGAACATCTCTTCAGTGTTAACAACAGGTCTTGCTTCTTTAGAGCTGCTAGACTGTAAGGTATATTTCAAAGGATGGAAAGATCTTTACTGTTTTTCACAGAAGAGTGAATTAAAACTCAAAGTAAAGCCCGGTCACTGGGATGTGAACTGGGTGAATTTGCCATCCTGATTAAGGGCCAGCTTTATTGCCAGTGCTCATCTGTCCTGTTGAATGTGTGGAGTGATAGAAGGTTGACACAGGTGTCACATGAAAAGGAGAGATTTTCTTAAACCCTTACTATTTGATTAGTCTGTCAGTGTCCCAGGACAGCTGAGACACTTGTGCCCTACCAGCCCTGTCAGCAGCCCATTATGGGGACCCTTCACTGGGCAGTTTGCCAGATCAGAGGTGGTTCGACTTGTTCGGCTTGTTCAGGGTCACACACCAAACAGAGAGACCCCCTCCTGGGTCTCCACACCTTTACCCGCTGCTGGCAACTGCCAACACCCTTGAAGGAATCACATCAACAGTCTACAGAATTAACACTCTTTACAAATAAAATTGTGAAAGGTTAAGGTACAAGAGTTGCAGATGATAGTATCTGACTGCAAAAATTGTATTTAAAGCAATTTACTAATTCAAAGCAGTATGTTAACAGGCTCTAATCCCCAGTGAAAGCTATCTTGAGATAATCAATCAGTGCACATAAATGTTCTTACCCAACAGGCGTCCCTTGGGGTGGAGAGAACAGGTTCAGCCTGTTGACAAACACCAGAAGTTTTGATGGAGTCTTCTCCTCAACATCTACCTATTTTTAACTCGTTTTTATACTGTTTCTTTCCATTTAGGCAGAGCTTGAGGGACTTTAGTAATATACACATTCTACTATCTATTTTCCTTCCCCATTCAGTAGTGCTTGCTGTTTTTGCTTGCTCCTTGAGGTCTGGAGGAGTATAGCTTTGATCTGGTTGAGAGGGGTGGTTGAATCATTAATATTGAGAATCCTTCAAAAAGTTCTTAGAATCATAGAATGTGTTGTATTTGAATGGAATTTTGAACATCATCTATTTTCAATGCCTCTGCCTTCTACTAGATCAGGTTGCTTCAAGCCCCATCCAAGCTGACTTTGAGCACTTCTAATGATGGAGCCACCCTCACCTTCTCTGGGCAACCTGTTGGTATTGCAAAATTACCAAAAGGAAGTAAATATTTATGATCATTACCTTTATGCTCAGCTATGTATATTAGCAGAGGTCTTGCCACCAAACTGTTCCCAGGGGTGTGGCTAATCAGTGATGGAAAAGGGTCTCTTCATAGGTGATTCATCTCATGGAGTTTGGAGTCATCCAGGCTGTTAATTTTGGTATGGGTTAGGTGTAGACTCACAAGCGAGTATAGGACCTTATTTTCATCATTAGAGTTTCTTTATTCTGCCAGCAATACCTTATCAAGTATGTCTCAGCTTCTGAAGAGCTTATCAGGAATATTGTGGGCTCTCACTGAAGTCAATAGGAATGTCTTGAACTCCTGATGAGTTCACCAGAGTGTCGAGCTTGTCAGGGAGGTTGGGGTGGAGAGAGCCCCTGGCTAAGTAGTTACTTGTCTTTGGTCACCTTTGTGGCTGGTCACATCAGCTCTTCAGTACAACATCCTGTGTTTCCACTTCTCAAGGTCCCTGTTATCTGTTTTGTCATAAAATATGCTAAATTATGCTGAAGTCATAGAATCACAAAATAACTGCCTGCTCATACCACCTTTTTATAAATTATGATTTTGCTCTAGATAGATAAGCCAGAGTAACCAAAATTAGCGATAGCCACCTGATCAATAGAAAAACTGCCGTTAAAGATAAACCAAACGTAACTGTAACTATAAGAGGGTCAAACCACTTCAAATGGGAAAGGCCAGGCAAGTCTGAGACCACGAGGACTCACTGTCATTATTGCAAATGCATTGTTCAGTTACAAATCATTAGCCAGGGTAAAGCAGGACATATTCAAGAAAAGACTGGATGTGGCACTTAGTGGCATAGTCTAGTAACTGTAGCAGTAGTGGATCAAGGGTTGGACTTGATGATCTCAGAGGTCCTTTCCAACTCATCTTATTCTATGATTCTGTATAATTTCTGGGTGTTGTAGCTGCCTGTCAGACTCTCACTTTCCACCTGGAGGGCTTGGATCTGTTTGTTTTCTCAGCTTTACTGTCACCAACTGCACAATGCAGACATCCTACTCTTGCATTGTCATTAACAGCTCTTATTTCAGCTCTTTTGAAGGAAACTTCAACTCTATCACAAATTTGATTTTATTTCCATTTTAATGACTTGACTTCTCTGTGCTATCCTGTCATTCATGCAGATGAGGATTGCACCAATGTACCTGTGATCTAGAGCTCAGATTTTTTATTTTTTTTTTAACATGTCTTTTAATGCTTAACAATGCCACACTGGAAATGTTCCATGATTTCCATAATCAACAGCACCTTGAATCTGCCAGTATTTGTTACCAAGACCTTGCTACAGAAATCTTCCTGGGGCAAGCACAATTCTATGGTGTAACACTACACTGAGCTCTGTAGCCTTTGGAGGTTCCTGTAATTGTCATATTAATCAAAATGTGTGTGTTGCATTGTCTTACTGTTGTAATTTATTTTCATGTGAGAGGCAGCAGAACCTCATCACAGGCAAACCATGGTAGGGACTCCTACAGCAGCTTGCTGTGGATTTGAGAGAGGGACCAACTAGCATGTGGAAACTTAGAGTACTGAAGAAAAAAATTTATGTAGATCCAAGATCTAGTTGGAAAGGATTTAAAGAAAGAAAAAATTGGAGAGTATTAAAAAAAGAAATACATGGCATCTTGATCAAAAACTGACTATGTTAATAGTCAGTCAGAACCAGTCCAAAGTTTTATGAAACAAGGATGTTGTTTCATAACAAAAAATGTTATTTTCATAACAAAAGAACCTGAAGACAGGGTTTTTTCAGGGGGATGAGCTGCAATTTTGACTTTCACTGTGCATGTAGGTTACCCATCCTGCATTTCTTCTGACATGTACCAAAATAGACTGCAGGTCTCTAATCACCAGGGCATATTCTCCATTGATATTGACTTCACAGAGTTGCAGGCTTGTTCACATAATGTGAGAACTCAGCTTTTACCTTCATCTCTCACAAGCAGCACTTTCTGTGTCCCCCTTACACACATTCACTTGCTGGTGATGCAAGCTGACTAATCTATGTGGGGGCAGATTACTGCAGTACACACATTATATCTGAAAATGATGAAAGGTTGCAAATGGTTTGAATCTCCACTGTACTCTAGGTTAGAAATGTAAAGACAGAATAAATTACACAGGAATAGAATTTCTGCCTTGCAGTGAGTGGGAGCAATTTTTGGTATTTGGCATAGCAGGCCTATAGGAAAGCATTTGTTATAAATAGACTTAGGATGAACACAGAAGGGATCCTGATAGGAAGTGAAAAAGTGCTGAGCAAGAAAGATACCACTTTGTGGCGCTCAGCACTGCTCAGTATGCAGTGGGATTGGCCTGGTTCATTGAAACCAACACAGTTCCAGTCATGTAAGCTGAAAATCTTCACTACAAATCCAGTTGGAGTAAGCACTGGGCAGACGAATCTTAATGCGGCAAATTCTGTTTCTGTGCCCTAGCTCATGTTAGTTCCTAGCAGCTGCTTTGCACCTGCCATCACTGAAATTCCCTCAATATTCAACTCCCATTGTACTCCCTCATGCTGAAGTTTAACCCTTCTTTTTGAACAGTGGGTGCACCAGAAATATGTGCAATATGTTTCACTGTTTAGAGTCAATTAAAAAACTTATTAGATGGCAGGACTCTAGCAGATCAAATGAAAAGACCATCTAACCCAGTGTTGCCTCCAACAATGGATGTGTTGGGAAGGCAGCAACTGGATAAGTGTAGTGGGGATCTACCTCAGAACACTGTCCAGCCTACTGTAGCTGTGGCTTTCAAATCCATACATAATTACCTCTGTACATATTTGATAAACATGAAGGTTCTTTTTTTGGGTGCAAAGGAGGATTTATGTCAAAAGTTAATTTGATATGGGATTTGAATGGGGATAAAAATTTGATATTCATCAGTTTTGTAAAACTGAATGACCACCCCCATTGAATTGCATTTGTCATTCAAAACAAACAAAGCTCTGCCATTTTATAAGCTGTCCAAAGTAAGAGAAGAGCTTAAAAGGCCGTGAAAGTAATTGTGTGCAGCATGCTGTGCCTTTCCCTTCTGTACGTCCCAATCAGAGACTCAAAGGCATTGGATGGAAGGCCTGGGTCTGTGTGATTTGGGGTGAATAAAGAATTTTGACATATATTTTCTCTTGTGATAATGATGGGTGAGAGCTATTAGCATAAAATTGCTATAAATCATGCTCATTGTAAAGATAAGGGTGTTGATTGCAGTTAGCACTGAAATCTCTAGCTCATTTCCTGTAAATCACTCACTTCCAAGGTAGCATTTGAAGATCTTGTGCTAGGCAGGCTTTACTGGGGAATTTGCAACTCATTGGCTGTCCATTTGTGTAATT
Source organism: Pachyramphus minor (assembly GCA_013397135.1). Taxonomy (NCBI): domain Eukaryota; kingdom Metazoa; phylum Chordata; class Aves; order Passeriformes; family Tyrannidae; genus Pachyramphus; species Pachyramphus minor. The sequence goes on along the minus strand of VYXB01002189.1, from coordinate 108,507 downwards.
AGGATACATAATATTTAGAAAATTTTACCAAAAAGCTGTTACCTACTGTCATTTAGATGCTAGCTTTGGCTGTCCTTTTCTGCAAAGAGGTAGGCAGATTTCTGCCTACATCTTGCACCACTGAAGTTAATGTGTAGGTTTTTTAAGTTCTGAGAAGGCTGAGGAGAGAAACATAGACCTTTCTGATCCTATGTGTGGTGTGGGCAGCTCACACTGTTTGTTTCACCACAGTCTCACATCATCTGCTTACAGTAGGGCCTTTTTACTGTTCTGGGATCCAATATGCCAGGAAGGTGTGTAGGAGACCAGGTCTACACTGTATCACACCAATGGCCTGTATCTTTCAGCATCCTGTCTCCAGCACTGGCCAAAGATATATATTTTATGGAACTCTAAGGCAAATGAGTAACTTCTCTTATATTTTCTTGTCTCTCTCATTCTCTGTTTTTAGTCCAGTGGCTTCCTGGGATATAAATGACTTTTCTGTATTTAGTGATTCTCAGCGGAATTATCCACCATGAGCCTAGCCTATCCTTGAACATGTGGAAACTTCTAGTTTCCACAGCATTTCATGTAGGTGTTCCGCCAGCGTGCTAGCTGTTGCCTGAAGATCCATTTCTTTCTGAGGATTTTGAATCTTGCTCCTCATGCCTTCACTTGGTCTTTCAGCTGATTTTCAGGAATTGAAGTCAGAATGGGGAAATATATTTTTCTACAGCAGGGAGGTCTGTTGTCCCATTACCCCACACCTAAAGGAATTCTTCTGAGGGGCACGATTCCCTGTGCACGTCTCCAGCATTCAAGAACCTGGTATTGAAGACAGTTGCATAATCAAAACTGGAAATCACACCCTCACTGGCAGAATACACATTGTCTTCTAGCAGTCTGAGAGTACTTGTGAAAGAAATAGGGTACAGTGCTGTGCCATTGGACCAGACTTGTAGAGACTCTTTAAAGACTCTTTTAGGAAAAGGGACTCTTGAAAGCTCTAGCTCTGATCTGAGCAGTAATTGAACCTGATCAACCAAGAACATACACTCTGTACAATTTTCTTTCTATACAAGGCTTGCTCAGCCTTTGTAAATGAATGAAATTTATTTATCTACTTGCCAGAAACCTTTCTACTTCTGCAAGTGTGTCTCTAAATATTCAGTAGGTAATTTAAGGAGCAATAGAAAATGCTCAGGGACCTAAGGACATAATTATTTTTCTGATGTAAGAAAGAAGCAGCAGCATGTGTTCTGAAAGCTTCATCACTTGCCAATCACCTGTCCATGATCTGCTGATAAAGTGAAGAATTAATAGCAGTACCCCCAGATATTAGAAAGAACATTGAGTGATGCTGCTAGTTTTGCAGCCGAATAAGAATGTATTGGGAATAATTAGTTTAGGGGTCACTTGTTTGTCCTTTCTGTGAGTTACTCAGGTAGGATGACTTGATTTTGTAGAAATCTAAGTCTGACCTGAGATAGGAACCCAGGTCACAGCCCCACCTGTTTGGTTAGAAAGAAGGTGCTTGAAGAAAAACAACAAAGGAAACAGATTAGCTGTCTCTGTGTTTTTTTGCTTTTGGATGGGGACAAGTCCTTGTTGGTAGTTTCAAACTATTATTGCTGTTGTTATTTTTGTTGTTGCTGTTGTTATTTACAGTTTTTAAGTTAGTCTGGAAAATAAGCATCAGTGAAAAATAGCAGAGAAAAATGATCTGCCCTTGTGCTGACAGCAGAAAGATAATTCAAATGGTTGAGCCTGAGGAGGGAAAGTGTTTACATGAGAGTAGAAAATGGGCAGGTGCAGCTTTTTCCCCTTCAGTGCTTTTGGTGAGAGCCACCTCTTTGTAGCAAATTTCCTCTGCATGAAGGAGTGCTTGGCTTTGTAGGGGTAGCATGGGCTAACTGAAATTCCTTTTGCTTTCCTACCATATGCCCCAGTGCAGAGAAACTGTGTGTTAACTTGCCTAAGAGCTGAAATTCTGGGCCATTCATGGTGTTGAGTCTAAAATACTGCAGTGGTAACGGTAGTTGCTGTGAAATATCTGGACCTCTGGTCTCAGAAGAGGATGGTGCAGCAACACAACCCCCCACTTTTCCCAGCATGAATTTATTTGTAACTCCCTCTCTCGGGTGGTAAAACCAGACTCATGACTGCGTACAAATATCATGTTGGTGGCCATGAGAGCTAATGAAGTTCTAAGACATTTTGTGATTGGCTAAATCATGACTTAAGCCATCAAACACTTTCGTGGATGGGGAATTCAGACTTCCTCTATTACCCAACTCAGTACAACAGTTTTAGTACAAGGTATTTGTAAAATGTTCAGAATAAGGATGGGCCTTGGGACATGTCAAGTCTTGGTGATTTTTTTCGGCCTGAGCTGACAGTAAGAATGCTTTTGACATTAAAAATGAAAAGATCTGTGTATATGTATATAACGCACAAGTGCTTTTTTTGTTGTCTGGTTTGGGTTTTTTTTGTTTTGTTTTATTTCCTGTGAGTCTTTATTTTGTGCAGGTTATAGAACTTGCTTCTCTTGCCTTCCCCTAGCCAAGGTAATTTAGTCTTTCAACAATTTTGCCCTATACCTGTAGCCAAGGTATAATAAGGTATATTAGAAAGGGTTTCCCAGGATTATAGTTGTCCTGCCATTGGAAACAGAAACATTTCATTATAAATTAATTTCTCGGAGTTAAACTTGCAAGATGATTCCATGGCGTTAAATTTGCTATTTCCATGTGTTCCACGAAGAAGTTGCAAGGCAAAATTTTGTTTATTAGAGGTGCTAGGTCCTTCTGTGGTGTAAGCACTGATGGTTTTTGCCAGCCACAGTCTGTAGCCTACAGTTGTCCTTGTCCTAGTCAAACTGTTGGAGAGTCTCAGGGAAACTGTATTGGCTGTGCATTCCAAAATGGTATTCTCCTCCAAAGAAAATCCCATTAGTGACACATTTTACTGCAGGCCACAGTGTCCTGCGTCACAGCAAAAATTAATTTCTGTGGCTTCTGGTTCTTTTGAAGCAGAGAGGTTCCAGCTTTTGCCATAATATTTTGTCTGTGCATATGAGTTCTGGCAGCTGAAATTCTTGGCAGTACTCTTTTACCTATTGCCCTTATCTGAGTAGTTTTGGGGGAGACCTGTGAGTTTGACTTTCATAAATGGTGCTATATCACGTTTGATAGGATGTTTTGACAGAATAAACTGTGTCAGTTTACAGTTCAATTACCAGGATGCAAGGAAAAGAAAACATGAGTTAGATTTGGCGTTCAGGAGGAGTGAGTGGGATCATAAAGAAGATAAGAGATTTGGGGAAACATAAGTATCCAGCTTTTTATGGCTTCCTTGTACACAAATTATCCCGACCTACAGCTTTTTATGTGGTATCCCTAGGAAAATTCTGCATATACAGTAAATTAAAATCCGTTTCTGATATTTAGACACTCAACGTGCTCATAATTCACTGTGGTAAGAGAAGAATATATACAAGAAGGCAAGGGATAAAATAGTAATAGAAAAGAGAAATATTGCTTCTGTTGTGGTTTTTTTTAAAGTTTTTCATGGTAACTAATCTGTCCTAAAGTGCACCTGAAACTGGGAAAACAACTTGAAGAATGGATGTTTTGGAGGCTTTATTTGTTTTTACACGCACACTGTTAAACAGCAAACTGGACTAACAGTCCAGAATTTCCTCAGCACTCAGGGAAAGGCTTTGTGGTTCTTTCTTTGTCCTTCAGTGGCTGTTATCTTTTCAGCTCTGAGCACAGTTGTCCTCTGGGTCACGTGCTATGTTCGTTCTGTGAGGTGAGGTGTCACAGCAGTGACAGCACAGTCCCTTGCTGTAGAAGTGGACATGGAGATGACAGTTGCCTTTTAGAGCTCTGTTTTTGCTCACATACCATTACAGTATCTTGTACTGAGACAGATTCCTGGAAGAGCTGTCTCTATGAATACAGAGAGAAAGATCTGTCTGACAGAATTTGTCATAACTGTCAGAAAATGAGAAGTAATGAAGTCTTCAATAGCTTCTTTCCATGCCAGAAAAGCACAGTGCTCTGTCTTGGACCAAACCTTTACCTGAAGGATAGTGCCTGCTGATTTGAACCCTAATTCCTGTTCTTAACAGAAGAGCTTTCAGAAGCACAGGATAGAAGAAATTGAAAGGCACCTCTTGAGATCTTCAACTCTCCTGCTTAAGGAGGGTCAGGTTGAAATACCCATGACTTTGCAGACAGGCTTGAAACATCTCAGTATTTACTACTGAAGGAAGAGATAGACTGTTCTCCATGCTGATTTAGGGAGTGGGAGGGGGAAAGTGGACCAGGTTCAGGTGACTGGGAGAGTGGGGGTGGGTTGTGGTAGATTCTTTTCTTCTGAAGAATTAACAACAGGTGAAAAAACAATCTGTCAGTTCAAACGATGCAGAAACAGCTTTCTAATTATGGTGGGAGAATGGAGTGTTTGATTTCTGTCTGATTGTTCCAGCCCTATTTCCCACAGTTGTTTTTCCCTGACAAAATTCTACTGAATTACTGCTTTAATGAGGAGCAAAGATTTCTCATTTTAGGTTGTGATAAATTATTACAGTATTAATTAGGACTTGCATAGCCAATTTCACTTTTTCAGAGGTTTTAAAAAGATGTTAATTACTTCATTAGTAATAATTAAGTTGTTCTTTGGGAATTGTAGAACTTATTTTTTTCCAGTTGTTTGTTTGCCGTTGATTTTTTTTCCCTTTCAGATATGTTTGTTTTTCTCATTATGCACTTTGGATGATGCATTTTCACCTGGTTCAAGTTACACTCCGTTTCTTCCCCTGACCCTTTTGTTTCTAATAAGATGGATCATGGGTGCAAGAAGGAGTGTCCAGCTATGATGATGGATCTATGATGAGCTAATGAGGCTTCACTTCCAAATACACTCTAAGAGCCCTGTGAGAGGGAACTCTCGCTCTGATTGTAGAGTTCTGCCTGAGTTCTGCCATACAGTGCACCTGGTGTTGCGTGCTTCTGTAATCTTTAAATGTGCTTACAGAGTATTTCAGGGCTTTGGGGGAGGGGTGGTGGTGGTGTTTAGTTTTGTCCTTTGGTAGATGCCTATTCTGGTGTAATGGTAGCAGTGTTCTGGGATTTGATTTGGCACATCATCTCCAAGGCTTTTGAGTGCCTAGTATATAGATACACTGCCAGGGTTATTCAGTGAAGTTTGGTAAGTCATCTGACGCAGCCCGTGGGAGAGGAAGGCTGGTCCACTCTGGGGTAGAGCGAGTGATGCATGCGGCTAGCTGGTGGACTGCGGCATGCACTCCAGGCCTGAGGAGCTGTGATGCAAGGCAATAAAAATCACATGAGCACACAGCACCAAGGACCAGGTGGGAGTGAACTTTATTAACATCACGACAGCCCCTTTTATAGGGTCTGCTGCAGAAGGATCTGGAATTAGAGAGGAGTCTGCCTTATTAGGAGAGTAAGGGTGGAGCAACAACCAAACTTGGAGTGAGTGGGAGGAGAAAAGGGAGGGGTTAGTAACTAGAGGTAACGAGGGTGGTAAACATACCAAACATAGGAATGGGGAGGGGATATAACCTTACAGAGAGATATAACAGAGGAAAAGATTCTAAAAGGGCATGTAACATTGACGATTATATAAACTCTGAATTTTCCAGGTTGTTCTTGAATTGGTCATAGAGTTCTTTTTCTCTGTCACCGTAACGGTCCGCCACAGTCATCATAGTGTGAAATCAGGAGTCCAGCTTAGCTCCTACCACAGCTGTTTCTGTGGCAGGGAGTGAAGTCAGCGCCAGGGGCATTTCTAGCTGATTATGAGGAGAGTGGAAGTTTTTCCTTGCTCCATTGCTGCGTAGATTCCACATTGTCTTATTCCTAGACAGGCAGGTAATACCTAGCCAATAATTCCTTGATGCTCTTAGGAAGAACTTGCTGATGGAATTAAGATTGTTCAAAACAAAGCCTCCTTGTGTTATAGTAACACTGCCCAATTGTTTCATGTTAACTTTAGAAGATACTTGTTACGTAAAAAGCAGAAGATAAGGAAAGATCAATGAACTGAAATTAACACCCATAAGGACAGAGATGATGGCCTTTACTGTCCCAAGAGGCAATGATGAGAAGATCAGTCTGCCTTTCTTTAGCCACCAACGCTGACCATACAGATGGGCAGTATAGGAAAGAACAAAGAAAATGGTGGAGTGGGAACAAAGAGGATATGAGAAGTAGCTGGGTTACGGTTAGAAAGCTGGTGCTGCTGATGGCCTACTCCATCTAATCTGTTTGCAACTGGAAAACAGGGCTGAAACTCTGCATGTCCCCTCATGTTACTGGGAGAGCAGAAGGAGAGTTGGTGTGGCACAGGTATATAACACAGGGTCATGGCTTGGCTTCGCGAACGAAGATTTCGAAGGGCTCTACCCACACTTGCTGCAGGCTCCCTGATGGCTGAAAAGGCCAATGCACGACAGACAAGTCCGGTTGCAAAAGGGACAACAGAAAGACTCCCCAGGTGGTATTGACTGGATGCGATTCCTTCTGCGTTGTCTTTTCTCCTCAAGAGTGATCTTGTGTGAGTTCTCAAAGGAGGCAGCAGCGTTATAGATGGTTTGTCTCCAGGCCTCACGATTGGAGGCCAGAGTAGACCAGTGATGACATATGGCCAAGGCTGAGATGTTGTTTCAGGGAGTCCTTGTATCTCCTTTTCGGGGCTCCTCTCTTGTGGCAGCCAGTGGCAAGTTCACCATAGAGCACGATCTTAGGGAGGCAGTGGTCCTTCATCCTGGAGATGTGCCCTGCCCAACACAGCTGTGTTCTCAGCAGCATGGCCTCAATGCTTGTGACTGCAGCCTGTTCAAGAACAGATGTATTGGTCACATAGTCCTTCCAGTGGATGTTGAGGATTTTATGGAGGCAGCGTTGATGGAACCGTTCTAGGAGTCGCAGGTGGTGGC